>JAGGAR010023983.1:0-328917 GCA_017657315.1 Termitomyces sp. K1Ag
ATGATGTCATCAGCTTCAGATATTCAAGTTCAAGTTCACCTTTTCCTAGCTTTTCCTTCAATGCTTCAGCTGTTACACCGGTTCACCCCACTATGATCTACTTATAATTACCCATGCCTTTAGTACGATCTGATGACAAACAATGTCTTATGCAGGCATCGGCGAAGCCGCAATCGCTTGTAATTTATAACCGTGACATCTTGGCTTGCGATCAACTTGCGATTACTTACATATACACATAGTCAAAACGGATCAACTCAACAAACCGATCTACGGAGACAAATTTGTAATCGACGTTTAATGAATGGTTACGAGTCTAGTCCTACAACGAATCCCAGAACTTTTGTAGAGTAGACCTTGGACCCAGTGCCGCTTGTTCTGCAGTGAATCTCTCCTCCTCTTCATCAATCTGCTGCTTGCCAGTAACAAGGTCGACGTCCTTTATTGGAATGAGTTTAGTCCTATAGTATAGCTTATAACCCAGCCATAAAGCGAAAAACACGGGTATGATGATATAGCTCCTGGAGCCGTTGCTGTGAGTAAGCTGCTATTCATTGAGCTACCAGCAACAAAGGGATCCTTACGTGATAAAGGTATCGACCGTGAACGGAAGGAATGTGTCGAACCCTTTGAAAAAAGTGATTATAGCCGTCGCGATCAATGCAAACCAACTTCCCCAGGGTTGGAAGGGAGCTTTATATGGAAGGTCCTCGCGAGTCAATCTATGTGCCTTCAGAGCTTTCATAAAACGACTATTGGTATTGTTAGCCAGTATCCTTTGAGACACTTACATGAAAAGTGGAACGTACATATGACAGAAAGCAATACACATCCAAGTCAGGGCACCAGCAGTGGATACCAAGTTAACAAACCATGTGAAAACTTATAACGACTTGATCAGAGTAGTCAACTGAGCATCGTGATAACCTACCTTTAGCGCTCGACGACTTGACATTGAGGAAGACAAGACCACAAAACAACGTGCACACAATCAAAGATGGCCAAGGAACACCCATATGGTTGACTTTTTTGAAGATCACGGGAGCTTTTCCTTCAACAGCGAGGCCATACAAGGTTCGCGAGCCAATGTAGAGATCGGAGTTGGCAGCACTCATGACGAAGATCAGAATAGCCGCGTTGATTACATGGTTCAATACTTTGATGCCGACCTATACTATTATCAATATTTGAGGATGGCGTCATCGACTGGGAACTATAACAGACCAATGTTGTTGCGACAACAAAAGGACTGGCCGCTGCACCAGTTTTTGACTTTGTCGCAAGGAAAAGAGAATCATCCGTGCTGGGGACGATGAGACCAAGAACGAAAACACCGCCGATGTAGAAGACCAAAATGCGAAAGAAGGTCCTTCGAATAGCGATAGGAATGTTTCTGCGTGGATTCTCCGCCTTCCAAGCATGTTCAGGTAGAAGAACAGTATTAAATGATAGCTATACCTCTCCGACTGTGACACCAACGAGTTCAGTTCCAATGTAAGCAAAAAGAGCGTTCGTCAAGGTCGCCCAGAATCCGAGGAAGATAGCCAAATGCCCGTTATGAACTTGATCCTTGAGATAAGAGCCCATTGGGCCATTTGGAGCTCTCCAATAACGGAAACCGATACGGTCGTGTTTAGGATTGCCACCTGTTACGGCTTAACTCGAGTTACCAATATGTACAAGCATCACCACGAACCAAGGTCAATTATTATACCCATTAAGAGCAACCCGATGAGAGCTATGACTATATTATTATAGAACATTCGACAAAGATTAAGATAATTTCGAAACACGTGAGTGGACTAGATTGACCTTTGATGCTTGAAAACCAGAACTCTAATTCACCGAACACCCGCACACCGAGGAGATTAACCGTAAAGACTAGATATTTCATCAGCAATGGGCCCTTTTCAGACAAAAGGTCATAACATACTAAACAGTATAAAGATGACTGCAATTAAGAATGTATTTCTGACCTGAGTCAAAAGAGAGGAAGCGCAACATACCCATCCAAACTGCAACGTGAACTTTCTGAGTCCAGTATTGCACGACGACACCCGCAGCATTGATGTTGTTCGGTGTCACAATCAACTACGTATGATTCATCCATAAGCTTCGCCACATAGTATAATCAATGATACTTACATATTTAATTAAGTAGTTCCAACCAAGCGCAAAGCCTAGAGCAGGATCAACAAAACGCGTGGCATACCCAGAAAAGCCCTTCTTATGAGGCAAGAAAGCTGACATCTCTCCAAGAGCAATCATGACAAGGTAACAAACAAAACCAACGAAGGAATAGCCAAGGAATAGGCCTGATGCGGGGAGGTAGGTAAATCAGACATGCTTTACCTACGCGTCAAGTGGCTAATGCGTACCAAGTGGTCCTCCTCGTCGGAGAGCAGTACCCGAACCAATGATGAGCCCAGTGCCCACGGCTCCACCAAGCTGTACATTTGAATCTCGCATGGACGTCAGAGGATTGAACGAGTGACATACAGCTATCATAGAAATCTGGCGAGCTTTGAGGCCACGATGAAGAGAGTCATCGATCGGAGGCTCGAGAAGAGCCTTGTCGAAACCGTTCAAGATATCACTGCCCTGGTCATGGGAAACCTCCCTTCCCTCTAAAAGACCCATGGAAGCAGGCGGATGGATCAGCGAAGGAGACTGTTCTTATATATGTATCCCGACTTCCTCGGGCTGAGCGCTGATAGACGGATCAGAAAGAGCATATGGAGACAGGTGAATGTGCAGCAATGCATGCCAAGAACGCAATCATACTGTATCACATCAATAACTGATGCCAGGCTGATCAATATCGATCAATGATCGGGATATCAACACGGTCCTAGTACTTATGTAATAATGCTCCTGCACTTCCAACATCGAGATTCACAGTTTATGCTTGATTTCCTTTCGAGCTATCTTAGCGAACCGCTCGTAAGGTATCCCACTCGCAAATCGGGCGGCCTGGGCTGTATCACCAACACTCAAAAGCCACGCAGGAAAAAGACATTGAGGGTCATACCAAAGCTTTCCCTCAGATTAACTGCATCTGGATCGTTCTTATCCTTCAGACCTGCTCGTATGAGCCTCTTGACTTCAAGTAATGCCACTGGATCAAGGCCTCGAAGCTCCTCTAGAATCTGCCTTCGGACTGCAGCGTGGAATGAGTCAACCGACTGGTTAGGGAATATTTGACTGCAGGGTATGAGGAGACTCGACGTTTGATGCCTAGCCAAGTGATACTCACTTAACAAAACCACACTGCAATAACTCTTGAGATCCTTTCTTCTTTCCCCACAGAAGTACCTCATTGGCCGTCGCGAGCCCCACTAGCATAGAAGATTTTGAGATAACTGCAATTGTTCAGAAACGCCGCTGTTCCTTACTTTTGTTAACAAAATTTACGCTGGAGCCAGCCTCTGCGACAATCCCTGACCATGATTACCACAACACAGCATGAAGGTCAACCACCTTTTGCCATGATAATAGTATATTGCTTACCTAGAAAAGTGAAGGGTGTAGATAAATATGTGCTTGGCAGACAATAGATAAAATCGAAATGGCCAAGAAAGGCTAATCCAGCGCATCTGTTATCTATTTCCCGTCGAAGCATTGAACGTTGAGGTTGCATACCTGCTGCAATACCTATTGTATATCTTTTCGTCATCAAAGGGATAGTAACGACTGCGATACGACCGTACCCATGACCGGCCCGTTCAGTGCCGCAACCAAAACCTTCGTGTGAGACGATAACTGTAAATTTCCTCGTATATCAATGATGGCTCTAGTCCTTTTTGAGTCAAAGAATGTACTGCATGTCCACAAACGGTGGTCGTATGTGCCACGTTTGACATAAATGCTTGTCGAACCGGTACCGTTGATGTCGAAGAGTCTGGTTTCCGCCCGTTCACATTGGTGCCACTGTCGAGCTGTCGGTCATGTAACTTGAAATGGAGGTGAGGCATTGAAACCTACGCGCAAAACCATTTTCCGTGAGCTGCTCGAATTCATCAATCACAATACTACCTGTTTTCCTGCAAAATCGCCCACCTTGCCAAACTGTCACAAGAACATCCTTTCTGTCGTCAATATCTCGAAGTGTATCGGCTAAATCATTGTAATCTGTACCACGTCAGTTATACTCAAGTCTGATGTAGTAAAAGTTGGCGGAGTCGAGCTAACCTTCTGTAGTGAGAGCATTGAGTGTCTGGGGCCGGTTCAACGTTATGGTCGCAATCCCTTCCGAAATATGAACAGTGAAAGCGCTCATGATCTGGGGTTAAGTACTAGTATATATGTGGGGATATATGTTGAGTTCCATTTATAGCCGATGTTATATCATGCACCATCAACTCTGATTTGACTCTGATCATGAGAAAGGGATCAGTACTTAGCTTGACAGTCAGTGGGAAGAAGTAGGTATAGGCTCAAGACTGGAGTACATATATAAATCAGTCGAAAATTCAAAAATTCGAAAACGTCATCTAAAATCAAGGATGAGTAGGTCAAGCTATTCATGACCATGCTTCGTATAAGCGACGTAAAGCGTTCTCCAGTCTTTCCTCGACGGCCGGAGATGTAAGAAGATTTTCTAAGACAGGCCGCACAGCGTCCTTCACTTGTTCAAGCTTGTCTCCGTGTGTGTGCTTGCTGAGTTGGATTAAGAATGAACAAACGTTTGCCCGCACTTCGGTAGGAAAGTTAGCAGGGTTATCTACATTCTTCAGGGTGAAAATGAGCATATCGAGCGGATGGCGAGGTACGTTTAGGTGTACACGAGTTTTAGTGGGTGAGGTCGCGCTCGGATCGCTGGCCGTTAGTGGGGATATCGAGTCGAGGGGGGATTCAGGAGGTAAATCTATGCCCAGTGGAGCTGAAAGAGCATCCAATACAAGTAATGCTGGTGATGGAGATAAATATCGATAGCTATATCGCATGGTAGAAGCTGACATACCGCCTTCCTTGGAAATACTAAACATAGTAAGTGCTACAAGTCCTTCGTTGACCAAAAGAGGGTACTTTCCGCTGGCTCCGACGAGCCTAGTCAGGACTGAGGCGTTTTCAGGCGTAAGAACAGTACGAATGGCGGCATTGTACTTCTTCTGTTTCTTCTGTGCATCTCGGTCCACGCTTCCAGTGGCACCCGCATCAGAAGTGGTGGTGGAGAGTTTGCTTCCCCAGAGCGTTCTTACGACGTTGACCAGAACACGACTTCCTTCACTTTTAATCGGGACCGAGTCGGAACGCTTAACTAGGGCAAGAACTTGGGAAAGACCTGTCGGAAGTTCGGGAGATTGAGTGGAAGGCAAGACAAGCGCATATACATGTTCGACTATATAGAATATGAGCGATTGGCCTGGCGGACAAAGACTTGGCGATACCGTTTGCACCAGCCATATGTTTGACCACTCCAATAGCACTGAGCTGAATGACATCAGCCATCGCATCTCCTTTCTCGTCCCACACTCCGCTTTCAGCAATCTTCCGAATTATTTCTGCTTCTCCCAATGCATTCTGTATGATCGTTGACGAGGGGGGCGCCTGTGCGAGGTGCTTAAGAAGACCCAGAACGCCGTGTTTGACTTTGATGTCCGTGGACGGCGATAAGAGATGATAAGACGCAAGAACTGGGACCAACGAATACGGAGGGGAAACAAGCGCCGTGGAGTTTCTCTCTAGCATGACTGAATGAGCCGGAAAGAACAGTCTTTGAAGGCTTTGAATCCTGACCTTGTCTCGCAAGATTTCCTAGCGAGAGAGAAGCGCAAATGACCATGTCTTCTCTATCAAATATGGATTGTGTACTCGGAGGGTGTTCCGACTTTGTGGCATCCAGATCTTTCACATAGCGTTTAAGCCAGTCCACCATCTGATGAACGAAGTTACCACCCGGTACTTCAGAATTAGAGTCGTCCCAAAGAATATCCGCATTTTTATCTTCACCAGCTACTTCCACAACGGCTTTGATAAGCGCAGCCTTGCAGATGTTGAATACTTTTTCTTTCTGTTTCCGGTCTGTTTCATCGAGAGCGGCATAGGTCCATGAGGTCGGGTAGCTGCCGTTTTCGATAAAATCAAGCATAATGGAAAGACAAGGTATATCATTATGCACTGTTGGAGACTGTAACTCGCGCGCGAGAGAGAGCCTTATTTCATCGACATCGAGAGCCAAAGATTCAATCAACATACACGACTCAGTAAGATTTTCAAGATCGGCGTCAATGAGACCACTCAGAAGTTCTAAGCCTTCGTCAAACAGTGGTCGTGAGGGCGATGAGCCCGGCAAAAGAGCAGAGAGAGGTTGAACAAGTAGGGGCAAGAAATCTGGGGTTAAGATGGGGAGCGCTACAGAGATATGAACATTTGAAAGGTTACTCGGCTCGTTGAACTTACTGTCGTCCTTAACATCCTTGAGCTCGGATATAGCCAGCCATGCCCAGTTGGAAAGACCACTGCGTAAAATCCATTCATCTTCATCCCCAACAGCAGGACGAGTGCTGTTTGTTGTTACACTGTACCAATATCCTGTTGGATATATTGCAGTTGACAGCTTGAGTATCGTTAAGGGGGCCTCAAGAGATGTAAGACGGAATCGCACAGCATCTACTTAGGAACTATCAGAGAAGTAGTTACCATACGAATGAACTGCTCGCACCGTAACCGATGCTGGCATTCAAGAGTGCGCCGATTGAAGTCTTTATGACCCTAAGATGTTGGATCGAAAGCTCGAGAAACCGAGTATGTGAAGGAGGAGGTAAATTCTCCACGTATCCTTCGAGGAGAGACACGATAGCTTGAGGAAACCCTGCCTCGAGGAGACGGCCGCGATTTTCATCTGAGAGCAATTACTCCTCTGTTTTCTTCAGGGAGGATGCACGCACCATGATCCATGCAAAGATTAGCGGCTACCCTCAAAAGCTCAAATATCACAGACGTATATTGATCGTCGGGAGTTGAAGATCCGTGCAGTGCGAGGGTGAACAAAGAGGCTAAAGTATGCGGAAGCGCCGTTTCTCCAAGGATTGAGTGGTTGTCGACTAAGATAATAGGTCAGATGTCTGACAGGTTCGACAGATCTTACATTCTTCCTTGCCTGGACCATCTTTTGATCGCAAGCCGTTTGCTAAGGTCTGCGAGATCGTTTCAGTTTCCTGCCACGACGCGATAGAGTCAGAGGCGCGTAAATCGTTGAGGATTACAGACAAGCGCTGTTCTAACGCTACAAGACCTGTCGTTGAGTTCGCCATTGGTACTTTCCGAGAGGAAAAAATGAATCCTAATGAAGGATTTATGGTGACGGCGCAGATATAAACTGTGATGTGAGTGAGTTTGAGTTCAAGCTCCTTGAGCTTGGCCGTCCTGATAACAATTTCAATCAGTGGCTGTGTAGTCTTAAGTTTCAAAACTCCATCTCTCTGATCATATATAAGTATCATGGGTGGCTCGAAGAAAAATAAACAGAAAAGGGACCGCCTCTCTCTGTCGCACGATGAAACGACTCCACCCGCGGATGAGGACCTCATGGACGAACTGTTTGCCCAGCTTGTTTCACGAGATCAAGCTGTGCAAGCCGAATCCCCCACTGTGATCAATGAGGTTCAAGCTGAGCAGGCTGAAAGGATGAACTCACGCTCGAGACAGGATGCCAAAAGTCGATTTAAAGCGCGGAAAGTATGTGTCGAGCTATCCTTTTCCACGTTGCCCAAAAATGCTCAAACATACTGATCCTTAGGCTCGAAAAGCTGCCGCACTTGAGCAAGCACAGTCCACGCTCGATCCTGAAACTGAAGCCAGGTTGAAGAAGGAAGCGGAGGATGAGCAAAGAGATATTGACAGAATTTGCCAGGAGCAAATGTTACAGGTACACGAAGTGAGTCTCGTCTTCACCCTTGTCCTTCAATCTTGACGAGCCAACAAGGTCAGTCCCGACGGTCACTGTCTTTACTCTGCCATCGCAGATCAGCTTGCGCTTCTCGGAATCTTGCCTGCCTCCCAGGCGAATTATGCAGTCCTCCGCCGTGCCGCTTCAGCATATATGTTATCACATCAGGATGCCTTTTTACCGTTTCTCGAGCCCTCTGCCCCCGAAGACTTGTCTGATTCAGGAACTATGACCCCTAAAGGGTTTGAACGGTATTGCGCTACCATACGCGATACAGCAGAGTGGGGGGGCGAACCTGAAGTTTTGGCTCTGAGTCGAGCATATAATGTACCCATTCATGTCATTCAAGGCGGCCGTCCATCCATTGTCACCCACAATCCTGGAAATATGGGTGGTGCAGACAATGATAGACGAATTGTTCGTATCAGTTACCATCGGAGGATGTATGGCCTTGGAGAGGTTCGTCTGAGCTTACTGACATGATACACAGCTCACACAGATCTTTTAGCATTATAACTCATTACGTCCAAAGAATACACCTTCACAGTTGTCTCACAGAGTGCAAGCCATGCTCACAAGTTGAGAACAATGAACCGTGTATATTTCGCCCCGAATCAATATCAGAGTATATTTAAAACAACAAATCGTCCAGATCCGCATGCCTATTGGTTTGTTGAATTCCAGTACTGATGGGACGTGGTTCGTCCTGTAGATAGTTTCCAAAAGCACCGTCCAGATTAGAGTACGGATCGGCAGCAGCGGGCGGTCCATCGTCTTCGTCATCATCATCATCGTCACCTTCATGTTCAGAAAGGGAGTGAGTAGTGTTGGGAATAGCAGATGAAGATGGTATCGGGGGAGCGGGTTTCGTAGCAAGATCTACATTGTTAGCAATAGTTTGAGTCTGCGGTTCTGTTGGCCCAGGTCCTGGCACATTGATTGTAGCTGGCGGGAGTTGTGGGCGAGGAAGTGGGATCAATGCAGCACGAGAATTAGGGTTGAGTGCCGGACTATCTATAAGCGCCTTTCCAGCTGCATTACGAATGAAGGTCTAAACAAATGGACATTCAAGAGTTGAAACAATAATCAAGTTGAGCAGAGGACTCACTTCAGGATTCTTGTGGTAGATGCTACCCAATGTACCAGTGTGTAACAAGAGCTGATCCAAAGCACCTCTGTCCATACGGTCAGAATCTGTGGTGATAGCAGGCTTCTCTGCTAGAACAATTGAACCAGCAACGCTCGGGTTCACCGCCAGCATGCGCCAGTACATGAATCCTCTGTCGCGTAGATCAGGATTATCGACATTTTCGGTTGCCCACTTCAGTACTTTATGTACAAGTGTTTTCGTTGAATCTAAGTTCGACTTGTAAATGAAAAGTTTGACTGCCGCAGTCAGAAGGGCAAGTTGCACCTAAGTTGGTGTACATAGTCAAGATCGCACGTAAGGTGTCACAATGAAGTACATACCTCCACGCTTTCATCCAGGAAGGTGTAGAGCAAGTCATCAAGGAGTTCATCTGCATTGTCAATCCTGTTTGAAAACTGTCCCAAGATCCAGACCATTGCAGCCTTTGACTCAGGTTCATCCAGTAGATCAAGATTCTCGCAAAGTTTTGGAATTATGCCTTCGTATTTACCCGGATAGCGCCTGAAGATGTCTTTGATAACAATTACCGCCTCTTGAACGACATAGGACACCTTAGTGTCAATAAGACTGAGCAACACTTGAATACAATTGTCTGCGCCGGCTTCCACTTTAATCGCTAGGCGGCCTATGGAACGAACCGCTTTCCTGACGAAGTCGACGTCAACCTCGGATGCATACCTATCTTCAAGTTCATGTAACATAAGTCGCACCAGAAGAAAGATACACACTCTTCCAGTTCAGTCAATACTTCGTTAGCGTTTTCTGCACGTGCCAGACGATACATAATTTCCAATTTGGCAAGTTTGACGTATATCGGGTCATTGTACTTGCAGAAGAAGACCTTGACGTCGTTTTTTAGGACAGCTGGGCGTCTTTGAATGATGAGAAGGATGTTTCGCAATGCGACATATTGAACTTCGGGGCCGGAAGACAGAAGTGTCACTGGAGGAGATGTATTAGTGTCCTCTAATTCCTGAAACCTCATCATATTTACCGAGAGGTGGACCCATTTTCTTGCAACAGTAATCTATTAGTTTTCTGTTCTCCATGTAGTTCATGAGATATAGAAGCGCTTTGATTGTGGTTAACACCACGGCGGAATTTGCGTGCTGGAGTTGGACAATGATCCTTTCCGCCATAAGCTCTGCATCCGCGTGCTTTTCTGGTACGTAACGTAGTAAGGTGTCCAAGATGTATATTTGCCCCCACCTATCATACATATCAGCAGAGGAACGAGAGTGAAAGGAGATAACATACTCGGAACTCTCACCGAGTGCGGCAAGGAGTTTGTTTGCTGTGGCGAGATTGAGCTTGAAAATAACCCCATCCTGTCTGTCGCCAATTTCTGAGAGTGCGGCGACAGCATTCGCCACAACAGTAGCGTTGCCGTCCAGCATGAGGTCTCGTAGCATCTCAACAAACCCACCCTTTTCCGCCCTCCGTGGATCAGCCGTATATAGCTTAGCTACACAAATTGCCGCTGTTTTGCGAACGTAGGGATCCCGATCCTTCAGACAATGTCGCAGCGGCTCAATTAATGAATCGGTGACAACGGGAATAGGAATATAAGACATGGTGCGAATCGCGAGGGCACGGATAAGAGGATTGCGGTCGCTGCAGTCCTGTAAAGGTTGAATTAGAAAGGACTATAGTTTATTTCGTTTGACTCACCGCGAGGAAATTTGGGATGACAATATGTATCTGGTCTGGTTTCGATCTACCATAGCTGACAAGGAAAAGGTAAACCACTACAAAGAGATAAGTGGGACATATAATGCACTGTCAAGATACTGACTTTTCTTAATCTCCAGTAATGGAGTACCCAGACATTGCACTACGTCGGCAAATAAGGGTGACACTCAAGACAAGGTCATATCAACAATTATTCGGTCTCCTTCATATGAAGGGAAAAGTGTACCAACTATCATTGCCCATCGTGATATTCGCAACAATCTTTTTGAGTGCCGTCTTTCGTTTCAAAAACTTCTTGTCTTTGGTCTCTGCAGCCTGCAACTCTGCGCGGAGTTCCTGCGATAACGATATCGAACCGAAGGAGAAAGTCAAGCAATTAATGCGACCAACCTCTATCTTTCCCCTTTGAAAGAACTTGGCATCTTGCCCTGGCTGTGCCATCGGCGCTATAACAGGTCGAGCTTGTGAAAGGTGTTCAAGTGTTGGTGTTAAGTCTCGAAGAAGGATCACATAAGCGACTGTGATTTAGAGTCCGTTCGGCCACGATTTCAAACGAAATGGTGTTGAAGAGAAACACTAAAACTCCTTGCCCTTCATCATTGGAAAGACGTCTCTTAGAAAATTCTCGACATGCTTCTGTTGATTCCCAACTCAAAGCTCTCAAGAGCTTTTCACGTCATCTCAATCTAGCTCTTGACGCGCTCCGAGACGACCACCAGATCCTCGAGAGACTGTATTACAAGGGGAAAAGCCAGCATCGCTTATCTATTTTCTGGAGACGCGTTTCAGAGACTCGACGTTTCTGCCAGCGTCTGAATGAGATGCACATAGACCAAGTTG
This sequence comes from Termitomyces sp. K1Ag, assembly GCA_017657315.1. Taxonomy (NCBI): domain Eukaryota; kingdom Fungi; phylum Basidiomycota; class Agaricomycetes; order Agaricales; family Lyophyllaceae; genus Termitomyces; species Termitomyces sp. K1Ag. Next base: position 11,574 of record JAGGAR010023983.1, read on the forward strand.
TAGACTTGTTACGAAAGTCTTTTTTCAGCGATGGAGCTTCACCATTTGAGTGAGTCCCTTCCAACAAGACTTGCACCCCTGCTCAGTCATCCTTTCAAGCCGGAGGACGACGAAAGGTTCTTGGACGCACTTTCCCGATCGTCCCTTTGTCACTGTGGTCTTTCAGAAATTAAATGTGTGTTCCGCATTGGTAATAAGGGTGTGGACATTTCTTCTTCATTCAAAGATTACCTTGACTTCGTATGACAGATGCAAGAAAAGCTATTAGAGGCTTATCGGTACGTGTTAGTGTTCAATGTTTTTCCTTGGTTCTTCATCAACCTCTAGATCCTTTACTCTTGCAATGCAAACTGGAGCATTTCTTCAACTAATCCTTACTCTTGTTGCCGCTGTATCACGAATAAGAATGGTCTGTGAAGTCCTCCAATCCACGTTACAGTCCATTTCGGATATTACAAGGCATATTATCGATTTATTACCTGTCACTGTACGTTGCCTTAGTCTCCACAGTTCGATATATGCTTACCCAATCCTTTGCGGTAAGCCGCCTAGCATACCAGAAGACCCATTTCCGAGCGTAGAACTTGGCCAGGGTGACAAGATGGATATTGACCTCATAGGCGAGAGCTCTTCAACTCCAAAATCGGTTGACTTGGAGATTGACGGATCGAATTCTACCATACACGGTGTGTCGTTACTTCAGAGGAACGAGGCAAGCATTGTTTACATCATACCAGCATTCACGATTATCAAACACGATGTTCCTTCCTCTGCAACTTTGGACCGGGAAGATAGCGGCCGTAAAATGAAGAGAAGGCCAAAAAAGGTCAAGGATGAGATTGATGATATTTTTGGTTTTTGAGGTCTTAGTCACCTTTTTCTGTCTTTCCAACTGTCGAAACTCAATTATGAGGGTGTCAAACCTGAGAGTAACATTCGGCGGCTATTCGAATAGCGCAGAGAAGGTGTATCCTGGTGCGAGATATTAAGGTAAAAAAAGCCAACAAAATCAGAGGGCAGTCAAGTCCGACAACATGCAAAAAGTGGTATATGCTTCTAAAAAAGAGTCCAACGATGTAGCCATTAAATTGCACACATTTCGGTCATCAATGCCAATTTTCTCAGTACCAATCAGGTAGGTTCTTTAAAGAGCCAAGAAGGTTGCTACAACAATGAAAAGAGTAACGAAGGCCTTTGGTGATGCCAACGAGCTTGCACCGTTTCCAAGGGCCGTCGGGCTGGTGGCAGCAGCGGTCTCACTGGTAGCAGCGGCCTCATTGACACCAGCTGAAGTCTCCGTCGAAGACGCAGAGACAACAGCAGCGTTGTTGAGATCAGCACCAACATCCTGAGGAATCATGAGAGGCGTGGAAGCAGCACTGCTGAGATCGACGGTGCCATCTTCCTTAAGAACTTCCGGATTAGAGGCAAGGAAGGTGCGAGTGTACAGCACATTCTCGGCGGCAGCGGCATGAGCCCAATCGGGGAGAGCAGAGAGATCGATGCTGCCTCCCCATTTGGACGCAGCAAGGCTGTTTGTGGTTTTATTGGAGGTGTAGGAAGCATAGGCAGCGACATCGGGATTCTGAGGACACCATTCAGCAATAAAAGACGTTCATATAACAAAAACCCTTACGCTGGCACTGATTGACTGCATCGAGGCAGAAACAGACGTCGCGGCACCAAAGGCATTCGGGGGATTACTGGAAATGGGGCTGTTTAAAAGAGAGCATATACGCAAGGGAGAGTGTGATGCGTACATGATACCGAACATTCCTTGTTGGCAGTGAGTGGGGGTGCCACAGTAGAAATAAACAGGATTCGTGTCGTTAACGACCTGAGTGACTGTAGAAAAGGAATGAGCTGATAAATAACAGGAAAATCGTACAGATGACATACAAACGAAGCCCTTGTTCTGGGTACCTGAGGCAAACAAAGCATCGCTCGTCTTGTTGCAAGGAGTAAGTTCAGATGACTTAGTAACAGTGTGATTGTCGGCGCCCCACATAAACTTGATGGTATCTCCGACGGAGGCATTCACAGCGAAGGGGACATAGCGGAGAACGCCTTGGCTGGGTGCAACAATGACAGTGTGGGTGGCGCCAGTACCGGTGCTTCCCTCGCTCTGACTGGTGGAAGTCGGCATGTACGCTGAATCAGGAGTGCCGTATTGAGCAACACATTCTGCAAAAAGAACACAACGATCAGACAAGACTTAGATGGGTTCATTTTCTTTCTTACGGGCAACGCAGTTATCATAACCAGAGCCTCCCCAATTGGAAGATCCGGACCCATAGAGGGGTGTGGAATAAGAGGAAGCAGCCGAGGACGTTGAAGTTGCAAGAGCACTGTCACTGCTGAACGAATCGGCACCGTACGAACCGTACGAAGAGTCAGAGCTGGAGCCGTATGTAGCAGCAGAACCGTAGCCATTGCTGGACCCATCAGTAGCAACGGCAGCGGAAGCGGCAGTCGATTGGCTGAGGACTGATCTCAACAAATATATGAAGAGATTGTGGTAAACACTCACGAGGCAACACTGGAGCCAGCAGAGCTGTTGCTGGATGCATCAGTAGCAACAGCAGCGGATGCAGTAGTCGATTGGCTGAAGACCGACCTTAATAAACATTTGAAGAGAATGCTGAGAACACTTACGAGGCAACGATTGCTCCATTATCGGCCGGGCGGGGGAGGGCAGAAGCCATGCTGGAGAAAAGGGCGGCAGCACCAAGGAAGGGAGTAATGAAAACCATTTCTTAGAACGCGAAGGGTAAAGAGCGTAGAAGCGTGGACGTCGTTGGACTGTAAACTGATGGACCCTCCCAGAAGGATTTGCTGCAAAGACTCTTTCAAAGAGGGTGGTGATCTCAACGAGTACAATCAGCGAGACGAACGAACAGAGTTGGGCCCTATGGTCTCTCACCTCGAACGAAAGTTGGACTAGCGAGGATCAACTCGACTCAATTGAGAGAGAACGAAAGGAAAAGAAACGAAACGAAAGAACGAAAAAGAAGAGAAACGAAGGCGAGGGAAGGGAATTGGGCTGTCTCTGGGTCTTTAAGGCATACGTGGAATCAAACCCCATGGAAACTGATAGTACTGATCTGTGATATTCATCAGGAAGTGGCAGACCTAGATGGACAACTCGGATTGGCTCCAATCCAGCTGTCCACCTGTGACCGTTTCCACCAATACATTCCCAGTAGATTCTCGTCCCCCGACCGCATCCAATTCAGCATTAGTATTCAAGGTCTCTCATGGCCAGATCTCCCTCTTCACGAACGGCGATTCGTTGATTCTAAGCTGAATTAAGCCTTCCACATCATGGTATCATTGTTAGTTCAACAATCGGCCACGTCGGACAGGTAAACGCGACTTTGAATATCACAGCATCCCCGAAAGCTCTCGCATCTTCACTCCCATTGGGTAGGAACTTACGCTAAGCCAGTACTATCATTATTAAGAGATCTATACATATACACCGACCCCCAATGTGATACGTGCATATCTAAGTACATATCTGTCATCTTCTAACACATCAATGATCCCTACATCTGTCGTGTCCCTCACGCCCGTCGAGGCCCAGATGGCAGACCCACGCGTGGTCGCTCGGTAACAGTTGGCTTGGAAGCGCCATTAAGCCCACTTGTCTTTGGTTGATCTGCTTCAGGAAAACGTCTTGTAGAGTTCGCGGCGGCACGCTTTGCATCCCGCAGTGCCTTGAGCCGATCAGTTGCTTTGGAAGGAGGCCGAGGATCATCAGATTGACGCAACTGCTGGGTTGGGATGGGAGTTTCCGGTCGGTAAGCATCATAGACATCACGAAGCCCGCGCGACTTGGGCATCTCGTTGACCGACTGCGGGCGTCGATTACTGTCGTCGTCGTCGTCGCGGCTCGGTGTATTATAGCTCACTAGGCGGTGACGTTCACTCTCATCGAAGAGCCAAGAGGGAAGATCAGTGATATCGCGGGCTTTTTCAAGATGATATGCTTTAATGGCACGAGTGAGACGTGATTCTTGACCAGGTGGCGTTTCTGTATAATGCCTCAGGATGTATAGGCCGGAAAATGTGGTATTATAAGTCACCTTCCCCCGCAAATGTTGTGAGATTAGCAGTCCAAGCTTTACTAACGCTCACAGTAAGATTGCTGGCAACCGTGGCCACGCGATTCCAAATAGCCTCTCCTGTCCCGATGTTATCTGCAAGGTCTGTTTGATGAGCGATGCAGGTACTGTTTAGAAACTAAGACTGTGGAAAGCTTGATGTTACATAACTCACCCTGCAATGGGTTCCCTTCTGCTACAGGTTTTCGAAAGGGCCGTAAGGTCGAATACGAATTCTTATACTCTTTCTCAGGACTCGCATGCGAGGGGGCATAGCCACTATCAAGTTTCATTCGTGCAAACAGGGAAGCTGGGGTGGAAGAGGCAGAGTCATCAGATTTGCGTGAAGGCGCCGTAAGGCGTGATTTGTCTTCACGCAGAGGACGACGAGACTTAGTAACGGGCGGGGTACGAGAGCGTTCTGGACGATTGATAGAGTGTGATGACGAGCGGGTTCGGGGATCATTGAGGTAGTCATCTCTTGACTGACGGTCGGAAGCATGGTCTCTTGATCGAACTGCAGAACGGGAGCGAGGACGTGGGTTGCTGGGAAGGCCTCTGGACCCGGGGTGAGGAGTGCGAGGCAGCATTTGAAACAATGGAAAGTAAAGACAACAAACAGTTACAGAACCAGTCTGGTAGAATGAAGGAGTGGCAACTCGAGAAAACGAACAGTTCGCCAGGAACTTGGAGAGAACCTCGTGGTCCAGTTGCACAGTCGGTAGTCGGAGATTTACCTGTGCGTTTCAACAAAAGATTTGTAAACCACCTGAAAATTATTATAAATAAATTTGAAAGCTTGTCTTCTTGTCATGTTGACCGTCTCTCGCAGCGGGCTGTCGACCCTCAGGTCGTGTTTATACCGCCCCTACTTCCGCACGCTCGCGACAGCCGTCGAAAAGGACAAGTTTAAGGTCCTAGTCGTAGGTGGAGGTACTTTCGTTTCTTGCTGTTACTATGATTTGACCTACACTGATATTGGTCACAGGGAGCGGTGGTTTGTCTGTTGCTCAACAGATCTATGATCGTTTCGCAGCCGCTGGAACTCCCCTAGGCGCAGGCGACGTTGCAATTGCCGATGGAGCAGACTACCATTACTACCAAGTACGTTCTTGGATCCTTCACTAGCACGAAATCTCATGGACCATTTTCAACAAAGCCTGGATGGTATTATCAATGATCCTTTTCTCATATTTTTGAAATACCTTTTTTTCAGGACCCTTGTCGGCTCAGGGCTGCGACCGAAAAGCGACTTTCGTGCTCTACTTCCCCCACTGGTTCCAAAGCATATTGCATACATTCCAGAGAACGTGAAGTCGTTTTCCCCGAAAACTTCCTCTGTAACAACAGTTACAGGCCGAGAGCTGTCTTACGATGCTCTCGTCGTCGCTACTGGCTTACAGATCAATTGGGAAGGGATCAAAGGCCTTTCCAATGCCCTCATTGATCCTAACTCAGGTGTCTCGTCCATTTATTCGTACGATACTTGTGACAAAGTCTGGGATGACATTGAAGGCCTTCGCTATGGCCAAGCAATTTTCACACAGCCTGCTGGTATTATAAAATGCGCAGGAGGTAAACATTCATCTTATCATATGCTCTTTTCCTTAAAGTTATCCATTTTAGCTCCCCAAAAAATCATGTGGATGGCCTGGGACCGCTACCGCCGGACGGGACGAGATGAAAATATTAAAGTTGATTTCTATACGGGCATGCCGACTATGTTCAGTGTTAAAAAGTACTCAGACGCACTTGAAGCTCTTCGACTTGAACGAGGTGTCGGGGCTCACTTCCAGCACAACCTTGTGGCGGTCGATTCTGCCAATCACCGGGCCACATTCAAGACGGCCGATGGATCCCTGGTTGACGTTGATTACACTTTGCTACATGTCACACCCCCAATGGGTCCTCTCGATTTGTACAAAGGATCTCCCATAGCCGATAGTGCTGGCTGGGTGGACGTTGACAAGTCAACTTTGAGACACAATAACCCTGAATACGGCAATATCTTTGCATTGGGTGATTGCTCATCACTCCCCACATCTAAAACGGCGGCAGCTATCACGGCTCAAGCACCTGTCCTTACTGAAAATCTTTACTCTGTCATGGAGACAGGTAAAGTGAGTGACGCGGTTTACGATGGCTATACCAGTTGCCCCGTACGTCTTTGTAGACTGCTATTTCGGAACTTTGGAAAATCATCACTGATCTGCTCTAGTTACTGACTGGTTATGGCGAGCTGATGTTGGCTGAATTCAAATATGGTTTGGAGCCGAAGGAATCCTTTTCCAGTTTCTTCGATCAAGCAAAGAGCCACAGGTTAGTACACTGAGATGATCAAGGTTACCTCTATTCATGTCCCTGTTTTTAAAGGCTATTCTATCACTTGAAAAAGGTAAAATTTCGATACACATCTTACTCAACAGCCAATATAATCTTCATCTAGGACTTGTTCCCCGCAGCTTACTGGAACCTGATGGTAAGGGATATTGAAGTTGGTAGACCATATCATTAATTCACGTCATGGTGTTTGTAGGTCAAAGGAAAATGGTTTGGTACATCGGGAATCAGCCGTCCCAGATACTAGTTTACAGCTCTGAGGACACTCGCCCTATGAATATATCTACTTGCTAAATGGATTCCAACATTTCCTCCTGCAAGGGTCAAGTATAATCACTCCTCGAAACAGTCAGCAGCCCAGAAGTACGTATATTTGTCCAAGTTACCAATTCATAAAAAATTGCATCTACGTTGAGGTTGCGAAATCAATCTTCTTTTGCCCTTGACTCGGAGGCCTGATGTGACTTATAGGCTCATATAGTTCATAGTTAACTTGTTGCGCAGACGCAAAATCGAAACAGAGGAATAGCTTGCCATTACTACAATACACTACTACCTAGTATGGCTTATGGAGATGACTGCCTCACTTTCTTCAAACTATGTACAACTTCTTCATATGTCCCAGTTGGAATTGGAACTCTTATTCCACAGAAATGTACCAGAAAACATATCGCCCGAAAATTGACCAGTCCGCATCTATTCTAATTTCTAAAGTACTTATCTCATGGAAATTGCTGAGGTGCACTAGCAGTCTAAGGGTCAGTAATTCAACCTTTTGGTGCTACTTTTTGAGGGCTGGATATACGATGATGATGATGATGAATTCTGCTGATACAGAACTACGACTTGAAGTATGTATGTACTCTACGCCGGGTGTGGGTATGATATCAGATTGGGTTGCGTATACGTGTCGTAGTGTGTAATACATGTATCCTCTCAGAAGTGCTCTTGGCGTGTATGCAAGGCGAGATCACGTCGCGGTATGCTCAAGGGTAGATCATGGCTGTCCTGCGGGTTGAGGGGTGGGGGGGAAATTGGTATCCGTGTGTTCCGGGTACGCGAAGTGTGCTTTGACCTCCCGTGGTGTGTGGGTTCTTCGCGACGCCTGTGAGGTCCGGGGGCGTGTGCTCTGTGTCGTCATGAGCGACTTCCTAGTCTGGCCTTGTATGCTCAAAGTTGTAAATTTCGTCATTGCACGTGCACATCGATCATCTCGTGTTGAACACACTCGTGACCTCGTGGCTTTTGAGACAAACTTAAAGGCCCCAAAAGCTCTACCAACCTCAGCTCAGGCTGGCGCCAAACTTTCAACTGTGCGCGTCTCAGCTGGAATGTCGCGTCTAACGTCTGCACAGGTCATCGCTCTTGGCGAATATCTTGAGCCAACCTTTGACCCGGCTTCACTCACAGTATCCCAACTTCTTGGTGTTCTTGGATATCACAATGTCAAATATCCTACTCCGTATTCCAAGCCCAAGCTCGCTATGATATTCAATGAAGAAATCAAGGCTAAGGCTGCTCAGCTGAAAAAGGAACGCGTCAAGAAGGAGAACAGTATTGCTAGTGACGATGGTATATTGGACGGCGCTACTGGCCAACCTTTGCGCAAGGCATGGTGATCAACTTTTGGAACACAATCCTTGTTATCTGACTCTATATCAGGAAGCCCTGAAGCGAAGGGCTTCCCGACGGCTTTCGCATGCTCCCATTGAAGATGAGGTCCATCTTCCCAGTCAAGTGAGGGTCGTATATCTCCTTTACTGATCAATGCTCAAAATTTCCATAGCCTAAACGTCGGCGATCATCCGCCCAACCCACCCTTGGTGGGCCTTCACGCAAGAACGTCCCTGCTCAGCTTGCTCAACCAACGCTCGTGGAAGAGAGTGAAGCCGAAGATCTACCCATAAAGAAGGTTGCAAGGAGCAGAAAAACGGCAAGGCTCCTACCATCAAGTGTCCTACGATTGTTTCTGATATTATTATTGACTCAGGCAGAAATCGCAGGAGCGCAGAGTCGACGTGTCTCGAATACGGTGTGTATGTTTGAATGGCCCTGCTTCGCTTATCTAACCCCTAATTTTTGCGTTAGGCTGCGGAAGACAGTGGTTGGGAGGACAATAATATCTTTCAATCTGGAGCGGAATCTTCGTCGCCCGTTCGGCCGTCGCCAATTCGGCCCAAGACAGCGCGAAAAAGCGTCGGCTCGCACAAATCTCGTAAATCCTCTTCTGCGCCTCCACAAATGTTATTTGCATCTCCATCTCGAGTACCCGACTCTTCCGACCACGAGAGGATGTCTCCGTTATCGCCCCCTCAATTCAAGTTCGAGCCAAATCTGCCTTCCATCTCTCCGATGGGCCAATCACGTTCAAAGCAGCTCCAACATACAAACTTTACTCCGCTGAAACGTCGCGTTCCTGCTTTTGACACAGGACATGAAGATGACAGGAATGGGTTTGACATAATCAGTGGTGACTCTCCCGTTCCTAATCAGGAAAACACACACATCGTTTTGGAAGAGCAGGATGTAAAAAACGAAGTTGAAGACTCTTCCTTTGCAGATACGGCAGCTGTCGGAGATTACGCACATGCCGGATCTGAGTCCGTCACTCAGGATGGGAAACATCCAACTAATCGTCAAGGTACGGCTCACGGAAGGGCTGTTCTTCGTGGATTCATCTGCCTTCTCATGTTAATCGCGTTATCTTCAATGATGTCTTATAAGATGGACTCTGTGTCTATTGGGTACTGCGATGCTGGAAGCTCCACTAACAGTATTCTGGAGCAACGACGAGCTGACCGTGCCGCTGTAGCAGCGTGTCACAGAGAGAACACCACTTCTCCGTATCCCGACAACAATTCAGCTGCAGAACCCAATACAGCATATTGTCCTACCCCATCTTTGGTCCTCTGGAGTCCCCCAGACAGTTGTACCCGATGTCCGGATCATGCCAACTGCACTCTAACAAGTGTTCTTTGTGACCATGGCTACGTTTTGCGATCGCACCCCCTGCTGTTCTTCGTCCCAGCTTCGTCCTCCCCACGCAATACAACAATATCTGTTTCATCCCCTCCAGTGGACTTGTTTTGGTCAATACTGTCCGTATTGGATGGCTTCCCGGGGTTAGGAAGCGTTGCCTTCCCTCCAAGATGTATCGAGGATCCCGAACGAAAGCGAAAAATCGGTTCTCTTGGAAAGGCTATTGAAACCCTTCTTGGACAGGAAAGAGGACGTCGTCTGTGTGCTGGTGGCAAAGCATTTGAAGAACCCGTCGATGATTTTGATGGTGGAGACGCCAAGAAATGGGGTTTGGAACTAGAGAATCTTCGCGAGATCATGCAGAAAAAAACACACGTGAGGATAAAATCAATGTCTCGTCATCTCGATGCTGAATCTGGCTCTTAGCCCCACCTTTTGCCAAGCTTCGATGATATGTTCAATGAAGCCATTCAGCAACTGACTCAATGGGGTGGGGTCATTATAGGAAGGGATCGCGCGTAGGTTTCTCTGCTCTCCTTACGGGTGGTTATTTATCGGTCACAGAAACCTTCGTTATGTGGCCCACAAGGCACCTTCTTTAACCTGGGACTGTGTCATTACTATCAAGTTCAGAGAATTTTGGGTCGAATGGCGCCTCATTATTATAGGTATGAGCTTGGTGTCCTACACCTTCGTAGTCGACTGATCTCTGCGATTTTTCCAGGGTTAATCTTTGCCATCCTTAGTTTTGTTCATTGGCGCACTCGCAGCTCTCAGAAACGCGCTGAGAATAGACACGTCGGAGATTTGGTGCAGATTGCGCTTGATACCTTGCGTAACCAAGAATTCGCCCATCACACGGATCCCGTCACCACTCCACAGCCCTATTTATCTTCACTTCAGCTCCGGGATCTGATTCTTCAGGATGAACATTCGGTCACATCGCGAAGTCGTCTGTGGGATCAGGTAGAGCGTATTGTGGAAGGAAACGCGAATGTTAGAGCAAATTTACAAGAAATCCAAGGTGGCGATGAAATGCGGGTATGGAGGTGGGTCGGAAGTGCTCGCCGCAGGACAAGACAGGTAGAACTTGATCAAAGGAGTGACGCATGAAAGTTGTACTCACACGCCCTATCTACATCATCATATTCTGACGTTCTCTTGTCTTTCCACGCCTGGGCCTGGACTTGAGTTTGGGGGAGAAACTCACTATTGAACCATCCTTGGTGCTATCGTACGATTGTATACTCTTGTTCAATATATGTACACCCGGTTCATGTAATTTTGACCTCTTTGCTGCAGGTCTAACCGTGGTACTCGTAAACAGTGCCAATTTTTTGGGGCCATGTGCGATGTTTACAAAAATACTGCGGTGTTCGGGACGATAAGATGGGAACACGAGAACAAGACGAAAAAGGATATTATGTTTGCGAGGAGAGTACCTAAAACAGGAACTAAATAGGGCCTGATTGGTATCTACGTTCCTGTCCACATTGTGATCCACAAGTTTTCAAGACCAATCGGAACTCATTGACATGCCCATTGGTATTCCCTCCTGAATTCTTTCTATCAGAGCTCGCTTCATAAATTGTTCTTCAGCCAAAAGACGAGTGCTCTGTCGCACCTTATTAGAGATGAGCAATAAACGTTGAGAAAGTGACACTTGCTCTTAAAAACCTCTCAAGATCAATGCGTCCGGAGTTGAGTGCCCGATGTAGATGATAGATGGTATCCTCAATGGCATTATCTTCTGCAACCAGAGTGATGAGTCTATTAAGAGTATTAGCGTGAGAATGGGGCGTGAGAACAGACGGCACAAAAATGCTCACTGATTGTGGACAATAGTGGTGGAACAAATCAATTCATCCACTTCGGGATCACCCTTACGGCGAAGTTCCGCTATGTTGGTCTCAGCCTGCTGTACGCTATCCTTGAGCCTGCGGGCCACGTTCCGGCATACGTCACGTACAGCCTCTAGGCGCGCCATTTCATCACGGATAGCAGGTTCACCGGCAAGGAGATCCGTCTGGTGCGCGCGGAGGCGCTCGGCGTCGAGAGCCAGTGCCTGAGATAGGGAACTTAGCTCTGATGTCAGTTTTTGATGGACTTGATCGTTTAGACGCAGTAGTTCCGGGTTCGGTGGACGCGGCGGGGGCGGTGCGAAGGCCGGTGGAGTGTTGAGTGTATCCGGAGAATCTTCATCAAGGAGGTTAACGGTGGCCGCCCGAATCGGTTGGGCAATCGGATATTCCGGAGAGGGTGGCTGAGGGACTAGGGGGTGATTTGAGGGCGCTGGGGCTGCCATCGAAGGAGGGAGCGGAGGGGGAGGTGGGCTCATAGAGAGGCTTGTGTGTCCAATACAGTTGGATTGAGAATCGTGTTGTATATTTGAAGCGTAGGGTACAGGAGCATCTGAGCCGGCGGGTATGGCATATCTCGGAGGCGTTGTAGGGCTTGTATAGCAGCCTCGATATTGTGGGGGTAAGGGCTCCGAACGCAGAGGAGAACCAGTACTTTCCTGAGACTGGTACATTTAAGCATGAGATAGATCAGTAGGGTTTATGGTAACATACGCGTGGAGGAGAAGCGACTACTTGAGGTTGACTTCCGGGTGGTGAATAAATTGCTGCTGCGACAGGTCTTGGAGGGAGTGCAGGACGATCGGGGGAGATCGGTCGTGTTGGAGGTGGCACCGGTTGTGACGATGGCAGAGGCGGCGGAGGTCTATCACGGGGGTCTCCAACACTGAGCGGTCGTGATGAGGTTGCTGAACTCGCAGATTGTGGGGGTTTTGCATACACAGGAGGTTCTTTCGAGAACTGGACCTGCATGGCCTCGACTAAAGCAAATAGATTGCAGCCCTGTGAACCGACGTTGACTGGGATGGACGCACGAAGGTGCAGCAGAGACGCACCTCGCTTTTACGTTCCCAATTCTGGATGTATTCGATGTTACACCTTCCGCTAACATCGATGTACTTTCCTGGCTTGACAAGCATGTCATTGGTTGGGACAACATAGGCGATAGGCGGTTGATTTGGATATTCTCGCGTCACCCAGATTGCCACAGGAATGTTGTATGATGCGCCACGAAAGGAAATTGGAAGGAGGCCATGAGCACAGAGAAGCAGCTGTGTGCGGCCATCATCGAATGCTGTTTAGAGGTCAGGGCATGGCACGGGAGCTGGAAGGAGAACAGACTGTAGATATCAGACTTTGGACGCAGAGTGGAATAACGGGAAAGGAGGAGATCGATGTCTGTGTAGACGCGGTCTTGGTTGGGGTAGGGCTGGGCGTTGTGGCGCAGCCATTTCTGTGTCAGCGATTGGGCGGAAGACATGGTCAGGCTGTGGCAGTTAAACGGGAGGAAGGGATGCTCTCACGCTTCCCTATTTGGAGAGATCGCCGATATCAGTTGTTCTGGGGTCTCACCTTCCTGATTGGGGAGGCCCCAATCTGCTTCCGCCAGATCGGACAACAACAAGATCGGCCGGCAGCAGCCGGCAGCCTGCGCCGCGTTTCCTCGAGTCAGTTGCTCGATTTGGCAGGTACAAAGGGCGCGTCTGGGTCGTTGCGAATGGGCTGTGTGCGAAGAAGGGAAACACAGTGGAACAGAGTCGCAAGACAGTGTCCATTAGACTGTGAGTTCCCCGCTCGCCACTATTGTTTTCCATCGTACCAGATCTGATAGAGGTTTATCCTAACAGTCTCCCGTCCAGTGGTCCCCACCTGCCTAATCTGGAGCCGATCTCGGATCTCATATCTCATCGCATGGCCATCGCTGTGGTCTTTTCGTCCGACTATATAGTTCCGGCCCATGTATATAAGCCCCCGAGTTTCGTCTTTTCCTTCCTTTTCGCCCAATCCGCCATGTCCGCCTCCACCAAGCGCCCCACCAGTTCTCTCACCCCCCAGCGGAAGCATCGCAAACTCTTGAAAGATGGCAGTGGCATCGAAGTCTGGCCAGAAAGCATCGAGAAGATCTTCGTCCAAGGTGTGTTCTCCTTACTGTGCCTTTTCATTCACCGACATTTTCCAGGTCTACATGAGTACTGGAGGTCTCCTTGGGCCACTTATTCTCAATCTCGCGGGCGTAGTAGATGGCGCAATCAATTCTTGGTAGATTATCTCCAGAAAGCCGGGATCGATAGGTCCAAAAAACAGGTCGCAAGCCACATTCAAGTATTGAGAAATATGTGGAAAGGAGAACCAGGTCCGTTTTCGTCCTCCAGTGAATTCTCGTTCCATTCGCTGAGACACAAATGTGCCTAGAATTTTATCTGGTCGCCGGTGGCGAAGAGCCTCCGCCGGATACGCCTGTCAAGCTGGAGGATAGCTCCTTGATTTCTCTGGACTTTGATGAGACCGACAGCTCATCCAACTCTCCCTCGTCTGATTTTTCTCCCCCGGAACTTCAGCGCGACTTTCCTCCATCTCCCGAACATGTCACAGGTGGCTATGCATTCGGCTCTCATTCTCCTCCGTCTAAAGACTCCGTATCCCCGTACGCCTCACCAGCTGTATATACCACGTCCATGCCGAGTTCTATGTCTATATACCCGGTCGACATGGTCGTACAACCTCACTCTCATGACCATTTGCCCATACAAAATGCCCATTACTCTCTCAGTGCCTATCACGGCCAGGCTTACGCGCATTCTTCTTTCAAGCCCAGTACATCTCAGGCGGTTTCTGACAGTGTTTCAGATCTCGGTGCATATTCGTACCCACAGTCTCCGAGTCGGGCCACGTCCATATGCCTCTGGACGGATGGCATGGCACCGCTCTCAATCAAACTTGATGCACTGATGTCTCCACATTCATCCATTCGTATGCCGCTCGCACTTCAATTGCACATGGGCATCGCACCAGATGATGGCACCCGAGGTACACCATCTTCGGACGGTTTTCTTGCCGCCGTCTCGCTCTCTAGGTTGTGGAACAGCTCCGGAAAATGCATCACCAGGGTATTCACCAACAACATGTGCACGTCAGAGGTGGTGGGTGCACTTGACGTCTCCAACATAGAGATGGGAATTGTGAATGCGATGCTACCAGAGTCCTCGTTAAGTCGCTGCAGGTGGCTTGATGCCTGTAAGTTTATGTGATAATGTCCTTTGCATATGGATTTCTCAGACATTTATCTCTGTCTAGCCATACCCACGAGAATTACGCAAGAGATTATCACCGACAATGAAACAGTGTTGTACCTTATCTATGACTTGGATCGTAGTGTGGGTCCAATGTCATCTGCCAAGCTGATGCGCTGGATGACCATGACGAAATCTTCCCCTTCGGCCCCGCCGGGAGCGCAACTTCCTCTCATGAGCCCTACGTACCATGGTTACCCCAGGCTGACATCCCCTTCACTTTCATCTGCACTAACGCCAGTCAACAACAACACGCGACATGCGGCGTCTACTTTGTTACTTTAATCTTCCGGGAGCAGGATATATTATGACTCCGTACTAATAGCAGTACGTCGAGCTGGAACACTCATACATACGGATATTTCGCTCACAACTTCCTCAACGGATTGTTGCGATTAACGTGATTGCTGTCTTACTAGCATTATTTTCTGTATATCTTAGATATTCGCTATGTAGTTATAATAACCTGTATAATACTCGACTACCCCCTCACGAGCGAACAATGCTCAGAATCGTTTCTGCTTCCGTGCTCACTTTGGCATCCCAGTGTTTTTGTCGCAAAGCGTGAAGTTCCCAAAACGAGGTCCCAAATGGATTTGAGAGCTGTGGATCATCCAAATCAGGGCGGTATATACCATCAAATGTCCGATCTTTTGTGGACAACAAAGCTTCAAGCTTGGGATCTTTAGCTATGAGCCCTCCCACGAATTCAAGCGCCCGTTGGGCAGTTGCGGGCGGCCAGTGCAGAGACGCGCTCAGTAGGCGCTTTGCGAAAGCCGCGGACCGCCCAGGAGGAGCTGTAGCGCCTAGCGATCTCGGCGAGAACACAATGTTGAGTGTCCGGAATAGCATGTCAGAAACGGACTGTGTCTTTGCAGGTTTATTGCCGGTGGCCAAAGGCGGTGGCGCGGTATCGATGTCCATCATGAGACTCAAAGGAAGGATCAACGCATACAAAGCCGAAATGAAGTCGCTCAGATCAAGGTTCAGTGCTTCTCCTGTGATTAGCACAAAAAAAGTCAGTCAAAAAGGCGATTTTAGCGGACTAAATTTATTAGCGTGCCTTGCCCTGATAGAAGCTCAAAAGCTGTAACGATGCATGAGAGACGATGCCGTATGTTGTTGGCAGATGTGACAGTGGGATCAACAGTGTCGTCGTCATCTGACTCACGTAAGATCAACTCCTTGAGGACGGCTAAGAGGTCTTTGAAGAAATCGATGTTTACAAGGTGTGCAAATTTTGAGATGCCATGCAAGGCTGCTGGTAAGAGCGGTGTCGGGCGTGGGTTCTTAAGAATTCGAAAGTAGAGGACAAAGAGCAGCTTGAGCGTTTCGGTTTGCTAAGGAAAAGGGGGGGAGAGGAGAAATATTTAGAAAAACCCAATGATTCGAAAGCACGGACGCTCACTGTGGCCACTCGCTCCTCCTTGTCGACCTCAGCCTCTGCTTCACGGAATTCTTTGTCAATTTCCTGTTTTTCTTTGAGAACCTTCTTTGACTTCTTGCTCAGATGCGGTAACTCAGTAGTCTTTCCTTTGGCACGCCGAGCAGCGGCCTTACTACCGGACTCCTTTTTTAGGGGTTTATCCACAGAGGAATCTGAGGCCCGCACGCCCAGTTCCGTCTTAAGCCGTAGGTGAAATAGGCATGAAAGCACCTCCGGGTGGACGTTGAACCGTTTTTCCTTGATCATGCGGTTTAACAACCTTACGATCTCCAATGAAACAACGCCGGTAAGGTCCTCGCGGAACACGTGGA
This sequence comes from Termitomyces sp. K1Ag, assembly GCA_017657315.1. Lineage (NCBI taxonomy): Eukaryota > Fungi > Basidiomycota > Agaricomycetes > Agaricales > Lyophyllaceae > Termitomyces > Termitomyces sp. K1Ag. The sequence goes on from JAGGAR010023983.1 coordinate 27,906, forward strand.
TGAAGGTGTCAAGACACAGCTCGGAAGACTGGATATTTGACTGCTGTGAGAACGTCGAATCTGGGCGGATAAAAAAATGCACATACTGAATCCCATGATTTTTTGCTCAATCTGGCGACGATGCAGCTCATGAGATTGACACGAAAGTTGAAGTGGGTGACTTCTTTCAGCAATGTACACATAGATTTTAGCGCTATATCCGCGAAGTCACTGCGAGCTAGAGAGATATGAATTCCGAATGAGATTCAGTCCAGAGAGGTGGTACCTTTCAGCTCAGCTTCGAGAGAACGCAGATACGTCTGGTATATCGTCACTAGGCCTTGCTCCCAGTCTCTAGTTCGGGCCACCATTTGGCTGACTTTCTCCGCCTTTTCTTTGTCGGTCAAAGCTCGAATTCGGTACCCGGGTATGATATCCTTGAAAACGGCTAACTGTGAAAGCATGGCGAGTTTTCTGATGATTGGATCATTTGGTACAGGGTCCGGGTGGGATGGTGTTGTGATTTCTGATAGTGAAAACGTATGAAGTCGCCTCAAAAGGCCAAGCTATGAAAATGGGTCGTGAGATGAATTAAAACGGGCAGGACTATGAAATTACACTGTTCTCCGGATCCGAAACGATTTCCTGACATATTCCTGCTATCTGTTCTCTGGCAGCGCGTAGGCGTGCGGCCTTGGACTTGTTTGAAACAATATCTATCACCGCTGGTCGGCCAAAACGTGCACCAGTGGAGACATCATCAATCTTTTGCGATTGCTCTTCGAGGTCGGATTTGGGTTCGTCACTGTCTGAGCTCTCTTCACCATCCGTCACGGGTGCAAACGTCACTTTCCCAGTAGGACGGACGCCGCCACCAGGCAGCTTTATTGGAAGACCCTTTACACCTCGATTTTTTTCAGTCTCCCATGAAGGATGGTGTTTTCGAGGAGCCTTCTCGTACGTCATTTCGACATCTGAAGTGTCAATATTTTCTGAAAGTTCCAAATCGCCATCCAATGATGATAGAGATTCGATGTCCGAGCTACCAAAAGAACCGCCATTGTCTTCTTCGTCTGAATCTATTGAAGGCAGGTCATCGTCTACTGCCTGCCTGACGGGTTTGTTGAGACGATGTAGACGCTCAGTCTCTTTTTTACTCCTGAAACAATTTTAATGGAACAAGGAATATGAAGGGTAACTGATATCATACCGTGCTATTCCTTTCTTATCTAGAGAGGTCAGGAATGACGCGGCACCTCCATATTCCTTGAAGACCTCCAAGTCCTGGTCGGACAAGTCAATGTCATCTCCACCGTCGGCATTGGGTATTGGTATCGTTCCACGATCTGAAAGCTTCTCTTTTTCGTTTTCCTTCGGCTTTGCGGGATATCTCTTTGGCCGTAATTGTACCCCAGATTTCGAGGATAGCTTGCGTTTTTTAGAGGGACCCTGGAATCGAGTGGGTAATTAGACGAGGGAAGATTTGTGACTATATTTACCAGCGAAGGTGGTGCAGATCGTTTGCCATTTTGCTTGGCTGCCATCTGGCTGCCAGTGAAGCAAGACCAACTATTTTAGTATTTGAAGAGAATTACAAAATTATTGATGGATCACCGGTAATTTTACGATAGCGGGTGGCAGTGTTCAGCCAAACTTTGTAGTCAACTGTCAACGGGCTCAAAAACTTGCATGATATTGACGTCAACTCCTCTTGTGAACTAATTGTGACCTAAGTACGACGCTGTAGGAGCCCTCATGGACGACGCGCCTCCCCCTACAGACCATGTCCTTCGACCCCATCACGTCGATCTGTTGACAATTCTTGTTTTTGCCTTTAAAGAACCTGACTGCAAAGATATTCCTCCCGCTTTCCTGCTCCATCTGTACCGCACCCTTCTCAATGAGATATCCGAGGTAGGTTATCAGACCATTGCTCTGAATGTCTACTTGAATGCTTCTATCCAGGTGTCTCGGCCACAATCTCACTATGATCTAATGAAAACCGTCTGTAGCGGCACAAGTGCCGATTCCGAGAAGTCTCAACGCGTGATAGCTGCTATTAAAGCTCTTGTAAGACACTGGCTTCATAGTTACTTGAACTAAGGATACCTGTTCACGGGGGACCATCCAGCATGCTGATCTTACGAGCGCTGATCAAATTACCAATTTCTTTGGAAGTACGTCAAATGGATTCTTAATGTCTCCACTTTTTTCTGACTTGTTCTTGATCAGACCTTCCCTCACTTTTTGTGGAAAAGGCCGAAGACGTCAGTGATACTCTTGTATATAGATTTGGTACTTAACTTCGATGTAGGAACCACCAGTGCTGGTATATATCATATTATTACTCCCGTATAATGCTTTCAACATCACCTGCATAGATGCGTCGCTCCATATTCGGCTACTTCTCCCGACGTTGTTTTGTCAGCTTCATAAAATTGTCTTTCTCTGGTGTTGTAAAACTTCAAAGGGACTACCAGTCTTGGTGCCATGGTGATGTGTCTGCCGGGTATGATCCTGTTGTCAAAGATCAGCTGAGCAATTGTGAGTCTTGTCCACCTTCGGCGTTTATCTTGCTGGACATCACCTCTCCTAGCCGACTCGTTGATTTTCAAGACACAGGCGGACAAGAAATCCTGGGCCAAGCCAGATGCCTACGAAGCGTAAGCACGATGCCGCGAACTCATACTCTGAATATTTATGTCGATTATTCACAGATGGGAAAAAGGACACAATACTGGCGACGAGAATGTCGCCACAGAGAACCTCCGGCGTTTTTTTGAACAACACTTCCACGAAAATAATGATTCGTAAGTCGGTCAGATGGTTTTTGACCTGCAATCTTGTTAACGCACGACAGAGGGGTTCGACAACATGCCCTGTTAAATCTGGTTCGCATGCATTATCTTCGAAATGAAGTCACGGCAGCTCGAAAGGTAGTGATTGAACTTTGCTTTTCTTGTCCTGCTCACCTGGCTTTTAGTTTTTAATGGAGGCAATCACTGTCGCTCGTACTTGTGGAGACAAGATCACATTACAACATTGCATTAGGTCGAAACCCTCTCATCTCAATACACTCACGGACACTGATATATCACAGCATGCTACATCGTCTTCCTCCGACAGAGCCCGGGCGAAAGCCCACGTTGAATGAGCTACAACCAGATTTACATCCTCTTGAAGTCCTCTTCGATGTTAAGAAACTCATGGATACTGAAAACGTCTGTTTGATTTGAAATTATATACCGTTCGACGATGCTAACGTCCGTACAGGATCAACCTTTGAGCGCAGCGTTTGTTAAGATAGATCAAGCAACTGGGTTGTATGATCACTGGCTTGATGCTCAGGCTACGCCGTCCATTGATGAAGAACAATGGGCACAGCACGCGGTGCAATCTGTGGTCTGGGATGCTATAGGTGTGATTTGGTTTATCACCCACATTACGCCAACGAGGGACACCTCACATTTCTGGTTAGGTTGCAGCAAACTTGCTTCTGTTGAAGAGTCCATTGTATTGGCCTTTACTCGGTCGGGCACAGAAGATCACAACAGAATCACTATGTTTCTCAATAGAGCATATCGGGTTGGTATAATGGCTTCTATTGGAAATCTATCTCTTAAGGACTATCCTAGACAGCCAGACAGGGATCTTACTCTGAAGCTCTTGCTGTGCTGTTAGAGCCTGATGTTTGGTGGGGACTCACCATTAACGACTACACGGCTTGGGCTCAAGAAATCTGGCATATTCTTGCTTTACGTGCAACTCGCCGGTAGGTGTCTGTTTACAATTTAAACCGTATTTCCAACTGAAATACTCTACTCAGTGGCCAGGACCGACTTTTTCGAGAATTCCTTCTCCCTCGCCGACCGCCAGGCGATTACAACCCTCGAGAATATCTTCATGATGCGGTTTCTGCGTCAGCAGACAAAATTCGCGATCCACTATATGAAGTCATCCAGATGCGTGTATGTTTGATCTAGTCTTCTTTCGTTTTTCGTTCAAAGAACATGGAAATTGGAAACAGCGTTGCGATCAAGCTACATCAGCTATCGATCAACTTCTCAAAGCTTTGTGGCACGCGGAGTTTTTGACTCGTTTTAGCGATTATAGAACAGGCATTATTCTATTGGCCGACGTCAGCATAGAATTTCATTTGCCGAAAAGATCTCAGAGGGTCCTGGAAGAGATAATGCCGCAGGTAAATGAATTGTTCTTCATTATCGATGTGTTATGATCTGACTGTGCTAGATTATCAACGGAAGCGACTTTGAACAGCGTGCTTTCGCATGTTTCACTCTTGCGCGAAGTATAATAGCTGCTTCTGCCAGCTCCATGGGTATGTAGACATGCGTTTACTGTACATGTACCGGGAGATTATCTCGAATTGCAGCCACCGGACTCAAAGAAGCTCTTCCATACCTGACAATCGCAGAAGGCGACTATCGGACATTGGAGATCAATACTTCTTTAATGCACGTTCAATATTTGTTATCTGTTGTCTACCACAACTTGGGTATGCCACAAGAGAGAGACGCGGCAGCCCAGCGACATTTCATGACACTGGAGCTACAGCGCAAGCAAGAAGCAGTTGTCGTCGAGGATGATACGCAGCGGATTATTGAGGTCGTCGAGTGGGTTGGTGCCCATCTGGCTGGGAAGTATTAACTAGAAGTAAATTAAGTAATAAATGGATTCACGTGATGTTATTGTGATCACAAGCTAGTGGAAGAAGAATCAGATATCAACACGACCCTTGTGAGCGCGTTTTCTCATAGTATTTCAAAGTTGAACCCGTCCTCGAGCTATGGACGGCCAACCTCCGCAGGAAGAGGACTTCTCCGTCCTGTCCATATCCGACCGTCTAGCTCACAAGAACTGGAAAGCTCGTGTCAGCGCCTGTGAAGCTCTCATCAAGATCTTCCAAACGACTGCCTCGGACACTGATCCCGCGTTCAAGCCCTATATTAACAACCCTGACCTGTTGAAGAAGATGGTTACAGACTCAAACGCGGTAGCGCAAGAGAAAGGCGTAGAGTGTTTGGTGGCATTCGTTAAATTTGCCGGGGAAACTGCTGCGAAGACTCGCGAGGCCGTGATACCTGCTTTGGTTGATAAATGTTTTGGATCAGCAAGAGCTGCCACAAAGGCTCAGGCTCTGGAGTTGACCTTGCAATATCTTGAAGTTGAGAACGGAGGTGCAGGGGTTGTGGTACGTCAAATAGGTGTGCTCTCTGCATGCGACTCATATCTCATTCTTACCCCAATTTTTAGAACGATATACTTCCTGGGTTAGGAGCAAAGCAACCCAAATCTGTGGCAGGGTGTGTTTTTGCGCTGAAAGAAATCATTCGGTGAGAGGATATCTCTATCGTCCGTTTTCTGGCCTCTTACGCGATACTCTTCAGGGTGTTCGGTGTTCAAGTAACACCTGTACCTCAACTTCTGAAAGCTTTGCCCAAAATTTTCTCACATAGTGACAAGACGGTCAGAGCGGAAGGGACATCCCTTACCCACGTATTATATCAATACCTTGGATCTGGAATCGAGCCATGGCTGGCAGATTTGAAGCCTGTTCAAGTAAAGGAGTTGAAGGAAGCTTTTGATGCGATGGAAAACGATGGGAAGGGCAAGGGAACGCTCAAACCTGAGAGACTTACCCGCCAACAAGCTCGTGAAGCAGATGCCGTTGAGAGTAGCAATGAACAGGCGGAGGATGCCCCTGGAGGAGAAACGCAGGGTGAGTTTTTGATGTTCCGGTTTCCGTTCTGTCGTCAAACTTGCATTTCAGAAGTCAACCTCGATCCGCGTACCCTTGCGGAACCGGTTGATATTGTCCCAAAGATTTCGCCAAATCTTCAAACAGCACTCAAGTCCACAAAATGGAAAGAACGTAAAGAAGCTCTCGACGAACTCCTGACACTTTTGACCTCAACGCCTCGAATCAAGGAAGCATCCGAATTTGGTGAACTGGCGAAGTCCCTCGCGTCTCGAGTGTCTGGAGACGCAAACATCAGCTGTGTCATAGTCGCATCCTCTTGTATAGAGGAGCTTGCAAAAGGGTTGATGTTTACCTTCGGGAGGTATCGGGAAGGTGTAGTTCCCTTGATGCTGGAAAGATTAAAGGAGAGGAAAGCCAGTGTTACAGATGCCATTGGAAACGCATTAGATGCTGTTTTTGCCACAGTAAGTTTTTCCATGATATCATATATAGAAAGAGTTGATCATGAGTTAACGACACAGATGACCTTGTCCGAGATCATTCCAGACATTGAACCAGCGATGAAATCGAAAAATCCCCAAGTAAAGGAAGGAACACTCAAATTTTTGGGTCGATGCCTTACAACCTCTTCTTCACCAATCCAAGCTGCACAGGTCAAGCCTATGTCAGAAGCCCTAGCAGCTTTGCTTGAAGATGGGTCCGAGGGTGCACGGAATGAAGCGGCGACTTGTCTTGGAGTCTTGATGAAGATGGTTGGTGAACGACCTCTTACTGCAGTCATGGAGGGTTTGGCGGACGTACGAAAAGCCAAAGTGAAGGAAGCATATGATAAAGCTACGGTTAAGTGCACGTCTACCAAACCGGCCCCCCCGAGACCTGCTGTGCCAAAGGCCCCTGCACAACCTCCCAAGGCTATGCTTCCGAAGATGCCTGTCCCTAAACCAGCTTCCAATGAGGACGAGATTTTAAGTGCCAAGGAACCAGTCAGTAGACCTCCCCCCAAGGCTGTTGTAAGCTGAAGTCCCTTGGTCACCTATGTTTACTGATCGATCGCAATATCAACAGCCCAAAAAGCTGCCTGTCTTGCCGAGCTCATCAGCTCCTAAGAAGCCTGCCGTAGTGGCTCCACCCCCTAAAAGTTCTAAACCTGCTCCTCCCTCGGGGAGTGGCACCCTTGACACATTCAAGTATAAACATACACCAGAAGATGCAGAGGCCCTCGCTGCCGAGACTTTACCTGCCTCGATAATGACTGACCTCGGAGACGCAAACTGGAAGACTAGACTAGCCGCCCTCGCAGAAATGATTACTTGGGTCGAGGGCGAAGTCAGTGTCCTCGACGCTGAAGTCGTGGTGAGAGCATTAGCAAAGAAGTGCTGGGCGGAGAAGAATTTTCAAGCATGTTCAAGATATTCCCTTCTTATAGCTCGTGGCTAATCTAACACACAGGTTTCAACCAAAGTATATGCCGTCCTTTCTCTCCTTGCTGAAAAGTGCCCGTCTTTCGGACGGTCGTGCCCTGCACTAAGCGTTGGTCATCTGACTGAAAAACTTGGAGATATGAAACTTAAAAAACCTGCCGGTGATACCTTATTGCTTTTCGCTGAGAAAACCTCTTTGCAGTTCATTTTGAACCAGGGTATGATTTTTATATATTGGAAGTATACCCCACCTTTTTGCTAAGAAGTCATGCAGCTTATGAACCCCTGTCAAAGCAGAAGGCCCCAAAGGTCCTGGCCGATGCGATTTCTTGGATAAACATGGCTTTGATGGAATTCGGCATAGCTGGCCTGGCACTCCGAAGCCTCATTGATTTCCTTAAAACTGCATTGCAAAATTCCAACGCTACTGTTCGAACTAGTGCCACGAAAACGCTAGTCACGGTCAAGTTATATGCTGGCTCTAGTAAGCCTTTGAATGCACATTGCATCAGCGGTTTTGCTCAGTTTCTTCATCGCAGGTATCAAGGACTTCTTGGAAGATTTGAATCCCCAGTTACTCAACACCATCACATCTGAGTTTGATAAAGTTGATGGGACTTCCGCCCCAGAGCCTACTAGAACATCGGCAGATCTCGCCATGGTTTCGTCTGGATCTGGATCGGCTAGTAAGGGCCAGCAGAGTGATCCATTAGATGACCTATTCCCTAGGGTTGAATTAGAAAGCTTACTGAAAGGGACCTCGATTCTGGCAGACGCTAAAAGTGATGCGTGGAAGACAAGGAAAGAGGCTCTTGAGACACTTCAAGCGATTCTGGACCAAGGTAATAACAAACGTCTCAAAGGAACCATGGGTAGACTCTTTCGTTCTTTCATTATAGACAATGTCTTACAACGATTATCAGGAGAGATCGGTCAAATCCTCAAAGCAAGGTTAGCTGACCAGAACAAAGCAGTTCAGACATTGGCTCTCGATATTATCAGCCGCATAGCCACCGGAATGGGCAAACCATTCGAGAAACATACCCGTCTTCTTGTTGCGCCAGTTTGCACGGTTTTGGCTGATCAAAAGGCTCCAATTCGTGCAGCCGCGCTTCAAGTCTTGACTTCTATTGCCACAGCTTGTGATGGCATCGAGGCTCTTGTGTCCGGGATAGCAACTGGAATGGAGACGACAAACCCCATGCAGAAAGGTACTCTAATGAATTGGTTGGCGGACTGGTTCAAAGAACATCCTCCCACCCCTTCTGTAGATCTCAAGTCTTGGGTCTCTCCAGTGATAACATCGCTTGATGACCGCAGTAGCGACGTGCGCAAGGGCGCACAAGCCATGGTAGCTACCTTGATATCCTCCGCTGGTTTCGACTATGTCCTAAATCAAACCAACTCCCTTAAACCGGCTTCTCGTGCAAGTGCTGTTCCTCTGATTCAAGCTGCTCGCCCAGAACCTCAGTCCAACTCGATACCCGTTGCAGTCCCAAAAGTGCCTACCGCAGCACCAGTTAGTGCTGCTGCTTCGCATAGTCCACCTCCAGAGTCACCGCCACCGACAATCCTGCCTCCATCCATTGCCAAACCAAAACTTGGTGTTCGTCGATTGCTACCTCAAGGGACCAGCCGTCCCGAATCTCGCTCAGAAACTCCCGTTGAAGCGCCAGTTCCTCCCCGTATAAAACCGGCTATTGGAGGTATCAAGCGACCTGCTGCCGTTACAGCTCCGTCTGCATCTCCTGTGCCCTCATTGGTGTTTTATGGAGGCAATTTGGATGCGAAGAAAGCGAGATGCGGTAAAGACGCCCAAAAATGGATCAATGAAAGTGGACCGACTCGTAAAGATCTCGCTGACCTTCTGCAATCCCAAATGGAGCCACACGCTTCGAGGGAGCTCGTTCTACGGTTATTCAGTCATGATCATAATGCGGTCAATGATCACATTAACGGGTTGACTACTATAAGCGATTTCTATCTCAATGCTCAGAACGCGGATGAAAACATCGAAACAGTTTGTTTGGCCAACCTCGATCTGCCTCTCAAATATGTTTCCATAAAGATTCACGAGCCCCAGCCCAATCTCATTTCGAGATGCTTGGACGTCGTTGAAGCTGTGCTAGCTTTCCTACGAAATGTAAACTATCAATTGACGGACGGAGAAGCGCTCTGCTTCGTTCCAACGATAGTATTCAAGGTGCCTTTTTCCCGACTCTTCGCCAATTCATTCGTGTACTGATGCCCAAGTGTATCAGCTTGGTGATGCCAGAGAACAAGTTAGAGTTCGAGTTCAACAAATAATCAAGACCCTTCCAAAGGTCTATGCCTACAGCCGCGTGTTCCAATTGCTTCTTGATTACGGGCTAAAATCAAAAGTCGCGAAAACTCGGCAAGGAAGCCTCGATGAAATTGCGGCCATACTGAAGAAGTCAGGGATGGGGGCATGTGAGCCTACGAAAGCATTTCCTGTCATTGCATCCATGATTTCGGACAAGGATTCATCCGTCCGTAAATCGGCACTGGGTGCTCTAAGGCATGATGTTACTTGGTTTAAAAATGATATTCTTGCTAACATTGATCCCTCGCAGCGAAGGATATACTCTTGTCGGTGAAAAGGTTTGGTCGCTGGTCGGCCCACTTCCTCCAAAAGATAAGACTCAGCTAGAAGAGCGGCTACGGCGCATACCGGGGCCTAGTTCTCATGAAAAACCGGAGACTGCCCCCTCGGCCGTCGCTCCTGCAGTAGCTCGGTTAGCTGCTGGCGTTACAAGACCTGGCTCTCCCGTGGTTTCGCGTATAACTGCTCTATCTCGGCCGGCTAGCCCTTCTGTTGCCGCTGGTAGTTCGCGACTTGCCCGGCCGACTTCGCCTGCCCACACTGTACGTTCCGGATCACCAACTGTCTCTAGTGTTACTCGATCTGAGTCACCTGTGCGCACATCATACCTGACACCATTGCTTGACAATCCTTCTTCTGCCTCTCCAAAAGACATTGCACGGCCGAAGAGCCTTTTACCTTCGAGGCTCGGCCGTCCCCGTGCAGTGTTTTCTGCAGCAGCATCCCAGACTTCCACGCCAGAGAAGACTCTCATGGATGAGCCCGCACTCTCCAGTGCGAGTACTGAACAAGAACCTCCTCTCACGGGGAAAGAACCTGAGCTTGCTATGCATGTACCCCCTTCTGAAGACATCGCGACCACTATCTTAAGCATTCTCAGCAGCGATGCCACCCGTAGCGTGGACGCTCTCAAGAAAATACAAAAGATTTTATCTGTCGGACCAGAGGTTGGACCCGAGTTTCCTCTCTATCGCGAATTAGCCGAACATGCGGAAGGCCTAATCGAGACAATTACTCTGCAAATGGCGCATGTCTTCGAACGTCCCGAGAATCTGGTGCCCGATGATAATTTCAGACTTGCTAAACATCTCATTCAGACACTGAACAACTTCTGTGATCACACGATGTTGGCGGAAACTCTGACTGTGGACATTTTGACCTCTTTGCTGGAAGAGCTGACTCTACGGCTTCTTGAAACCGATGATAGCGCCGTAAAAAAAGTGAAGGATTTATCACGTTTCATTAACATGATAATCTTGCGGTTATTTGCAACTGCCAGAAAGATGTCGATATTCCGGTGAGTATACTCACACATAAACATTTTTTCATGACTGATCCTCGGTCAGTGCACTCTTTGCTCTTTTACTGCAAATTGTGAAGCCTTTCCCAAGTAACGGCACTTTAGCCGAGTCGAAGGAGGCTAAAGTAGCTGAACTGGTGCTGAAGTGTGTTTGGAAATTGGCACGCAATATACCTCAAGATCTAAGTGAAGAAAGACTGGATCCTGTTGAGTTGTTCCCTGCCATAGAGTATTTCTTGCAATCTGTTCCTCCAAATGAATGGCGTGCACGGGCAACGAACAAAGTGCCTTGTGGTGATATGCCATTAAGAACAATCAAAGTCATTATACAACATGTTGTCGGTAAGTGATTCGATGTTATTCTGAAAATGTTTTTATAATGGAGGATTTAAATTAGCTCACTACGGTGACGATGTCTATGACCTACTTTCGGCTGCATTTGACGACCCATCCGCAACGATAGTATATCCTTATGTTTATCGAATTCTAAATTCAAGCTCTCGTCCGGATGCCCAACGGAATGGTGGTTCTAGCGAGCATACTACACGTCCAGTTTCACGAACGTCCAGTAGACCAATTTCGCCTCAAGAGACTGTGTCTTCTGTGAATTCCGTCGGGCATCGACATTCACCCAGCCACCGAACAAGTCCGAGTTCGTCCTCAGCAAACGGAAACCCTGTGGTCTCTCCGGTCGTTGAAGAGCCTGACCCTGATGCTCAGTTACTTGCTATCATTGGCCACATATCTAGCGAGACAACAGGTGCATTGCACAAGGAGGGCATTACCGAGCTTCATCATTTTTTAAAGCAGTACCCGCACAAAAAACCACGAGTAGACAAGTTACTAGAGTCGACGGGGACTGCGTTCCGGAAATATATCACCCGCGCCTTAGCGAGCCGTGCTGCCGAAGATGCAGAGAGGGAAGCTGTGGTTGCCGATACATTAACGAGTCAGTTCTTTACATTGTTTCAGGCGAGTTCATCTGACTTTTCCACAGAACTGGAGTCAAGCCATGACGGCACACCGACATCACCCGGTGTCGGTGAGGACAAGGCTATTAAGCGAATCAGCCCAGATGTTTCTGCTCAACAACAAGACAAGTTATCTAGACTCCACGACATTTTCCAATATCGATCGAGCACGTTCAGCACTACTTCGTCGCAGAGTCGGACAGCTCGGACTTCTCCCGGCTGATGTGCACGCCTGACAGCTCTTTGGTATTCCCTTGGTTGTATTCAGGATGTGTAAGATATAGATAGTCTTAACGATCTCGCAGGTAATAAACTACTACATATTTGGCATTGTTTTTTGTATGATCCCGGATGCAAAAATACCCTTCTTCCTTGCACTCTCTTGTTCCTCCCACCATGACCCTGGTTACGAAGAGCACAGCAACTTACGATGCTGCAATGCTGTTCTGGAGAATTGTTACTCAAATCTTCTTCCGCGAGATACGACCTCGAGGCGCGTTCAACATACCTCGTGACGGACCGGTGATATTTGTCGGTGCACCGCACAACAACCAAGTACTTTTGGCTCATCTAGTGCTCAGAGAATCTTTGTTCAACCAATTCCGGATGTAGTTTCTTGACCCGCTCCTTTTGGCCCTGGAAGTTTACAAGGAGACACGTCGCCATGTTCAGTTTCTTACCGCTGCGAAGAGTATGGAAAGGAAAGCTGTCGGCTTTTTTGCCCGCCTTATGGATAGCAGTAAGTTACTGACTTCTTTTGTATTAACTTTATTCACGATAACGACAAAGTTCCCGTGGCTCGGGCTGCGGATTATGTTTCACCTGCTACCGGACGCATCTACCTGTCTCCTGACGATCCTTGCCTTATCTTGGGCGACGGTACTAAGTTTGTCTCGGAACTGAAGCCTAGGATGCAGATTATGCTCTCTAAAGCAATGAATTCCCTGGTCGCTGAAGTAAGCGAAGTGATTTCGGACACTGAGTTGAGAATCAAAAGGGAGTTTGGTGGTGAAAGTGGAAAAGGAACGTCAAAGATCAGGGAGAAAGCGTCGGAACTGCGGCGAGAGGGAGTCCAAGGATTAGATTTCAAGAAAATGCCATATGTCGACCAGCAAGATATGTATCGCCATGTCTACGAGTGCTTAACTCAAGGTGGAAGCATTGGCATATTCCCTGAAGGTGCGTACATGTCGATGGCAAGTCTAAGATGTACAACATGACAAGTCTATCCAAGGCGGTAGCCATGATCGCACAGACTTGCTGCCTTTAAAGGCTGGGGTGTCAATCATGGCTTTGGGTGCGATGGCGAACGACCCCAATGTTCGCGTCAAGATTGTTCCAGTGGGGCTTTCGTACTTCCATGCCCACAGGTTCAGATCACGGGCGGTGGTCGAATTCGGCAGCGCTTTTGATGTTCCTCAAGAGTATATTGAAATGTTCAAACAAGGAGGGACACAGAAAAGAGAAGCCGTCGCGCGAACTCTCAATCTTATCTATGATGCGCTGAAAACTGTAACAGTCAGGGCTCCTGATTATGATACGTTGATGGTTTGTCGAATGCTTTTGTTTGAGGCTTCCAGATCAATATCTCAAATATTTCCTAGCTTATTCAAGCAGTTCGGCGTTTATATAAGACTCCTGGTCAACATTTGACACTTGGCCAAGTTGTTGAACTAAATAAACGTCTTTTGGAAGGTTACACTCATTTTAAGGATGAACCACGAGTTCAGAAGCTTCGAGAAGGGGTACTCAAGTATAACCGCCTTGTGAGAGACCTTGGGCTCCGAGATCATCAGGTATCACGCTTCCTTGCATCATCGGTCCTTGCGCTGATCTTCTGCTAGGTTCCGAGAGCTCAGAAAGCTGGATGGAAGACTTTGGGCTTGCTAACCTACCGAATTGGGCTTCTCATGGTTTGGACAATACTTGCGCTGCCAGGCACCATTCTCAATGGGCCGATGTTCATTCTGGCTTCTTTGATTTCCCGTAAAAAGGCAAAAGGTCGGTCTATATTCTTGTCCATTGAAATCGCTTACTTGGTTTCTAGAGGCTCTTGCCGCGTCTGTCGTCAAGATTGCAGGGCGAGACGTTTTAGCGACTTGGAAGGTCCTCATCTGCCTCGGTGCCGCTCCGCTTCTGTACACATTCTATGCCTTCCTCGCCACTCTAATTGCCTTCCGGGCTAGGGCACCCCTTCAGTGGAGAATTGCCACCCCGTTTCTCGTCTTTGTGGCGTTGCCTTTTATGAACTATGCCGCCCTCAAATTTGGTGAGGCTGGTATGGACGTCCTCAAGTCAGCATACTTCTAGTTGTGGTTCACGTCATTCACTAACATTGGTATCTATGTAAAGATCATTGCGCCCTCTGGTTGTCGCTCTTGTTCCTGGCCAACAAAGAGATCTTGACAAACTCAAACGGATCAGAGAAGAATTGTCCAATGAAGTCGCCGACCTGATCAACGACTTTGGTCCCAAGCTTTACGAAGATTTCAATGAGGTACGAGCTATAATTCTGCCGCCTTGGCTTATGGACTCATAAGGAAATCCTAGTGGCGCATCCTGGTTCCTTCTGCTAGTGTGCCCCCGTCAACCGGAACACCTGGATTATGGCGTAGAAAGAGCAGTACTGGGGCGGTCGATGCTCAAGGTCTTGGGTTGACACATCCGATGACATGGATCGATGAACGCTTGTTTGGTTGGAGTCGCAGCGCCCGACGAGGAACAAGTGTATGGAGTGGAATGTCTGGAGATGAATCCAGCCGCATTAACACACCAGACGAATCTGACGATGACGATACTGGCGACTACGACAATGTGATAGGTGTTGTTTCAGCAACAGACGACCTGTTGGTCAGCCAGAGACCAAAAAGCCGTCAGAGCTCCTTTGCGGATTTACAAAGATTACGCAGTCTTCCGACAGTTCCCGATCAAGGCTTGCATCCCCGACAGGGCCATCGATTACGAAAAGATAGCCTTTCGGACAGTGTACATGTTGCGCGACTTGCAGCAGTCAATCGAACGGAGACATTTCCCGAGGCTACCGACAATTTGAACAATGAGATCAACAGGAACCGGTCCAAGAATGGTCGTACGGATTAGTGGACAGTTTGACATTTTTCTATGAAATACGACGTAGATATGCGCATTAATCTTGTTCGCACAATCTTAGATTCTTCCGATAGATATGGAATTTGTCTAGGGCAGTTCAAACGGTTTCCCAGCGGTCAAGATCTCGACACCCGTCTCTGTAATTCTGCAATCATTTTTCGTCAGAATCAAATAGTCTTGAAATGCTGGTTACAAGTACGTACAGGAGGGTTTCTTCGAACTGGGCACTCCTCTTTCCATCAACTGTGGTGGCCGTCCAATTGTCTGGCCAGTGTATCTCGTCCCAATTATTTCCAAAATTGATCATCTGTAAAGTCGGCTGCTTTAGTCTTCCTCTGACGATATGGATGGTTTACAACACACCGGTTCAATAGTGAAAACCTGTAATATGAAACAATTAATGATTGATCGACTGACAATGAGGTCAGATCCACCCACCATCCCAGGTTTCATTGTACCGACTGCTTTGTTCTTTGCGTAGTGTGGTACATTGGGTGAACAATGGAAGAGGTCATTGATACCGTGCCCCGTATAAGTTCGTACGGTTGCACAGCCGTTGGCACGTGCGATGGGTTCTCTAATTACTCCGGGATTAGTCCAAGGGGGTCATGGATGAATCAAGCTTTAAGGACGTGCATGACTTTTCCAATGTCGCGGAACAAAGCGCCAGGTTTACATATTTTTATAGATTCGTCTAAACAGCTGCGAGCTGTGCGGATAAGCTTCTTGGAATCTTCGTCAATTTCGCCAACGGGGTACGTAGCGTTCAGATCAGCATGGTAACCTGCCGAGATTAGTTTACGATAGTTTTGACGTTGCAAAGATGCTTACCTTCAAAGTACAGGGACACATCTACAGGCGTTGAGATATGCGGCATTGGAAAATATATACGCACTCACCTATATTGATAATATCTCCTTCACGCAGTTTTCTCTGGTCCGGTATCCCGTGACAGATGACTTCGTTGACGGACCTAAGGATAGTACCCGTTGGTCGCTGAGTCTGGGCAAAAAAAAAGAAATTGACCATACGTGCAAACGGATTTCGGAAAATTGCGATAGTTCAGAGGGGACGGGTAAGCGTTCCTCTCGATTGTAGCATTGTGCACGATCTCGTCCAATTCGTCGGTTGTAATTCCCGGGCGTACATGTGAGGCAGCGAGATCCAGAACTTCCCGGGAGAGCTATAACAAGTTCGTGATTCAGTAGCGCGTTCTGGTTAGTTGTATGTGCGTATCGTACACGACATGCTGTTCTCATTTTATCCTGCTCTTCCGGTGTTAGCAACCGAGGAGGCTGGCCGGCGCGCCTTGCCTCAGAAACAGGCTTGCCTGTAGAAGAGATGAAGTTAGGTTGGATGGATGGATGATTTCTGCGTACCGTCAGCGGCGTAGTCGGGGCGGGGTATATGGTCCGGTATAGCGCGAGTCTTGCTGAGAGGGTAGACTGGCCGCATCGAGCCTGTAAAGGTATAGTTGGGAAAGGGGTTGTATGTGCCATCTGGAGGAACAGGGTTCTAGTACAAGGCTCAGGAGTGAGATATTTTGATTCTAACCTTCTGCTTGGCCCGATACCAGAGTATGGATTGCTTTATGTTGTTTCTAGGTGGCGATGAGATGAGTAGACTTGTTATGGATCGTAGAATACCTGCCCCTGTAGTTGGAGATCAGTCGTTGTTGTGTGTGTAGGTCAAGGTGTGGACTTACATCCTGATTTGAAGCATTCTTGCCCGCAAAAGAAGGAACCCTTGACTCCTAGTCTAGAAGAGGTAAGGGTGAAAGTAGATAGGGAAACGCAGGACATACTTGTTACATGTCGGGCATTCGAGGCGCGAAGGTGGATTGCCGTTGGGGCAAGACGGGTTCTGACAAGCCACAGCGTTCGACATTGTAGTTCTCAAAGAAGATATGATGATCGAAACGCAAAATTGTGTTTTTCTATATTTAGTCAATGGAAAGACAGAAAGTACAGGGTAAGAATTAGATGGGGTGATGTATGTAGCAGGGTAATGACAATGGTACGTGCAATGTGATTATATATATATACGTCGATGTATAATGGCCATGATTAGAAAAATCTACGTAGAAGATGCAAGAGGCAGGGAAAGCAAATGATATGTGACAACAATTGAGGCCAACGATGTGATCAATGGCATTAGAGAAGGCAAGTAAGTAGGGCAGGAATGTCTGTCATTGAGGGTTGCCCCTGCTGATGGGTGGGATGTGGCGTGAGGACATTAGTTAGGGATCACCTCAAGCTTGAAAGACGACTCTGTGTCGCGACAGGCTCGGGCCAGAGCTCGATAGTGATCGGAACCAAATACTTTGAGAAGTTCCCTCTCGTTCTGGATGATCCATTCTACAGGAGGTAGACCGCGGACGGTGCGGTAGGTGCCCTCCGGCAGGCGTTCCTCAAAGGAGATAGTGACGAGGCCGGTGAGGAGGCATTGGATGAGGTTTAAAATGTCGTTGACTGGGGGACAGATTTTTCGGACGGACTCGAAAGTGTCGCTGTGGAAGACCATTTGCCACTGCACGCGACGCTCTGGGGAAAAAAAGGAGCTGGCATTGACGGGGAGCTGGAGCTTGAGCTGGGGCCCGGCGGGGAGGCCGGCAGAGGAACGCCAGATGGAAGAGGTCTCGAGTGAGAACAAAAGACGATGGTCGGGG
The DNA here is from genome assembly GCA_017657315.1 of Termitomyces sp. K1Ag. Taxonomy (NCBI): domain Eukaryota; kingdom Fungi; phylum Basidiomycota; class Agaricomycetes; order Agaricales; family Lyophyllaceae; genus Termitomyces; species Termitomyces sp. K1Ag. The sequence continues at coordinate 45,419 of JAGGAR010023983.1, forward strand.
ATGGGGGCGTCGGACCACTTGTACTCGCGGACGAGAGTGGCCCTGAGGGCATGGAACCAGCGGTGGGCGCGGGCATAGGTGGCGCCGAGTGCGTCTGCGGTGGTCAAGGGGATGTGGGTGCGACGGGCCCAGTCGTCCATGTTGCGGACGTCGCTGGAGAAGATGACTTCAGTGCGGGGGCGAGCCATGGCTGCGATGGGGGGACGGCTGGGGACAAGGCGGCTTTATAGAAAATTGGCGCGGCCAAGGAGAACAATGAACATAACCTACAGTCAATATTACGATCACCGATCCAGCGTCGGTCGAAGATACACGTGTAATCGCCCCGACACTCATCCTTCCTTTTCGGCACCACTTCGCTTCCCTCCCTACTCGCTCCCACCTCCCCGTCGTCCCTCGCCGTGTCTGTAGTCTTCCGCCGTTGTGGCCAAGTCCAACCTCTTCCCACGGCGCAGCCATCATATATTCACATCCAAACTTGGAAACTTGGCGCGAGCCCTGGCCTTCGTGGCGTGCACAGGCAGTCCAGCTCCCACAGGCTCCCACAGGCCATGTCCATGGCCACCCGTTTCCTGGCAACACACTCATTATTGTTCAATTCCTTTGTTGTTCATTCAGGCGCCCCGCGACAATTACGTAAGAATCGCGATTCGAGTCAATCCTTCGACATACCATGACTGCCTTCGACGTTTATCGAGCCTACCGGCGCCATCTTCTGGATGTCCAAGTATGCATTCCCGCTCCTGTCGCCCCATGATAATAGAATCCATTTCCTTCAAAGATATCCCCTCCGCTAGCCGCCATTCTTGCACTCACCCAGCTCATTGAAAATTCCACAGGCAAGTCCATCTCCCCACCTTGCGCAATAATACCTCACCGGCCACCCAGCCGGAACAATGTTCGAGCTTGTAAAGGATCTCAATGATGGTGCACAGGTTCTCAAGACAAGATCCACCAACCCAATCAGCCTCAATGCTGGATGCGAGTTGTTCATCACATTCGTCACTTTGTTTCCACACGATTCTGTTGTATGCCTTTTTCATCGCTTTCCCCGCCTCGTGCCTCAAGAACACCGGACAGAGTTTTGCCGATCTCAAGACCAAGCTCATACGGCAAGGACAACAATATGCAAAGGAAGCTCTAACCTATCGTCAAAAAATCGCCGAACTTGCAGTCGGTTTCATCAAGGATGGCTCCGTCGTCTGTTCTCCCCTCATCCCATTCATGCCAACTATCTTTGATCACTGTCTCCCCAGATTCTCACTCATTCCTACTCGAGAGTAGTCATGCAGACCCTATTACTTGCGCACGAACGAAAGCGAATATCAGGTCTCTCAATCTTTATTTAGACATGCGCAATTGCTCACCTCTCAAAGTCTTTGTCACCGAAGCACGTCCTCGCGGTCTTGGGTCAGTACCCTGAAACACATGCGGCGCCAGCCAGTCTAATGACTTACGCGGTAGAATCAAGACTGCTGAAGCCCTGACCGCCGCAGGCATTCCCAGCACTGTCATTTTAGACTCTGCTGTTGCATACGTTATGGAAAAGGTCGATTTTGTCCTCGTCGGATCCGAGGCAGTGGTAGAGAGTGGAGGGCTCATCAACGCCGTGGGGAGCAACCAGATAGCAATCATCGCAAAAGCGGCAAATAAACCGTTCTATGCTCTCGCCGAAAGGTTCTTCCCTTGATTTGAGCTTATTCCTAACGAGGCTGATGACATCTTCTCCGTCAGTTACAAATTTCATCGTCTATTCCCGTTGTCACAATACGACCTGCCAAACCAGAACACACGTATCTTCTCATTTTCTCGCCCGAAGCCAGCTGCTTCTCCGCGGTTACAACCCCAAATCTCCGCGTCGTCCACAGAGTCCAGACCTTCGGAGGAGACCACTCCTTCCGACGCTATGACGATCACACAAGAACAGATATCACAGAATAATCCAGAGGTCGATTATACAAGGTCGCCCACAATCGACATCTTGTTCCTTTCACTTGTGCTGAGATTATCTGCAGGCCGGATCTCATATCACTTGTATTCTCCGATGTCGGCAGCCTTACGCCCGAAGGTGTCAGTCAGTACCTTGTTGGAATGTTCGCGGGTTAAAAAAACATGACGACAAAAACACGCGGCTTTGATCTAATGCTAAGGTACCCAAGGAGAATCTTCAGATACATAGATCATCACGATAGCCGATAACTTTTGGTGCCATATGGTGCCTATGGTGCCTATGTATCTATGTGAGGAGGCCAAAGGAAAGCCCCGCAATTTCTAGATTTGGAACAAGTCTTTGAAGAACGCCCTTTCTCCTCAATCCTTACGCATGGAACCTCAACAATGGTCAATAGCCTACACAGGCATTAGGTTTGCTATGTAGACGACCAGTTTTGCATCCGTTTCGATCATACAATTTGCTTCCGCCCATCGCTTCGACAATTCATCGATGAGGATTTGTGACATTTCCCCTTGGCTGTACATGTGCATGAGGGATTTAGCGGCCGCCTTGCAACGCAACTACCGTGAGGTCTTGATTCTCGTTAGCGAACTGCATTGTGGAAGGCATTTTCCGGTAGTCTATGACTTCACGCCTGTATGAATTAGATTTTTAGCATTTTGGCAGTCCGATCAAGCCTCTGATAGCGCTCTGATAGCCTCTGATTTGGCTGAGACTCACCTAAAATATCCACTCAACGCGATTCTTGTGATTGGCACAGTTTATTTCGGACTCAATACAACGTTGTTGACTTGCACCACACCCTTTCATCTTGATAGAACTGTTGAACATGCGTATGAACAGGAAGTTTTGATTGGGTCAATGACAGTTTGTATATTTTTTGTTTTTATTTTTATATTTGTTTTCCGTTGCGCGATGCAAGCGCCTTGGGGTATAAAGGCAGGCATCGACAACGCTCCAACTCCACGACAATCACCTTCACGTCTTCCATCTAATCCCCCCCCGCCTCCCACTCATAATGTGTAAATGGCGCCAGTAAGCCACAGTTTTCCCAAGTCCGATCTGTGCCTCACGCGTCATACAAAGAGTCCAACACATCTATACCTCATGCAATCACGTCTACAATCTGGTAAGGTTTCTCACGATGCGCCTGATTCCAGGGAGGACCTAACGCCGCGTTCTATAGCCTGACGAGATGGTGAGGATTGCGACGACACCACCAAATCGGATTAATTCATCTTCAACCATAGATCCAATGCGAAGATCGATGGTGCAAGTTTAGCTCAACCCATCCCGGCGGAGCGGTGGAATGCGGGCCAAACTGCAGAACTACCTGCTGGCAATAGTGAGAGAGTGTATAATCACTTTTGCTTTTCACTGATACCAATTATCCCATTGTAGCCGACAATTTCCCCAGCAGTACAGTCAGTTGCATGTCTTTTATCGAGAAGGAAGTTTCATTGATCCAGCAATGGTAGATCGTACATTCCAGCAGATGTGCCCGCGTTGTCACTAGGCTGCCTAGGCTCGCCAGTGGCAGAGGTGGAAGCAGATACTGAATCCACTTTGGAGGTCTTCTGACTGTATTCAAGTGGACACTCATAGGTAGTCAGAATTAGGTCTCGTCTCCGTTATTCCGAAAATATTTTCAAGCACCAAACTTGTACCAGATTTCTCAAGAACAATCACCAAGGACGTTTCTTCATCTGGCGATTAAGAAAGATTAAACCTGACGTGAGAGGCCTGAAAGCTGGACTCAGATCGGAATGTCGTGCCGTTTGTGACTCGGGCCCGGGAGGAATATTAACGTTCCCCTGTTCAGCTCATATCGCCTCTAAACTGTGAATGAAAGAAACCAGCGAGGCATCTGTCCGAGGTTACGATCGATACCGGAATTGTGGCCTAATTGGGCAAATAATTTCTTGGAGCAGGGCATCAGTACTTATTCCAAGTTCCAGCCGAGTTAACGTGTAGAGCTTTCGAACAACGGACTCATCAGCACACACTGCTGGGGAGGGGAAACAAAAAAGTGCTGTCAATGTGTCCCTGTCCTCTATCTTCAGAGAAAGTACGTAACCGTTAAAATGGGTGAATGGGGTAGAATCTAGACCTGGAAGACTGCCGCATGTTTGCGGAAATCGCTCTTTGGAAGATTTTCGGACTCTGATACTCAATTACCAGCGGAATGATATTTCAAGTTCAGGTCAAGTTCAGGTCGCATACTTCGTGTCGTGATGGCATGAGGTACGGCAGAGAATCCGCATGGATGTGAGAAAAGTTTCCATTTGGTGCATGCTGGTCAACGTTGCTGATCAGGTGGCAGGGTGACGATATGTGGTCAAGAGTTTGCAACAAGCCGCGTCGGGGTGATTCATTATGTAATGATTCGCTGAAAGTTCCATACTCTTTACTGACAGTGACACTATCCATTCGTCTGCATGTCTCTTCGCCCTCAATGGCTCTTCTCGCTAGATGCTCTCAGAATGAATCCGTCCAGTAACATTCCAATTGATAAACAAATGTCCGATCGAGCAAGAGGTGTTGAATTTCTCTTTCGTTTGGGATCCTCACTCTCGCTGTTTGTGAATAATTGTCGCAACACTTGAGGCTCCATTAAATTCCATACAGACCGAGCTCAGCTATGTTTACCGCAGCAACTTGGTTTCATAGGTTCTATATGCGATACTCCTCAGAAGATTTCCATCGTCAGGTACCCTTCTTCCAAACAATCTAGTGCGGTCACCCAAATCTGCCTTCCAGGACGTTGCTGCCTCATGTATCTTCCTTGCGACAAAGACCGAGGAATGCGGCCGGAAACTGCGAGACGTGGCTAGAGTCGGACGAGCGAAGATCCAGAATACAGACGCAAATAGTATTCCTGTGGACAGCAAGGTATCACTCTACACAGCGTTCTGACTCTGACTGAATGTCTTATAGGAGGTAGATCAGTTTTCACACTTGATACTTCAAATAGAGGAACATCTTCTTGAAGCAATCTGCTTCGACCTTGTAGTGGAAAGTCCTCACGCAGAGCTGGTCGATCTCTTCGACGTATATGAAAAAGATATCTTAATACAAGAGTACGCATGGTGTATTGCACATGATTCGTGCGTCGTCATTCCTTTTTAGGACTGATCAAGTGTCCTCAAACTATCTTTTGAATAGATATCGCACACCCTTGTGTGTTCTGTATCCACCCAAGGTTATTGCAGCTGCCTGCTATGTTCTGGCTCAACGGATTTCTGATGGCCCAAATTCCCCTTCCCTCGATGCTCGGATATCCGCGTCAGCACCCACCGCTTCGTTGCCAACACCACCCTCACACAAACCACCATCACCTGATGCCTCTCGATATGCCATTGAATACTTCGCTCTTAGCGAGGCGGAACTCGCCTCTGTCTCGGGTTTGCTCCTGGTATTCTTCCATATCCTGGTTTCTGATTGATCGACAGAGGCTCTGAGTATTCTTTTGGAATTTTACTCGGCTCAAGATGCCACTATCCATCCATATCTTTCCTCCATTCTTGCGGTGTGTGGAGTATTGGATTGCCTCGTGTGGGTACTCACCCTTATCCAGGTACCCCCTCCATCATCACCAAAGCCTAATCTCTATGTGCCAACCATGCCTTCGGCCAACTCAGCTGCATTGCAAGACTTATCTACCGATGTTTTAGGCAGGACGCCCAACTCATCTCATGGTGGAAACACACCCGCCAGGGGTCTTCTCGGTATATCTGAAATAGAATCATAGACTGAGTCGGGGCAATCTTCATACTTAATTATACATCTATATCTATACATAGTTTACAGCCTGATGCACCAATGTCTTCACTAGTATATACAGTAATCGATTTATCTGGGGTTTATACTAGCCATTCTCCCATCGGTGTATCAAGGGGAGCAAGTTGGATTCGTTGTACACCCCGTGGTATAATTTGCGGGTCCTCTGGAGGTAAAGCCTTCCGCTGTTTGGCGACATACGTCTTAATGATACCCTGTCGCAATACAGCATGATATCCAGGCGTGTTGCCTGGAGGACTAGGGTCATTGGACATCCTCGAAACAGCATCGGCTGGATCTAATAAAGCGACACCTGCAGACGAGGGCGCTTCTGGGAGGAAAAAATGAAGACAGATTTGTATGATTGAAGAGATGATGGTGATTTACCGTCACTTTTTCCATCCCAATGTGATTCAGATTCTGTCACATTTTGATAATCAATGCGGACTTTCTGGTCTGGAATTCCGATGGGCATCAAAATATTTTGAACCGGTTCGGGATGCTTGGTAGAGAAAAAAAAGTGAAAGCAGATCCTACCAATTTTGTACGCTTGATACAGAAGCTAGGGAACACTTACGTTGGGAATGACCGAAGTTTCACTCAGGTGCATGGCAGATCCTATCCAGTACATCAAGTGTTCGACGATTGTTGGGTTATGGGCGTTGTACTTGAAGACATCGGTTACGAAGGCATGCGTCCATCCTAAAAAGGTTGGATAAATTGCAAGCATCTTCATCAATGTTAATATAGAGTTTACCTAGCGAGAATACTCCGAAAACCCAGTTGTCGTATGATGTCAAAACGAACCAATGGGTCCGTTGTTTAATGCAGAGATCGTAAACCTTGATCAAATTTCAGTCAACATATTTCGGTTTCAATATAGAAAAAATGACAACCTTCGCCCAGAGCCTGTGGTGGCTAACTAGCTGATCGGAGAGTGGAAACGCATTTCCCATTTGTCTAAAAGGTGGGAACTAGTTTGGAGGGCAGTCACGGTAAGATACTGTCCGCAGCGGCTCATATAACTCATGTCAGTGCTTACTGATGTACATCTTTGGAACATTTGGATGTCCTTGTCGGACAATATCCACGGGGGTTGAAAGGCTACAACTAGCCGGGTCATAGAAAATTCGTCCGTATCGCCATTTGACCAGGAGGCCACTTGGAATAGAGCCCTGTCTAAGTCTTGTGGGTCATTAACCAGGTGAAATCTGTAATTCTCCATGGCCTCCGGAAAAGCGGCGTGCATAGCACATCGTGTCGTTTCTAATGGCAAATTGATCCAAGGTATCATTCTACAGATAATCTCGTCAGAAACGAAAAAAAAGCATAAGCCTTTGTAGACGTACTCGGCCGTTGTCGTGGGAATTCCTAGTTCAGCCTCATTTGAAGGAACTAACAGAGGGCAAGGGATGGTCAAGCCTGATAAGTCCATGGGTTTTTCAGGCAGAAACCTCGTCCCTATGCATAGGACGGCAGTCAGGTCACAACAGTTATCCAAAGTACCAAGACCCATACATTTTCTGATATGCTGATTGAGCTCATCATTCGATAGGCACTTTATACCTTCCAACCTCCTCCATGACTCTGGAACAATTTGAAGATTGTTCTGGTGGCTTTTATGGCCGTATTCGGGAAGTTTTTGGCCAACACGCATTTCGGTCAATCGGCATGCTGAGATATAGTATCTCAGGTTATGCATATACATCTGGTTTCAAATATACGAGGATATGCGAGGATTGGTGTTCGAGTGTTGTGAGGGTACTTTGGTAGAGATCATGACTGGGACGATAGATCCTTGCTTTTATGCACCGTCTAGACATCTTGTTCTTGAAATGAACAACGTTGTCCATAAAAGGAACTCCTTTGCTTTTATTATAGCGAGCCGCGTTAAAAATCAAATTCTTTGTTATATTATTATAACGTTACTATGTATACTCCTACCTCTCAATAATCAAATAATGAGGCCACAAAGGTGGATTGTTGGAATTCTGAACACAACAGACTAACAAGCAAAACAATCATGAAATACTTAGTAACCTGGTGGTTCTCGGCCACCGTAATGGATTTGAGTCTTAATTCTTCCCCGACCTCACAAGCCCCAGAAGGACAAAGGAGATGTTGTATTAACGAACAAGGGTAGTACGTATCGTCCATGGATACTCCGAGGCAATATCTACAAGGAGAATGTAATGATCGTCGCAATCGCACCTACGACTTGTCCAATTCGTTAGTCAACTCCGAGGGTACCTTCTCGTTCTCGTATGATGCATTCGTTGCATTTTGTATGGCTGACCCTAATTGGGTTTCTTACAGGAAGCGCCATCAGGCGTATGCATCTACTCGATCTACATCCTAAAGGACAGTAGTGGTAAGGCAATCTTGTTTTGTTAAACATCGAAATCAACATACCGACAGGATGTACATGTCGCCTGCTAAACAAGCAATTCTCTTGAAGACAGTCTTGAAAGCGAGTGGCCATCGCGTAGAAATCCCTGCATTCCGTGTAATATCGACCATCAATGATCTGTAAACAAGCTGATTCAGTTGAGAGTCTGGATCCAGGAAAAGCACAGACATTGTAGCACATTGTATGAAAACACGGAGTGGACGTGGGCTAACGAAACCTATTTACCTGACTGTCTTTATTCAGAATCGTTCTTCGGGCAGCCAGTTGCATGTATGCCTCGTTCTCGAGGACCAAGAGAGGAAATCTCATGATGTGAGAAACGAGTTCCTGCGGGTCATTGTGCAGTCCGAGGGATGAAAAGAGACGCGTTGGGGTCCAACAAAGAAACGTCCGGGAACGATTGTACCCCTTGTTCCAGACTGGCTTAACTGAACAACGATACTTTGATTGCTTCCCTCAGAGTTGCACCCGAATGCAATTGACGCGTGCAACGCTCAGGCTAACAAGACTGTTGCCTACTCTACCTGTGGGTGGTATGTTTCCGCAAGGAGTTTATTAAGAACAGGTGAGAGAAGGTCAGTACACCTGCTTCCAACGCGCCATAGCGCACAGTCTTGCCAAGAAGAGAACCAGATCCAACCAGATGAAATTCATTCTATCCGAAGTTGTTGTGAAACGACACTTGTTGACGTTACAGCAGACCACGGTAGGTTACAGGTTCTTCGCATCTAATGTTGTTGTATGCAGAACAAGACGGTGAAGGTCGCCTCTGTGTGTCTTGTAAGGCCTGGATTCCTAAGCTCCACGGTTGCGGATCTTTGCCACCAATTGTACCTTTTTGCGTACCTGTTCTCAAAACAATCGGACGTGTGTTATTCCATTAAAGTGTTCTCCTTACCTCGTGTGCAAATTGCTTTCTCCATCTCTCGCTGCTCAGTCTCCGGCGTTTCACGCCCTTCTTCTCGTGACGTTCCGTCAGTCGAAGTTGGGCTTGGACCCTGTTCCGTTGGAGGATGGACTGGAGCCGTCCATATGCGTTGGCAACGTTGCCACTCTTGACAAGCACACTTCGACCTGACATGCAAGTAAGGTTCAGGAGAAGAAAATTATAGAATCAGGTTTCATACCTGAATAGGTGGTCACTGGGGTCTGGTCGTTCCGACGATTCAGGTAAATCTGCGAGTTCATTGCCCATTCTTGCTCGGGTGTTCGAATTTCTTTGGTAAGCGCTTCCTCCGCTTTGACATTTTTTTTAAACACGTCGGCCCAGGTGCCTTTGGGTGGATACTGCACGGAGTGAGGCGGTAAAGAGGTAAGGTGTCGCAGATGTGATCTTAATGTTAACGATGTAGCGAATCTGCAACGATAGGGCAGTGTATTCCGGACTAATGAAGTGATTGCTTCAAGCATTTGGAGAAGTTCAAGAACTAGGCTTTGCGTATTACTGTGAAGTGTTCACACTCCCAAATAAGGGAATTTTTTCGCGCGGAGCGCCCGGCCCGACGGGGTACTTACAGTTTGCTCCGAGCCCTAATCCACCCTGGTTCTTTCTCAAGGCTTCATTCAAGTTAACATGGCTTCCGAGGCCGTCCTTGAAGAGTTGGAGGTCCTTACTAAGCTTGGCTTTTGCATAACCCAATAACCTTCTTCTTTGGCAGGTGCTAGAGTCTATATATCCAGAAGAACTCTCCAGTTCGTAATGCATCCATGCACGTTTCTTTGCCACAATACAACTAAGTCTGATATCAAGAAATATCCGATAGGGATATTGAACTTAATGCCGAGCCGGATGATCCAGTCGATGGTGTAGAAGAACGTATGTTAACCTGCGATGCATTTCGAGTTGAATTTGATTTTATCTCAATACTAAAACAGTCAAAGTAACATTATGTGTTCACTACACCGACGAATACCCAGATGCACTACCAGATCTCTCCCTCAAGCTAGTAGAGGGAGAGATCGATGACCAGGACCTGGAGAGTATCCTTGAGGGTCTCCGTTCAGTGGTTCGTCTCAATCATTTGTACGTCTGCCAGAGCGCTCTTCTCACAGATGCACCACTTGCAGGGATACGACAATCTCGGGATGGCTATGACTTTTACTTTAGTGTCGCATCTGAGAGAACAGCTATCACACTTAGTGCGCATAAGGGCAGAGCGATGTGAGAGGGAAGAGAAGGAAAAGGAACGTTTGGCCCTCGAGGTAGGACTTGGTCTACATACTACCTTTGTCGCGATCTGATATCAAGGGTCATAGGAGGAAGAAGCGCGGACTCGAGGAACTCCGGTAACAATAGAATCTTTCAAAGCATGGAAAGTGACCTTTGATAAGGAGATCGCCATGAAACGAGCTCGCGAAGAGGAAGAAAAAACAAAAGGTTTAACACCAAAAGAAAGAGAAGAATTCAAACGGGTGGCCTTACGTTTGACTGGTAAGCCTTCGTCTTTTATGTCCTTCTGTCATTGAAATGCTTCAACCTGCTCAGGTCGTCAGCTATTCGAACGGGGTGATCGAAATCTTGAAGACGACACGCTTCTGGAAGAGGGTACAGTCTCAGTTGATGCTAGTCAGTATGACAGACAAGAGGTTGAGGAAGAGCAAGAAGATGAGGCAGTCACCTTTAGTGACAGTGATTAGACAAAAACATCCCCTGTTCTAAACCAAATATCCACAGGCTTGTTGACAAGGATTCGCCTCTACTTATGGATTCTAACTAGAGCCCTTGTAACATGCCTTCTTCTCCGCCGTTTCCGTTGAACACTCCACCTCCTTCTATTTCCCTGCATCCAAGAAGTGGGGTTCCCTCCTCTCTCAGCCATCCTTCGTCATCTACGTAAAGTCGTTGACTCGGCTCCTTAGTCCGGTGTACAATGTCCTCTCCAGTCAGCTTGAGCCATTCAAGAACTGGCTTGGTTGTCCACCTATCGACAAAGCCATCACCAGCTTGAAACCACCCTAAATGGCCGCCAGAAGGGGTCAGTTCCATAACAATAAGCCCGTTTCCTCCACCATCCATAGGAACATGGCGAACAACAGGGTCATCCGCGGCATTAATAGCGAGGAAAGGAACTCTGATATCTTGGACTACATTGTGGCTAGATCCCCAACGGTAATAATCGTGCGCTGTCGCAAATGGAAATGTAGGTGCAGAGCCACCAGCCACACGAGTGAAAGTATCGTCAAACTTTTCTAGTGTCGGGTTCCGAAGTGCAAGCGCAGGTGGCATGGCCTTGGCCACACGATGTTCCGGATCCGACTGGAGTGCTTTTTGGTGGTGTCTCAACAAGTTCTGAAGGTTTCCGCCCATGCCTTTGGAGTAAACATGCTTGCCCAGAGATGTCTGCAGGAGTCTGATGACAAAAAAGCCGGTGAGCTCCAAAGCGGTGACAATGAAATTCTTGTCCTACCCTATGTTATTTTGCTCTAGGTCCCAAGGCTACATAGAAAGAAAGTCAGGGAAACGATCGGGTAGAATAAGAAAGTCATTGTTACACAAGCAAGGGCGCACCCGGATATAACGCGCGAGCTACTACCTTCTTGAGCCAAGTACCTTGTTAATACGTTTGCGCCAAGGGAGAATCCAAGTCCAAGAAGAGGAGCGTTGGGGTATTTATATGCAAGGTAAAACACCGCCTGTCTTAAATCATCCGTATGTCCAGCGGAATACAGCTGTGGACTCGTGATAGGTACGCCTGAACCTAAAACGAACGCGTGAATTCAGAAGATGGCTGGAAGTCTAGCACAGAAAAGGCGTACATCCTCTAAAGTTGACGACTACGGCCCGAAATCCAAGACCACCTTTTTCAACTGGCGCACAAGCATGGCTCAGCACGGCCCTTACGTATGGCTCATAGGAACCTGAGGTATCACGCAATTAGTCAATGTCTATAACCGTCATGAGAATCTTGCCTCCTGTAAGGCCATGCTTCACAACAATGATTGGTGTATCATCCTTGAGCTTTGAATCGTCTATTGGCGCAAAATCCAGTCCACTGTACAAGAGCGTCAAGGAGTTTCCATTCTGGATGTGGTAGTTTGAACGTACAGCGTGCCACCATCGGCAAGGCGAATATACGTCCTATTGAGATAATAATCAGTCTGCTGCAGATAATCATGGACAGCTTGATACCTATTGTACCACATCTTATCACGCTTGGAGAAGTCGCCGAGAACACAGTAAATGGTCTGAAGGTGTCCACTGACAGTAAAAATTCAGCTTAAGTGCAGAAGGGTCCTTGAGTGACATACTTGAAAAGCCACCATATGGGGTGAAATTGGGTAAAGAGGCTGGGGCACCGGTTCTCTACCAGAGTCCGGAACGATATCTGTTCAGTTTCGTTGGAATCTTTGCTCTTCCTAACAGAGAGGAGAACGGGCTTTGGAGCGAAATGAATGAGAGGAGACCTGTCAGGGAGTCCATAACTCGCAATGCTAAAGAATGCTCCCATAAAGCTGAGACCGACGAGGCTGAAGAGGGACCCCATGATGTGTGGGGACAAGAAAACGCGTATTCAAGATACACTCACAATGGGGAAGGCTTTTTGGGTTCTTTGCGCGGGTCCTGACCAAGCGTCCTTCCAAACTGGCAATCTCGGGTTCTGTGTGTGAACGGACCGAGTTTACACTTCAAAACACATTGTGCGGCGCTGGCGGATTGCGATGATGATCAATTGTTGCCGGGCACTGTTGATCTCCAGAACCGGGTGAGCCAGCATGACATTGACAGCGATGGCTGTCGAACCAGCGTGCACGTGTGAAGCTGCCTCGAAGTTCTACTTCTTCGCTAATAGCCGGCTCTCGACTCTTCATGCCATGGTATACAAGAAATATCAGTGCAGGGTTAGTCCCTCCTTTCTGCTCTTCCTGCGCCCTTCTAAACATCCTTCAGTATTTTCACTCTGACGGGCGCTCCAAAGTACCAAGCTGTAGCCAAGGCAATCACTGTCGGTCGGTGACTTTCCCCTCTTCAAATTTCCAAGTGGCATCTAATACTCAATGATCTCAGTTTTCTTCATCCGGACGATGCAGACTGGCCAGGATTAAAGCCCAAGCCTCAAGAAAAGCGTGTTACTCCATCAGCGTCATCCTCCCACAAAGATGGTAGAGACAGTCTTCGTCTTCCAAACAAGCCCCATGCCCCAAGCTCGCCACTACGGCGATTTGAACCACGCGCTGCTCCGTTGATATCTCAAGACGATCTTTTTCTTAGAAAATTACTTTCAGAAGACGATCCGACTTTCGTTCCACACAATCAGACGCGACGCCAAAGTCTGGGCTTTTTTGATGACTACCGTGATCGTGGCAGAGATAACAAACGGAGCAAGGATGACGACTTGAGAAACGACAACAGGAACCGATCTCAGCGCCCTTACGATGATTTCAGTTATCTGGGTGTCAAAAAACCGACAAGCCCAGCTCACTCTCCAAGTGCTTATATTCAGAAGGCCCGCGTGGTTCGTTCTCTCTGTGTGTATTTACACGCATAGTCTGAACTGAGCATCAACAGGTGTCTGGAACTAAGCGCAAATTTTCAGATGACTTGGACTCTTCTGGTTCTACGTCTAAACCCGACTCGCAGCTTGAGGATCGTCACAGGACTAGTCCTCGCCTGCATACATCTAGTGTCAAGTCTCATGCTGTTTGCGCAATGCCGATCAGTACATGCTCTTTTGCTTCTGGGATCAGATCCGAGGTACCTGGTAGCCCAACACAGTTAGACCGGCGTCAAGAAGTAGTATCATTGTTTCGTGAACTTTCAAGGTCATTGCTTGATGCTGCGTAGCAATAGTAGTGACTATGAGGTTCTGACTGCTTGATGATTTTTCCAGGTTAGTCTGCCAAGCTACAGAGGATGCTATAGCTCAGGCAAGAGACGACAAGAAACTCAAGGCATACACCGAATTGTCATCTGTGCTGTCAAAAATTTCTTCCAACGTCTCTACTGCCATTACGCCTACTCTTGCAGACATACTTCTTCGCCATGCTCAAGGCAAGCAACGTATCGAGGATAACCTCAAAGCTATCTTCGGAGTCTGGAATAAAGCATTCGACATTTTCACTTCAGATATCTCGCGCACGGTGGACTCGATGCTCGCAGACGCTGTGAAGAGAATCACCGAAGCTGCCGATCTTGCTAGTAAATCTATTCTTTCACAAGCCTCTAGTTCGAAAGAAAAGGAAAAGCACGGGGAACCTTCTGCTTCTAACGCGCCAGGAAAGTTCTGCAAAGATCATGCTAGAAATCGCTCTTCCGAACCTCGTGTCATGGACTCGAGGCGAGACCCAAAGCGACGTCGGATCTCTAATATCTCTCCCTCTCCTGACATTATATACACTCCTGCGAAGCCGATCGTGAAGGTGGAGCAAAGCATGCATGAGATTCTTAGCCAAATGAAATCGAAAATAGACGAACAAACTCAGTCACTACAGAAATTAATGAAAGAGAACAACGAGGTATGTTGTTCTTTTTCACAGCACGCTCCATCGTTCCACAGTTCCCAGTTGCTGAGATTGTTTGACAGCTTAAAGCGTCGCTTCAGCGGCAATCTGGGGCTGTCCTGTGTGCTTCATCACCTGTATCTTGAGTCGTCTTCGCAATACCTTTGATCCCAGATCGCACCACATACATATGAATCCGAGAAGAAGCGCTCCGGCCTGTGATGCAAAGCGTTTGAATGTATTTTTATTGGCGCATGGCGCACCTGCAGTTTGTGATAGATGGCATGTAGTACTTATGTAGTACAAAATAAAACGACAGAATAAAATGAAAAGTTCCGTGTCACGTGTGGTTGTTGAACCTGGCGTGTTTTTGAACAAGTGTTGCCAGTGGGCCCTTTCTGCCACACCAGCAAGTGTATACACTTTTTCCTCGCACTGTCTATTATATTTGAACATTGGACGACCTTCATGACCTCCTCCAGCACTCCGATCATTTCTACCACTGTCTCGCCATCCCCTTCACCCGATACTTCCGACACCAGTGAAGATGCCTATAACACCATGGAAGCTAGAATACATTTCGGCTCTCTGAAATCTCCGGAGAAGCGTATTGCCGCCATTGTCGCGCGTCGAAACTCTTTACACCCCGCAGTTCACAGCTCGCCCCTTCGTCGTTCTCCTCGTCTTTCTACACCTCTGCCTCAGTCGCCCTTGCGAGAGAATAGCCGAGAGCCATTGCAGGAAGAGACGACTGAGATGAATGTAGTAGAAGAAGATGAAGAGGTTGTAGATGAAGGAATGTCTCGTGCAGGAACACCTGATGTGGAAAGGGCTTTGCAAGATGGTGAGTACAGAGCCAAAACATCTTCTAAATTGTCTCATCGCACATGTTATTTCTAGAACCTCCCTCTGCCCTAGCAATCAAAGTCAGCCGAGCATATGACAATCCTTCTCCCCCTCCTAGCCCACCAACTGACTTGGCTGGTCTCACGTCTCCTTCACCCCATCCTTTTCTTCCCCCTCCTTCGATTCTGTCTCTACTTGATGCGACCAATAGTGTCAGTAACACAGAGGACACCACGCCTTCAACGCCTTCCAGTGTTACCACGAGATCGTCGAGGAAAATATCGCCAATACCGCCCACTACTCCTAGCACTAGTTTGAAGACAACTCTTCCAGATCTTATCTCATTCGAATCGTTTTCCTCTCCTGCTCCTGTTTTCCGTGCCATGTCGCCCATCCCTGCGCCTCGACCGTCTCATCCAAGCGGCAACCCTAACGTGGATGATCAAGGTTCATGTCCTCTTAGCTTTTTTAGTTCTCTGGCTGGTGAAACGCAGGTCGCCTCCAAGCCTATACCTCCGCCCCCCGCCTATGAATCTTCTCATGGCAAAGACGAGCCGGGAGAAGCAGAGGACATAGCCCAGGATCATCACGAAGAGCAATCTGTCCTTCGCTCACTATTGTCTGTAGAAGAAGGGACTCATGCAAATGCTCAGCTACTGACTGCTAGCCATTTGGATGATTCTACACGGACGCTTATTCGACATTCAAGTCGCCCACGCCGCAGTGTCTCGCGATTTCAAGACTATGGCCAGCTGATCACCCGACTTCCTCAACCAGAAAAGGCGTGTACAGACGAAACACACTCGCAGTCGGTCCCCCATCATCTCGAAGAAGACGAAAGGACAATCGTAGAAGTGGAAAACAGAGGGACAGAACAGGGTCAAGACATAAATTCGCTACCCAAGCCCACTTTCTTTCGTGAATTGGGGTCGTTGTCGCCCACCTCTAATGACTTACTCAGCTCGCTCGTTACTTCTTCCCAACAGCCATCTTCTTTCTCTCTGACGATTCCACCGACCAAGGAGGCAAGTAGCTCAACACGACGAACTATTCCTCAATCACTCCCACTTCCAGCCTTACTACAGACACCACGTCGGTCTACTAATCCGATTCGGTTTACGACCCCTTCGCGATCGGCGGCCCGAGAGTCAAACAATACCCAGTTACAAGCTATGTCTCTGGACAATTCCGTATGTACACCAGCGCGGCGAATTCCTATTGAGGATGCAATTGCACAGGGTCACATCTCCCCATCGAAAGGCTCTCAGCTTCTGGCTAGCAGTGGTCGAGTCGGGCTTGACGGCTTGCATAAGCCTCTTCTGACAATTCCGCTCACCGACAGCCCTGCCAGAAGAGTACCGGCGCTTCCTGAAGTCACCACACCTTCAGTACCGAAGAAGTGGCAAGGCATCAGATTTGGCAGCCCTACCCGAATAACCTCAAAAGAGCATTCTAGCTCTGTTGAACCAGTTGCGTCTGGAACTTCCAAAGGTAAATCTCGAGAGCGCGGTGGATCCGTACCTCCCTCGACAGGGACGTCATCGTCTTTGTTGCACCAGTCAGTCTCCGGTCCATCTTCGAGTCGTGAGACGTCGAATCCTGCCAAGTTGCCATTCCCTTTGGTGCCTTCAAAGAAAGATATTCCACTGACAATTCCAGAGGAGTGTCAGACCGCACTTGACTTGACTACGGCCAGTCCTGCCAAACTCAGTCAGGCAACATTATCTAGTCCTACCAAATCAACTCTGAAGCAAACAACGAGTAGAATTCCAACTAGAACCATCAAACCTTACGCCAAACCCCAGTCAAAACTCGAGGTTGACAAAGGCAAATCTACGAGGACAGGCATGCCAACAACGGATTTAAGCAAGTCCGAAGCGGTAGGTTCCAAAATTTCTTCTATTTTTCGTTGAATTGATTCGCTGGCTTTCGCCTTCTGAATATCAGATTTTCAACAGGACCTTGCCCACTTATCGAACAGATGGCAAAGCCAAAACACTTCCAACAGCTGACAGGCCTGAAGTCTCGCCTACCACCCTGAAGCGGAAGCGGGCTGTCGTAGAATTGCCTTCTCCAATCAAGCCTCGGCCCGCAGTAACATTGCGACAGGTACCTCGTGTCCTTGTTCCCAACACCGCGTCAAACCCCGGGGCAAGGGTTCTGCCCTACATAAATGTTCTCAAGAAACCTCCTCAGCAAATACGCCGAGTTATTGATAAGTCCATAGACGTGACAACCAACCCATCGGCAAAGCCCATTTCGCAGACGGCGTCGTCGACTTCGTCCTCAAGGATAGTTCCACAATCACGAACGGAGACTTCAGTTCCCGAGATAGAAATCGACGGAGTGAAATCAGATGAGAAAGAAATCACCGTTCCAGAAGAACCGTCAGGTGAAAAGATCGCGGCTCCTGTTGAACCCACTGTTTTAGTTGCGCCACCCGAACCAGTAGCCCCCAATGGTGTTCGACGAACAACGCGTGTACGAAAGGTCCTCAACCCCTCTCTTATATCAGATGCATTTGTCCCTGCAGATGTGAAGCCACGTCGTAAACCAAGTGCACAGACGGGCGAGATTACCTATTCTGGGATGAGCGCTACTGCATTGAGGGCTCTTACGACTTCTAATACCGTCAGGAACCAGCGGTACTTTGCGGCGAAATTGGAAACTGAAATCATTCGGAGGGAGGGAGACCGACCAGAAAGTCCAGCCGTCAAGATAAAAACTGTCTTGCAGCGTGAGCAGGAGGAAAAGAAAGGGCAACGAAAGGAGCGAGCGGCCAAGAGAGCGAGGCTAAGTGGAGAAAGCGTCGGACATCTGAACGACGCGGATAGGCACAGCGATAGAGACACCGAGAACGAAAGCGATTGGGATGATCAAAGCGCCAGTCCTTCACCGAAGAGACATAAAAGAGGACCAGGCGACGAAGAAGAGTACAAGACCCCTGTGAGGAAGCTCAGGAAATTGAAACTCGTGGATGACGATGGCGAGGAGGAGTTGGTGGAGAACGAAAGACGTGTAAAATGGGATCGAGGATTGTTTACGACGATCTCTCTCGACCAGGTTAAGCTGGGAACCCGTCGTCCACCAAAAGAGAACATTATTACTAAAGGGTGCTTAGCATCTGCCGCTAAGGTGCGATTATGATAATGCTTCATTTGTCAATCTTGAACTTATCTCTAATAGACATTGCCTTTGGATAATCTCGGCAATCTCCCCTATGCTGATACCCCGTTGACAGACCTTGTAGAGGAGAACATAGTGGTTAAGAGATTTGTCTACGATAACGATGTTGAGGCTGTAGAGGAAGTAATTGTAAAGAAGACGAGAGCTCGAAGTAAAAAGGGGAAGAGCTAAGACCTTAATCATTATTCAGTCATGTAACACTTATTTGCTATCATCTGCACAAGGGTATCTACACTACAACATATTTACTGTGGTCGACGATAATTGATTCCGGCGCTGGCCTGATTAACAGGGAAAACAAGCACTTCAGCAATGTTCACATGAGGAGGCCGAGCTGCTGCCCAGACAATTTCCTCTGCGATATCAGCTGCAGTCACTGTTGAAGAGGATTCAATAAGGAGAGACAGCTAACAATCCCATTGGCTTACATGGATCGAGTCCAGC
The DNA here is from genome assembly GCA_017657315.1 of Termitomyces sp. K1Ag. Classification (NCBI taxonomy): domain Eukaryota; kingdom Fungi; phylum Basidiomycota; class Agaricomycetes; order Agaricales; family Lyophyllaceae; genus Termitomyces; species Termitomyces sp. K1Ag. The sequence goes on from JAGGAR010023983.1 coordinate 64,477, forward strand.
GTAAACTTTTGCGGCAGCAGTAGTGTCGCCTCGATACCGAGTGATCGAGAATCCAGTTTCAACCATCCCTGCAAAGAATAGGTTCATCGAAGAGTCTGTAGGATATAAAGATTAGCCGAACCAGGCTGAATCTCAGTCACTCTGATCGGTGTGTTGACCAGCTCTCTTAACAGCGATCCCGTGAATGCATTGACTGCATGTTTGGTTGCGGTGTAGATACTGCCTCCTGCATATGACTCACGACTTGCGACCGAGCCAAGGTTGATGACATGTCCAGAGTTCTTAGCCTTGAATTCTGATTGAGCAGGTCAGTTCGGTGCGTGCGCGATGGCTTCTGATCGCATACTTCGGACAAGGAGTTGAGTCACAGAGATCAGACCAAGTACATTTGTTGCAAACATTCCCTCGATATCTGCATCAGCAATATCACCAACATGCTCGACACCAAGGACGTATCCTGCGTTGTTGACTGCAATGACCGATTAAGCACAAGGATATAGAGAGGGCGCACACAATACCGAGCACATCGACATCCTGAAGATCTTGAGGAACAGTGTCAAAGAGTGATGCAACTTGAGCTTTATCCGACACGTCAGCGACCACACTGACAAACTTTCCTCCCTGCTGAAGGCCAGATTCCTTATGGGCAGTAAAGCAGGCATCGTTTACTTTTTTCAAAGCATCGGCGCGTCGAGCGACAAGAATCACATTGGACCCTCCCTGCGAACGTACTATTAATTATGAATGTATATTGTGTGACCAAGGCAACTTACTTTGGCGAACAAGACTGCGGTAGCCTTTAATTATTTGGAGGGATGTTAGTTGGTAAGCCAGAACTCGAACGCCTCACCACTCACGGCTCCGATTCCTCCACTCGCCCCGGTAATCAAGACAGTCTTTCCAAACAGACGGGAAGCGTTGAATACTGACATATCAATGTTGAGCGTACGGCTTGGAAAGTGTGGGTAAGGTAAATGGGGGGTATCTCTATATATATAGTTATCGCTTTATCACCTGATCGGAATGACGACATGTAGATAATTTTGGCTCGGGCTGGATCTGCTCTTCGTACTCAAACGTGCAGCTCAATCTACCTCATGACGGATGAAACTCATCCTGATTGGCAGGCCCTCTTGGATTGGTTGGCAACACGCGGAATGGATACATCATCTGCCGCGATATCGGTACAGGCCAAAACTAGCCCTGGTTTGTCGTCTCTCTCATGCTCGTGCGGCAATATAGTGACATCGACGCCCAATTGGAAGGCGCCGGGTATGGATTATTCGCGCTCAGAGGTTGCGATCCTGCAACGCGGTTGTTCTCTGTACCAGCGAGTGCTTTGCTGAACATGGCCACGTTGTCCACACTGTATCCTCGTGCCCGACGGCACTTGACTGCGATACAATTAATGTCTCTACATCTGTTTCTCTACAAGCCCAGTGGTTTACACCCGTCGTCTGATCCTATTTTCGGGCCGTATATATCCACCCTACCACGCGACTTTGCCTCTCATCCCTTAACCTGGCTGTGTAGCGGCAAATTGGAGAATACCAGGCCTGTGCTCCTGTCTTGCTTACCTCCAAGCATTGCGTTGGCCCTTCGAGAAGTTGCTCGTCGCTACCACGCTGACTGGGCAATCGTCAAAGAATACATAGTTGGTGTACAAAAATGCATAGTTTGTATGCTTCTTTCTGACTTTTGACTCCATTCAAGCAACAAAACGATTTTCTACCGTCTCTTTGTGAGATAGTTGGGCCGATCATTCGTGCCCTTCAAGTCAACGCTGCACAATGTGAAGAAGATTTTTTGTGGGCTTGGCTCAATGGTCCGTAAATCTTCAGTGTCGAAGATTGTTTCCATTTTGAGTGAGGATTTTATCAGTCAATACCCGATGCCTCTACTATCGCCTCGAACAATTGGCTTCGGACAAAAACAACGTCACCATGTGTCCTATCATCGACTTTGCAAATCATACAAACCACTCAAATCATATGTCGCCACAAGAACCTATTGCTGCAAGGGCGAAGGCGCCATCAAACTCCTTGGGGCTCAATTTTGTGCTCATATCACCCTCAAGCACTGCTACAAAACAAGATGATGAGCTCTTTCTGAAGTATGGAGCACATTCTAATCAGACACTGTTTGTTGAATATGGTTTCGTGAGCGAAATTTCAGCTGAACTCCTGTTACGTGGGGATGCGATCGGGCAGATATCCATTCAGGACGAACTGGTCGATTTGTTCAAGTCAAGGGGAGAGCTCGGTGCTTGGATGAAAGAAGTCCTTCAGACAAAAGGATACTGGGGGTAAGGGTTTTCTTGGTGTCAAGCAGAAGGAATCGAGCTTTTTTGGTTTCTAGTGATTGGACCTTGCATTGTCAACCTCCTCCCGCTCATCCATCCTTTCGACTTATCACGGCGCTTCGCCTTTATCACCTTTTTCCCATGAAGAAGACAACGGTTCCGCCGGATGCTGCGTCAGCGTTAGAGTCTTGGATGGCCACAATTATGGGTACATCCGAAAAGATATCTGGTGAAAACGAGGTGGCCTGGAGGAACTCGTTACTCTGTATTTGCAGGAAGCGCGCAAGTGATGCGAGGTCCGCTCTCTCATCTTTGAAAGAGAAAAGCTATTCCGACAAACCACCTTGGATCCCATGGGCCATACAGAATATCATGACACTTTGGGAGGAAGAGTTGCTAGTTTCTTCCCAGGTTACTCATAGTATTCTACAACATGAGGAGTTCTGATTTTAGTGTAACGACCGATTCCTTTCAGTCATCCGAGCCACCACACTGAAAGACACACATCAACGCCTTGGTGACGGAGTGGCGTTGGCCTCGCATGTAAAGCAGTTCTAAAATGTCATTTACCGCGACCTCTACAAGCAAAACCGACTGAATACTAAAGCTAGTTTTTCTCGGCTGTGAGCGCTTGAAAGCTCTTAGCTTGAGCTTGCGTGAGAAGCAGAAAAGAAGTGACATCGACGATCAGATAACAGGAGTCACGTGCCAGTCATAAACTTCGCTTCGCAGCTCGCTCTCCTCAGCCTCCAGAGTACTGGACTATGCCATCGAAGAGGAATCAAACACTAGCCGCGCCTATGCCTGCCGCAGAAGAACCAGCAGGACCACCTCCTCCAGATCCTGTACCCCCGGTCCAAGTATTGTACTGCGCAGGTTCATTTGGGTTCACGGTCTACATCCATGATCTAACCAGTATGAGCGTTCTTCAGTCTGTTCTTTCCCCCCTGAATACTGCGAGTTCGGCTCAAGCTTAACGCGATGCAAGGAATGGCTGAAAGAGGAACACCAGAATTTGTACGACAAGTACTACTCCGAAGGTAACCAAGTGGAATAATGGATGCCGCCCATTTATATACGTATATTGTACAGATGCACTTACAACCAAGGTTGGGACGCTGAGCTTGGAGGCTCAGGCTAGGTTGGAGAAAGACACGGCCAAAAAGGAGGCCAAAGCCGAGGCAAAGGCTGATGCTGCATTAAAGAAGAAGCTTGCATCACAGGTAATCTTGGGCCCCTCAAAATTTCATGCAGAATGCTAGAACCACCCTTCTTTTTCGTAGGTCATCATAAAACGAATAGAGAGGAACAAACGGAAGCACGTTACTTCTGTCTTGGGGCTCGAGGCATTTGGCGTTGATCTAAAGAAAGCAGCTAAGCAGTTCTCATCCAAGTTCGCAACTGGTTCGTCAGTAACGAAGAACCTCCAAGGACAAGATGAGATTGTCGTACAAGGGGACGTCAGTGATGAAATTGTCGAGATGATTCATGACGGTATTGGGGTGTTGAAAGGCATACCGGCAGATAATGTGGAGGTGGTGGAAGAAAAGAAGAAGAAAGGGGGAGACTAAGGATCTTGATATGAGAACATGTACTTGTTGAATAAATATACGGACAATGACAGGAATTCGAGTTCGACGCCGAAAAAAATCTAATGTATGGATTTCAGAGGCTTGGACGAGTCCGATATCTCAGTCAAAGTTTGCTACCAGAGAGACGATGCTTAGGAATTTCTGCATCTTTGGGTTCATCTTTGTCAATGGCTTCACCAACATAGGAAGGGAATCTGAAAGGTATATGTGACCGAATTCAGAAGTCGGTACTATAGTTTTCTTCACCTGGGTACACCATCCTTGGTTAGCTCCTGGAAGCGATAGGTAATGATAACACCTATTTTTGGTGGGTTCTTGCGTTGTTTGTCACTTAACCCTGTTCCAACGCTGAAGGTCTAGCGAAAGATCAATCGTCAGTTTAAAAACTGATCGACAGTATTGGAGGCCGTTGCTCAATACTGATATCCCATAGCACAACGTACCTTTCCCGATTGCATTTTACATTTCAGCGCACCAGTGGATCCTTGATGTCTACCTTTACCAGGAACATAGCCTATCACAGCAGCCTCGGCATCGTAAAAAGTCTGGCGTTTGAGTTGGTGAATAGTAGGCTCGGTTGTGAGATAAGGGACACACACACCTTGATCTTCAACAACGACCCGGAGCGTCGACCCTCGTATTCTCTGTCATACAAGCTAGTTAATATAGTTCAAGGCAGATAGATGAGCCGCAAGTACGATGCAGGTTTTCTCAACATCAAGCCTTCGCCACCCAGGCTCTCAATTTCTTTGAGCTTATCAAGGACATGCTGTCTGCTTGTTGCTTTCTCATGTTCGACAATCTTAACAAGGTCAGAAGCATAGTCGCCATCTGGACCAAAGAGCTTTTTCAGAATCTCGATACGCTCTTCGAATGAGAGGTGACCCTTTGAAGGTATATCAAAAATCTGGTATTCGTTCGAAGATCAGATTTGGATTTGGATTCCGACAAAAAAATGACGAACTTGGAATGTGATATTCTTCCAGCGAGGCGAGTTGACGGTCTTGACGATTGAAACCGTTGTTTGAAATTCGCCCCGCCCGCCAAAGAGTTCACCATCCAATGTGACGTCCTTAGGCAGCTCTGGGAAAACATCAGTATGTATCATGATGCAGTCTGTGATACCGACTCTCTAAGAACCACTTGGGAGGAGTGAACGGATTTCCCAGACGACTGATCATGTCCTTGCCATCATAGTATGTTCTGAATGGTGATTAGGATTCAGAGCAATCATTGGATTGGTTTCGAGTAATCATACCTTACGCCATCCAATTTCTCGGAAATCCACCAACCCGTAGGATCAGGGCCTGTCTCAACGTCCCACTTATTGGCCAGTAGTAGGTCGGGGACAACTTTGTTGGTTGCCGAATCGTCACCACCTTTATCATCTTTCTCGCCATTGTCATCGTCTTCTTGACCCTTGCTGGCTTTTGAAGCAGGCTTGCGGGCCTTCTTGGTTGGTTTCTCACCCTCGTCGTCTTCGTCGTTGCCGTCTATTTTCTTGTTCTTTGAGGTAGGCTTTCGACCTTTTCTAACGCCCTTGTCTCCATCCTTCTGGGCCTTGCCCCTTGCGGAAGATGTATTTCGAGATTTCTTGACGGGCTTACAGTCCTCTTCGTCCTCGTCTTGGTCTTCGGCGTCGGTCTTCTTTCGTTTCGAAGTAGACTTTGCCTTTGGTATAGAAGCCGGCTTCTTAGCTGTGGACTTCGGGGGTGGCCCATTTGGGTTTTTCAACTTGAGACGAGCTTCTTCATATTTGTCGCCGAAAAGGGACTTCAGATGCTTGCAAGTGCGAGCATTCACCGGATGGCCACTCTACAAGATTCACGTCGAGACGTGTTTCTAAACAGAATGAGAGGTGACACAAACCTGATTCCTCCATGCCTTTGAGGGAGTTTGTAATGAATGAGGGATGTACAGTTAGGAGAATAACAGTAGCGTACAGGACAGGTACTGATCGAAATTAAACGATTGTCTTGTGAACAACGAGGCCAACTCTTACCAGTAGAAATGATCGGAAGTACGTTTGACTTTGTACACAGAGTGACTGAGCATTGAAATTGTATGTGAGCCTTATAATATCGTGACGGGGATGGAGCTTGCCTTGAAGTCGATTTCACTTCCTTCTCCTCGCCATCGAGCAAGAAAACTTTGGGCTTTATGCCGTTGATTTCTGCGAGTTCGTCGTCAGCCATGGCTATGATACAAGGGAAAGGAGAACTGCCTGGAGAGTGGGTTGAGCAACCATCAAATGCGCCCACCACCCAAGTCACAGTCTGAGTCACTTTTAGGCAGTGCTTGAATGATGGCAATCTCTCACACCGGAATTCACAAATTGACAAAACATCTAGGACCCTTGCCACACCCTATCTCTTCCCCACTGTGCCATGGCCGTTGAACCGCTTCTCGCTACACGAGCCCAACGGGCTTTCATTTCCACAGGTATGCTCACGATCACCATCTCTGTAGCTTCCCCCAACTCACAACGAACAATTAGTAATTCTTCGTGAGCAGTAAAGACGTATACCACACCTTCTTGCTGAGATGACTCGTATGCTTTAGAGGCGATTGTGGTGCTGGTCATGGTTGGAATCACATTTAGAAAAGTGCGTGATTCCACAGCAATAGCGTTACATGTTTTCACTATTACACAGGTCGAAGTAGTGGTCGAATTTAATACGCCAGGGTACAAAGTGACTCCTCTATCTGACCTTTTCTCAATACTCTGCTCATCTTTCATTGCAGACACTGCCATGTTACTTGGCGCTGTTTGCTTTGGCTGAGTTGATGCTGTTTTCCTCGTGCGCGTCAAACTTGCTGACGCCTGGTTTAGAATTTTCGAGCTTTTTATTGCCTACGATGCTCTTCGGCTACGAAATGTCATTCAATTACTCGGCCTCCTTCGTAAGACACCCTTTTTCCGTGCCAGCGTGGAATAACACATCTGTTATCAGTATTCCACCTGGCTCTTATGGTTTTTGCTGCGCTCCAAGTTCATCAAACAAGAACCGCTTTGGTTACAATGCCGAATTGTGATGGGACTCGAAATTTCATCGTCGGCATTCCTCATATTTGGACAATTGATCGTTGACCTGATTGTTCACGATGTTTTAGAAATGCGGGGGTTCCGGAACGCTCTGGAAGAGCGTGGAGCCCTTTTTGATAGTCGCTCCTTGCATCATCGGTGCCTCATGGCTCCTCGTGCTTTTTTGGATCAAGCAGCTTTATGGAGAGTTTGGGTATATCTATATCCCTCCTTGTTCACGTCGCGTGTTAATTTGGTATTTAGTTGGGCAATCTTCCACGTTGTCGGGGCCGACCGAAAGATGAAGAGTAAGATTTAAACTCAACTTGCGTCTTTTAATACTCTCATCACGAAATGTCAGCCATGTATCAATGGTACCAGATCATGATTTGCCTCCTCAAATTTGACTTCTTCTGCTTCACTGGGATTACTATGCAGGTTGATAACCGATATTTCTCCAGATTTTTACATCTTTCTAATGAGTTCATAGCTTCTTATTGTGGTCTTGCAGAAGAATTCGGCGGAGTTTGGTGTTACTATCGCAGCAATCCCCATTGTGCTTATCCTTTTAATTCTATGCGGCATTGCTGTACAGAGGGAAATAAAATGGTAAGCCCTTCTCACCTCAAATACTTCTATAGTTCTTCAATAAATGTGTAGGATCATGTCAATTTCTCTCGTTATGATGCTGGCCGCATTAAGCTACTGTGAGTATTTTCTTATCTCCAGGAGTAAATTACCTAGTTCCACTAACGGCGTATGGACTTAGTTTGTGAGTATTACTGTCTTTTTCTTGGCCCTCTCTCAAAAAATTCACCGCAGTGTATAAACTCGTCCGTTTCTACGAGCCATCATCGCGGACTCAGTACGAAACTACGAGGGCGACTCTCACAACTTTCAGTGGGTCGCATTTTTTTTTTCTTCGTGTGCATCTTGACACTCGTAATAGCTATCGTTGCATTCCTTCTTTTATTCGCTACATTCGCTGTCGGTCTTCGTTGCTTTGCAGACTTTGACAGGGGGCTGTTGTCGTCGAAAGTCAATGGTGAGAAGTCTTCATTCCCTCGTTTCGCGGGATTACCTGACGGTTTTGCCGCCCTGCGTAGCAATGCCAACACGTCCATCAAAAATTCATAGCGCGGAATCGAAGATGAATAATATGAGCCAGCAACCATCATCCTACCCCGTTGGAGCCCCGGTGGCACCACGCATCTCAATCGAGTGATAATAATTGAAACTTCTAATGGATACTAACTACGGACTTCCATACTTGCTGTACATTGTTCTGGAACCTCACGCCCCCACATACCTACTATTTTGTACTATGGAGATACACTCATTGTTTAGCCTCGTCGTTCACATTTGGTGAATTCTGGCCCCGGGATATCTGTGACAGATTGCTATTGTTTGGATCAAATCTTTGTCGACTCTCATTCTACCGTGCATTTTGAGTGATGCAGCTGACTCTTTCAAGTTGGTGTCGTCCATGGTGGATGTCATTTTTTGGCCGTGTGCGTTCGCTTGCAAATTCATATTGCTCACTTTTCATCGTCTCAATATGCCCATCCACTTGGTTCAGATCAACCTGATCGTAACAGGACTAACGGCTTCGGCGATACTCCTCACTCGATCTGCAGCAGTCGTATACTTTGCCTTTGGCGCACTCATGTGCACCATTACTGTCAAATCTTTGAAGAAAGCCATTCGTCAGCCTCGTCCAGCCAACCAGACATCAAAACAAAAGACCACGTATGGGTATGAGGCCCTTTTCAACAAGTGTCTTTATCGTTGTTACAATGAACACTTTTACAGTATGCCTAGCACTCATTCGGCCACAATCAGCTACTATGCAGTCTACATCCCCCTTGCTTGTATATACCTGCCGTCCCACGTATCCTTCCCGTCATCTGTATGGATACGGATACTCCCTCCGGTGTTGTTTCTTCCATGCGCTGTTACAGTAGTGTTGTCGCGGATATGGCTCGGCCACCATACGTGGTCGCAAGTCATTGTAGGAGTGTCCTATGGCCTCATTTTCGCGATTGTGTGGTTTAAGCTGTGGTGTACAAATTTAAACCAGTACGGGCCGCAGTTAGAAGAATTTGTAAAATGAGTAAGTAGATTATTCATTGACATCCGTACCGCGCCGGCGCGATATGTTGGAACAGTATATCAACGCGTCGATTGCCTCAGGCGTCTCAGGCCTCAATATTCAATTCTGGCCGGCCGCCCATAAAAGTACCGGGCCATACGTAACGTATTACGTTGACGCGTCCAAGTGCTAACACGTGACTAACTGATCTCGACCTTAAACCGCCACAACCAATGGACCAAGAGGACCCCATCGTTCAATTCTTTCCTGACCAAGAGACTGTCGACCTCTATGAGGCTCTTTCTGTCCCCAGTGATGCCAAAATAGATGTTATAAAGAAGGCCTACCGACGTCTCGCTCTCGTCTATCATCCTGACAAACACGCGACCGCCAGTGACGCGGATAAGGCAGCAGCCTCGATCAAATTTCAGCAAGTCGGATTTGCTTATGCTGTCTTGGGTGACGAGAGAAGGCGGCTTCGATATGACCAAACTGGAAGGACAGATGAAGGATTTGAACTTGCAGCTGGGGACGACGGATGGGAAGCATACTTTGAGGCCATGTTCGAACGTGTCACACGTGGAAAGCTCGATGAAATGAAGAAAGAATACCAAGGTAGATAATTGACGCCTAGCCTTTCTCTTTTCTCTGATCATACAAAGGTTCAAGTGAAGAAATTGAAGACCTTGCTACGGCGTACACCATTACTGGTGGTTCTATAGGTGAAATCATGAGTCATATACCTCATTCGACTCACGAAGACGAAGCACGGTTCATCGTTATAATCTCCGATTTGATTGCGAAAGGAACTTTGCCAATGCTTGATGCTTGGCGGAAGAGTGTCAAGGACGAGAAAGCCAAGCTTGTTCGACGAAAGCAGGGCAAAAAGGAAGCCAAGGAAGCAGAACAACTTGCAAAGGAGTTGGGGGTTTGGGATGAATTCTATGGCAGTGGCAAAAAAGGAAAGCGGAAGACCGAGGGGAAAGGAAAGGAACATGTGGACGAGAAAGACGGCGAAGAGGAAGATCACTCTGCGCTTCAAGCACTCATTTTGAAGAAGAGGCAGAAAAATATGGACAGCTTTTTTGACGGACTTGCCGCAAAATACACAGAGCCTACATCTAAGGCTCGAGGGCAAGCAAAAAAGAGGGGTAGGGTTGTGAATGGAGAAGAGAGTGAGGGTTTGCCGACCAAGAAGATACGAAAGGGGGTGCCACAGCCTCCAGACATCGACGAGGAGGAATTTGAGAAGTTACAAGCCAGTCTGTTTGGAGACAAGGCGAAGGTATCGTCAACTACGCTTGAATCTCAAGCGAAGACTCGGAAGAAGGCGAAGTAGGACAAAGCGACCAGGAGTCCTCTGATGATTTGTCTCTTGTATTATTATCAGGTACCGTTCGGCAGATAATTTGAGCAAAAGTGGTCACGAAATCATGATATCTGGGTATCTAATAACTGGAGAATTTCATTCAGAGGTAACGAACAGAATCTATCCCTAAACTCCTCCGTGCATGAATAACCGCTACGAGTTCTTTGATACTTTCCTCAAGTATTACAACGTTGTCCAGTAGTTGGGAAAGTGTGACGATACCAGGCTTTGTTGATCCCGTGTCGGGTTCGTCTTCTACTTTTGATATTTGTTGTGTATCATCATTCCATCTTGAAGATGTAAAGACATCATCTTCACCCCCCGCCCATCTCGTCGATTGCGTTGGCACCCAGGGGCTTGAGGACGAGATGGGTACAATAAAAGGCTCTACCATGATGGATCCAGTGTCCTGATAATGACGGCCAAATGGACTGACGATGCCTCTCGTGTTTTTCCTTGACGGCGTTGAAGGCTCAGGTGTGGCAGGGGGTGGCACGGTCTTATTCTTCTTTGGAGTCAAGAAAGAGACAAGGGAGCTGGCGGTAGATGATTTCGTTTTGGTCTTGGCAGGTGGAGGTGACAGAGTTTCCGGTGATGAGATGTCAGATATCGGCTCCTCCAAGATATCCAACGAGACATTGAGGGCGTCTGTCATATTCTCAGAGAAGAGCAATCCCTGTCTTCGTTCCAGGAGAAATTTATCGAAGTTGTGTACAATGGCTCGATAGTGCTCTAGCTGAGTGACAAGGCTATGGAAGATTGTGTGTATGACCGGCCGAGACTTTTCGTCCATACTAGATGCAGGAAGGAAATTAGAATCGCTGGCCAAGTTTGTTTCTATCAAGAAGTCAATTGAGCGATCGTCACCATCATGGCCGGTTAAGGTCGTGCCCTCAACTACTGGTCCTTCCTGTGAATGTACATGTTTTGTTTCAAACGTCAACCAGCCTGCTAAGGATCGATCAGGATGGATGGCTAGCGTGGCCAGTACACCAGTCAAAGCGATATTGAATTCAGGAGTGTTCAGGAAGAACCTCCTCAGAGACTCGAGGACAGTTGCTAGTACAGGATCGTTGATATTGAGTCTGTGTTTACACTTTCGCCGAACGTCTGGCTCGCTGAGGTCCTCATCTGTTATTCGGTATGCTGACTGACCCTGAATAGAGACAAGAGCATCAGCCAGATAGTGTTCATATCCGGTGCTGAATGTATCACTACTGTGTGATGGATCAACACGAGAAACAAGTGTAAGATACAATCCCATTTCACGTTCGTGGGTTGAAAAGGTTGTTTCGGGCTGAAAGAACTGAGAAGCACCAGCGAAAAAACTTGTCTTTGTTTCGTTTTCAGCCCCTGGATAGATGAAAGTGTTTTCGTCATGCTCCTCTGACAGGTACGTTGCCTCGGATGTGACCATTGAGGGATGAGGGAAGCTAGTGGCCATAGGGTCAGACGTTACAATTAGGACACGCTCTATGGTTATCCGTGGATGTTGAAGAAGCATGGATTGTAGGAGCTGCAGAGCGGATGTTGCGGTGGGCTGGGATTTGGATTTCAAATTTGTCAACAGAAGGTCTCGCAGCGTAAAGCGACCCATAGAAGTGAAATATTCTGATTGTTTCCTTGACGTAGGAGCTTCCATTTCGAGGAGAACCATGGCGCTACTCTTTCTCCGTCGTAGCTTGTCCTGCTTGTCCGATGATATAGGTATTGCACCTTCGCCGTTTGATGCTAACGTCGCAAGTGACCCTTGTTTCAAGCGAACGTCGTCATTGTCTTCACTGAGTAGAAAACCAACGAAGGTGTCAGCCAGTCGTCCGGGACGCAGTGTCCTTATCATGACTTCGATGTACGACATAACTGCAACAGCACTTCCATCGGTGTCGGAACATTCTAGAATAGTGGGATACAACACGTTCTCAAGGAAGATGAGCCGTACCGCATCGAGAATTGACTGTCCGATAGCAGTCCCAACAAGAGAAGATGCGTCCAGAAAACCTGAGACCTCGTTCCTGCACAGGACGTCCTGCAGAAATTCAAGCAATTTTAGGAAGTGGTCAATGCGTGCTTTAAAATCTGGGTTTGAGGCATCCTCAACACCCAGCGCACGCGACTTCTCCTTCCTTTCTTCCTGTTTCTCTTTTGCTTCAGTAGATTCGAGTGCAATGCCTCCAATAGTCATAGAGTTTCCAGAAGAATCGGTAGAGATAGAAGGTGTATAAAAAGCCAACTTGGTTGGAAGAAGCGAGTATACTGCTCCTACTCCAGCACCAAGCACCTCAGAGAAATCTCCATCGAGAATGTACTCCGCCAAAGCAAGTGCAGCATCTTGTACTGGATCTGGGGGTACGTTTTCTGATGGCGAGTCACTTGCTCGTAAATGGGGTTCTCCAGGTGACATTGCCACGTCCATGAGGAATAGCAAGCCTGCCCGAGCAAAGTCACCAATCTGTCCTTCACGATGAACGAATCGAAGGAGGTAGTTAAAAAGCAAAAACTCGTATTCGGTCTTCTTCTTGGATGAAGATCCGAGGGCAGATTTAATGGTTGTTTGTGAGGATGTAGGAGATGGTCCACGAGTAGACGAGGTAATGTCCTTGGAGTCCTCATCTTCGTCTTCCTCTTCGTCCAGTTCTTCGACAGCAAACAACGGTTCGGAATGGTACCAATGTTTATCATGGAAGAATATCATTAACAGTTCGCGATATGTTCGAATACGACTGCACAGTATGCAAAGCAGGTTGACCACTTATGAGAGAACTAAGCTCACGCATTTCGACGCCAGAGGCAAAGACTTACAATCTTGCTCGTACTCCGATGGTTGACTTTGCACAGAACTTTTTGCTGCTCCCATGACTTTACGTCCGTCCAGCTGCTCTTGGATATCGTCTCCGACACAGTTCCGGAGCAGTCTGAGGACAGCTCTGTGAACAGCAGAATGGACAAGAAATTGCTCATCCATCAGGACTACCATGTTCTGCACCGTACGAAGCACCTCGGCTTGTATTCCAGACGGACGATCGGTTTCACTGAGTCGAACAAGAGTCCCCAGTATGTCTGCGACCAAGCATCAAAGAAGGTCGACTCTTCCAAGAGAATTTATAAGGCCCACCATTCTTCAAGAGATACTCGAGACATGCGCCGGTGCCCCTACCGAACTTTCAGACTTCGTACAGTGACTGATTACTCTAGACGGCATACCCTTCTTCTGTTCTCGTCGACTCCCAAACCAATGCATCAACCAGAGACTGTAGGTGGGCTGGTACATTGGTAGACTTTATTCCCCGTGATAGTTGGCGCTCGTCTGGGTACTGCAATGTGTTCTGTTCACGGTAGTTCAGTTGTAGTGTGACGACGTATTCTTAAAGCCAACCTTAATGATGTCCCAAGATTTCTGAAATTCCTGAGCATGATCAACAGGCGCATGTGATGGCAGAGGGTTGCCCGTACGAAGAAACTTGGAAAAATAGTCCATCTCAAGAGATCGTAAGAAAACACTGCACTTGACAGTGTAACAGAAACGGAAGAATCATGCACGTGACACCGCTTATAAGCACAAGCTACGCGCGACATCAAATTCTTTGGGTACTACTTAGTACAACATCTTCGACTATTCCTCATAGCTCGGTCGGCGGGTTGATTACATCTTACTTCAGCTGACTGGTACCTTCATTGACCGAACCTACAGATTCCATGGCCGCCTCTTTAAGCTTTAGCTCCGTGTGAGCCGATCACATTTTGCGCACCGTTAATTGCCCCACTGCTCATGACCCTGCTCAGCGCTCAACACGTACCAGACATTGCACAAATAGCATCAACTGTCTTACCGCTGGCAGCTTCGCCTCCCCCGGCTATATCCGACTCGTCTACTACCATAGCCTCTACAGCTGCTTGTGAGCCGATCACACTTCACGCACTAACTGTTCTGTCACTCGTGCTCATCGTGTCTTTTACAGTATCTACCAATCCACCTGCACCACAACTGCCACTTTCCACTACCCTACCTGCTCAGCACATACCTGCCATTGCACCGACAACCTCAACAAGCCTGCCGGCCCACCTCTACCAGCAATATCATCTTCGACAGGTTCTAACGTCACACAGGCGCCGCAACTGCCTCCGATAGTGCCGAATAGCCGTCCTACACGTGAATCGAAGGTACCGCAGCCAACGACAGACCCTACAAAGGAGCCTGTAACAAAGAGGTCGAAGAAGGCATCCGCGGGAAAGGCGAACAATGCCAAGTATGTCATTTTCAATGTTCCCAGTAATGTTTGTGATCGTTGATCATCATTTCCAGGAGTATCTGCAAACGCGAGTGGATTCAGCAGAATACAGGTGGTATGGAGCATGAGTTCGCCGAGTATTGGGAATCTCTTGATGCCGAAACTCACCAAGTATGAGAGAACGAATAGATTTTCTCTTATATTGTTCAATTCCTTGCTAGAAATATCGCATGCTTGCTAATTCAAAGTCATGGTACGTCTCCAATTTGTTTAACAGTTTCCGATGATACTTTGATATTCATAGATTTGTTCCGCGTTTGTCCACTTACCTCAGGCTCGGCATGTGTATTATAGTTCAGGACTCTGGTTTAGGACTTTGGCACACTCAATAGCGGTGGACGTAGGTAGATTGGTACTAGTTTAGAGCGAGTATGATCAAGTGTAATCGAGGCTAATAATATATCGCACTCGACCCTGCTTGATTTGACTCGATGACAGTCTAAAATATCGAGAGCAGTCAAGCTAGTCAAGTCTGACCAAGACTGATTTGGTAGAGTCGATTTCCCTCGATCTGGCCAGGCCGACTTTTCACTGGGGGTGAGGGGCAAGCAATCATTAATGAGACCTCTCCGTGTATGGGTATCAGCCGTGAAAATGTATATCAAGCCTAATATTACAGGGCACGCTGCCTCATCTGACTGCTCACGGTCCGCAAGCCAGCATAGACCTTTCCTGGCGGAGAACCAAGGATTAAGGACACAATAGCATCTCGGGCGATTTTGATGTTTTGGAAAGAACCCATGATGTGAATCTTACTAAAGGCGGATCTGAGATGATTGCACGGACGGAAATGGGATGTATCAACGCACGTATCAGCCAAAACAATACGAGTTCGACTCGCGTTTTCGATTGTGAATTTTGTTTTCCCGTCTTGGCCGGCGATACGACCTGGGGAAGAAAGTAATGAATTGAAAAATCATGGCTAGACGCTTGTGAGTTACCTATAGCTCGGGATAAGTGATCTCCATGCAACGTCTTAACATCTTTGATCTCGAAGGAGTCGAGGTACAAGTCATCCAGCCGAAGTAGAGCAATTGCATCCTAAGAAATAATGAGATGAGATTTCGAACGGAGCAATGGTACACACATTGACATCAAAGCCAAGAGCATACGCCTTCACAAAGTCTGCACCCTTTTGCAGAGCTCCAATATCCTTTGTCTCCTTCGAAGTCTGTCGAACTCATTAAAGATATATGGGTGAATCGGCAAGAACTTGACATACCCTTATTTCCACACATCGTCTCTGAACATTCATCCTAACCTGTAGTCCCAAAATTTCCGTCAACGGCCCAAAGATATTGATCCAGTCTTTCTTAATTGGAGTCATCCGATGAGGAGGTATTGGTATTCGCCTAGTCTCAGACTTGAGTCGGGTAGCGCCTGCGCCGGGGGCCAGAGCAGGAAAAGCAGGAGCGGCAGTAGTTTCCAGAGGATCGACATCAATTAAAATCTCATCATCGTCTCCCTGGTTGTCGGCTTCGATAAGCTGGTCTGTTATGTTGGATGTTGATCCCTCTGCAGCGTTCATTTCCTGATCTTCATCTACGTTTTTTGTCGAAATCTTGGCAGGCTGGGAACTTTTTCGGGTGGTCCTTCGACGGTTTTTGCGTGCAGTCGATGATGGAGATGCTATTGGAAGAATAGAGGGAGTAGAGACAACCATAGCTACAACCTCGAGGATGCCAGGCGATTCGGTGCAAAAATGACTTTTCTGTGACGGTCACACATGTGACCATGTACTGACAAGACCATAAGTAATGCACTGTGCATGCCACGGTTTAGCGCTACGTTTAGCAAACAGGTCAGGATGATCCGCAGATTACGTGCTTCTCGGTAATTATGTTGGTACACAACAGTTAGCTAGGATGGAGCTAAAGTCAGGTATATAAATGAAGTATGCGCTGATGGATAATATGTGATAACAATATATCGTTAGATACTCTTGCAAATGGAACAATCAAAGGTGTCAAGGTTGATTTGGTTCCGGAAGACAACAGCTGCAAATGAACTTAGGCATTGCATAGAACAGTGTATAAAGGAAGACTTACGCAAGACAATCAACGCTGTAAGTAGGGCAACTATCAGGATATAAACGATAGAATACTTGATGACCTGAAAATCAAAAGATAAGTTACGAAAATCGTTGAAAGCAAGGGACATACAATCAATCGCCTCTGCCTTTTTTGCTTGGTAGAGAACAAAGGGGCACGGATTTGCTTCGACGGACGGAGCCAGACTACAAACAACGTCTCAGTGGACACTCCACGAGTAACAGTGATTCAGCACTTACACAACATCGTTGAATGTAGCCTGTTTATGTAGGGGATGAGGATTGGAGGAGTGAGGATAACCAAGAGGATATGTGCAATGAGAAAGTCAGACCCCCAAAGAGACATCTCAACGATTTTGACGATAAATTCACGAGCAGGCTGGGAGATGGCCGAGGTTCCTAAACCTCTCCCGTACCACTTTCCTGTCCACCAAGCACGATTTGTTTCATCGTGTTTGTATTCACGAGTCAAGAAAACGGCAATGAGAATCTTCTGAATCGCCCTTTGAATGGCGATGATTGCGATGACTCCCAGAACGGCACGCGAAGCGTCCCAAAGCTCGAGGAACCACTATGCAGACGATTTGAGTCAGTCGTGTTATTGTATATGATCGAGTTGAACGTACAAAGAATTCAAAGAATGCTACAAGGCCGACGAGACATAACAAGTGGCCTAGAGTAGCCATGACTGAACCGAATTTTGTCCATGATTCCATCATGGGGCCAAGGAAAAGCGACATAAAGAATAAGCTCATGAGGACGGCCGCATTCCAGACCACAGGGCCAACAGCGATGACAGCGATACGGATGAGGGGAGCTGGAGGCAAGTTGTTATTGGCGTCAGGGAATGACTTGACGAACATGTACGCAAGAGTGAAAAGGGCCGCAATGAAGATTGGCCAAATAATCTCCGAAAGGATGACTGTTCTCCACTTAGCTCGAGGTACATCTCCTGACAACTTCTCGGACGGATGACCTAACTTCTTCTTCTTGTAACCAGTGATCATAGTTCGCGAGAGCCGACAGTACCCATACCAGCTACTCGCTTTAGTGCGGGAATTACCACGCGACATCCACCGAAGGAATTCTCGATAATCAATGATGAAATCGGCGTACGAGAATTGATGAGGATTGAATAAGAAAGGTGCGATGCAAAGTGACAGAACCGAGAACCAGAAGTAGATCAAATGGGGTATCCAGAGGGCCAAGGTGGCATAGAGAAGGAGTAGGAGATTTCTCATGCCCAAGTAGATACTGGGGCCGGCAAATCGTGAGTAAAGAATGCTGAAGCTAATGCGAGTGGTCGCAAAGCCACGTCCAGTTGCAATATAACGAGCACCACCAAACGTCAAATTACTGAGAATGGATTGTGAGTAGATCTGAGTTGAGAACACTTCGAAGATGGGTGAAAGCGAGAGGAAATGCTTGGCAAGCCGAAGTAACGCTTTTCCAGTTCCACGTTCGGTGAGTTCTATCATGACATATTGAGAAGGGGTCCAGGGTTTAAAAAAAAAGACCAATTACCTTGCAAGAACAATGGCAAGAAAGCAATGAAGAAAACCAAGAAGATAGAAATAATACAGCGTCTGATCCAGTCAAAGACAGGAATAAGGTTGTAGCAACCTGGCTGCCCGCCAATGACATTGCCCTGGGAATCCACCTTGCAGATTGACAGCTGCTTGTTGAGCGTTCCAATGAACAGCACTAGGAGCATGTATAAGTCCGCTACAGTTCAAAATAAAAGAAAAATGAATACGAACGTGTAACCATGAAGACTTGGATGGAATAGATGACGAGGATGTTGTTGATGTGGAAACCAGGATGGCCATAGTAAAAGGTCAGGAAGCGATCGATAGGTAGCTGTGTGCCGAGGTAATAGTACTCGCGGCTGAGCATCTGTTCACCCATACCCGTTCCGATCTTCGTCTGGAAGTTCAAGATCGTACCAAAACCAAGATCACGTCCTTTTCCGCACTGATAATACTCAGAATGTTTGATACGGCCGCCGCGCCCAAACGCGTTCATACCAGCAAAGATATCTTCATTCAGGTGCAGGCCTTTCTGTGCTTTCGACACTCCACCACGCGTATTCATGAAAGTTGCGTTAAGGAAATCAGGGTGTCCATAGTGCAGCTTGCCTCCGATCCAGGCCAACGCACGCGCAGTCATCGTTCCGAAAGTCTGTTCCTTTCCGGCCGCGATGTCACCAAGCACACCTATGTTCTCCGAGAAAATGTATTCACGCGTACCAACGATGGCGACGGGCGAGCGTTGGAACTCCTTGTGGCCCCACTGAGCGTATGGGCTCTGACTCGACATAGAATACTCCTCGAACTCGCCAAGAATGTTGCGGATCTTCAAGCACTCCTCGAGGTAGTTATCCTGATTAGCATCGATGAGCTGTAGATACTCGCCACGGTAGAAGATGATCGCATGATTCTGGTTATCTGACTTCCCATCTCCAAGAATGGGGTTACCGGGCAGTTCGACGCGGAACTTGGGTTTCCTCTTCCCAGTTTTCTCGTCAAGTTCTGAATGACCGTCAATCAAGACAGAGAATAGGCGTGCCTCGCCACCCTTGGGTCCGGGCTCTTCGTCAAGATAGGCAATTTGCAAATCGGGATATGCGCGTAGGAGGAACTCTGCATTCTCCTGCTCTTCTTTGTTGAACTTGGAGAAACGCTGCATTGAAACAGTGAACTTGAACTTTCTGCGAGCCATCCGCTCGAGTTCGCGCTCCAAACGTTCGGTATTACCTCCAAAGGTTTGGACAATATCTGGATTTTCCACGCGGTACAGAAGTTTAATGGCCTTGGAGTAATTCATCATGCCTGACACTGTGCGATACAAAGTCTGCGCACGTAAAGACGCCCAAATACGTGTGCGAAGAGTATACTCCGGGGACGACGTCTTGAAACCGATGCAGTAGAACGGTAAATCATCAGCCTTCTTCTCATTAGGGGTGCTCACAGCACCGTCCACCGCGTCAGTCTCCTCGGCCAAGATTTTGGTGTCCTTGACAAAATTGTCCCACTCAACTGGATGTAACTGCTTGAGATACTCGAGAAGGGTGACTCGCGTGTTCTGGTCTTCCTCGCGGATGATCTCCCGTAAGCTCAGCAAAATCTTCTCAGAATAATGCGGGACAAGAACAGTAAAAGTGGGCATAGCATCGACAGGCAGAGGCTCAGGGAAGGATGTCGTCAGGGACGAGGCGAAGAACGAGATGCGACGTTCGGCTTCGCCACCTGCCGGAAAAAAGTTACCCTTGAAGCCGTTCCCATTCTGATGAGTGAAGAATGGCGGCGCGCGGAGTACCCTGCGGCCATCCTGGCCATCAACCTGGTGATAGAGGAGGCGCTGGACATGGTCGATGGACAGGAGATGTTCCCTGTACATCGAAATAATGACAGCATTCCAGATCTGAGAAACCAGAACCTATCATATAATTCGAGGGAATCAATATCACTGGAAAGTCATTCCATAGAAGTCAGTTCACCTTGGGCTTGTACTTAATTTCCATCTCTGCCGTCGCCAACAATTTGGCGTAGATCCGTTTGGGTAGTCGGGTGTATATGTCCTTCCACGGGGTCCAAATGGACAACCCCAAAGCAAAGGAGCGCCCAATGCTAAAGATGACAATCCATATGATGTACCACAAGTACGTGTCCAGGAAGAACAACACGAGATCCATGACATACATGATTGCAAGCGTAAAGGCAACATGGTTCGAGCAGAGCGCCGATCCAAAAATTTTATCACCGCAACCTTGGACCTTCATCCTTGCCATGACTGCAATGGGACTACTGAACGACGAGGTCAAGAAGAAGTATGACTCCGTGAACTTGCATCCAAAGATAAGGAGCCAAAGAAATATAGACGCCGTCCTTGCAGACTTGGACAGGGACGGGTATGACGCTGTAAAGGTCTGCGAGGCCATGTATTTGCGTGCTTTACCAGCCACACGGTCTCCAAACATGCGTCCGGAGGGAATAATACCAAAAACGAGGGTGATGACAACAGATATGAAGAATTGGATGACACCAATGATAAGGGGGACCTGAGAGTTGCCAGGTCGGCCATCGACAAGGGCAACGTAGAAAGTGGGACCACCAGTAAGGGCGAGGATCACGAGGAGGAAGATAAAACGAGTGGTTAGATGGGAAGCGTTATTCCAAGTCGTTGGGATGTATGAAAACTCGGCAATGGTAGCAAGCAGCATGATAATTGTGGATACGGCACCGCCCAAGGCAACTGCCGACCAGGTCATCGGTGCAGAAGGGCTGGACGCGTTCTTCGGGGCATATACCTTAGGTGAGTTGAACGCAGTATAGAAGTAGTAGACGGATATGTGGAGGATCCAGATACGGTTAAAGTTGACGAGAAGATGGGCAATAGACCGCTTCTCGAAGTAGGTCTTGAAGAACGTTCGGTTCCAGTCAATGCGGCTAAACTTCATAAAACGCTGCGCTGGAGGCACATCAACGAGACGAGACTGGGAGAACATGATGTCAAAGAAATAAATAGTAGACAACGGTGACGCACGTTGTCAGATAGTACAATTCTCGCCAAACCTTCTGGGTACCAGAACAGCTGATTGATATCATCGTAACCGATGATTTGGTCATGATCCTTCTCCTTCCTTACAAACTTGCCATCCTGAACTTCGTACCCTTGGTCACGCATGAAATTGTACAACGGCTTGACGACTGTGCTCAGATACAAGCCTTCCGGTACAGGATCGATGCGGTTCTGGCACTCTGGACTGCGATAGTAGTCATCGGCGCACTTGAAGATGAAACAAAGACACTCCGGGACGAAGCGAACATTGCCTGCCTCACCCCAACAGAGGAGATAGAGGGCGATCTGGCGCAGACGGTCGTACTGGCTCATGTTGTTCATGGCATTCCTCCACCGATTGAAGGCGCTGTCGAGAGACTTGCTTCCACCAGATTTTGGTCCTTTGACGCTCTTGAGGCGCTGAAGACCTGGATTTTGAGACTGTCCGACGGCATCATCGAGGTTGAGCTGGGCAGCGAAGTACCACTTGCGGTAATTGGCATGTTGGCCGCCAATATAATCGGCATGAAGAGTAAGGAGGGCCTGATTAGCGCTCATCCGGGAAGCCCGGGAGTCGAGGAGATGCATTGTGAAGTCAAACTAAAAGGACCGATTAGGTAAACCAATTGAAATGTATATATACGAGTAAAAAGTATACCATGTTGCGCATTGAGTCGCGCTGGAAACCAAACTTCTGGGTAAGATCAAGGAAGATGTCCTCTATTTCTTCGGTGGACATGGGCTTGTGCTGATCAGCAGCCCAGGCGGGGTAGGGTTCGTTGGAGCCAGCTCCAGGATCAGCAAAAGGGGATATACTGGGAACGCTGGCATGAGAGTCGACGGAGGAAGCGTAACGGCTGGGTCCAAAGTCCGGTTCAGAGGCTATAATGAATATCAGTATGTAACAAGGAGGAGGATAAGGAAGTAACTGACGATTGCCGTGCTGCTGCTCGTAATAGGCCTGGCTGGAGGCGAGGCGGGTAGTACTGGAATTGGGATTGCCGTAGGGGTCGCTGGTATCGTCTTCGTACTGTCTACGTTGGGCAAAAGGATTGTTGCGGGGGTCGTTTGGCAGGCCGTAGCTGCCCGGGAAGGCCATTAGAGAAACAAAGAACGAAAGCTAAATGAGAGGAAGGACTTGAGATGGCGAGGGTGGGAATTTCGTTGTGAAGCGGGACAGATCGCCACGTGACCAGAATGATTTCGATCGCTGACCGTCGCCGCGTCCCGTCGCTGGCCTGCCTGTGTCTCCGCGTCCTCGCCCGCTATCCCGGCCACGTCCCCATCGACGTCCGTCTCAACTACGACTCCCTCCACGACGATGTCCTCGACCATCTCGACCCTCCGCTCTGGGCCGCTCTTGTCCAGGTCTATGACGGCCTCCCCTCCCACCTCCACTCCTTGACCGTCCCCCTGCCAGACCCATATGTTTCTCTTTTCCAGAAAATCCCACAGACCTTGCTCTTTTCTCTCATCACAGTTCTCGATCTCCCCGGCTGCCCGCACCTTACCGATACCTCTATTGTCCACCTCGGCCCCCTCCACTCTCTAGTCGCCCTTGATGCAAGTGCAACGTCCCTCTCCTCTTACGCAATCAAGGTCCTCTCCGGTACACTTCTCTGGGTCGATGATGGTCCACAGCGACGCGGTCCTTGGTCACTCCGTATCCTTAGACTCAGATTTTGCGACAAAATTGACGATTCAATCTACCCACACCTCGCCAAATTTCCTCTCCTCACCGTAATAGGTGATTCTCTCGCGTATTCTACGCGGAATGATATTAATCGCTATCTAGACCTCAGAGGAACCAAATGTCGCCCGCCCAAAGATAGATTGAACGCATTCAAGCCCTCTTCAAGATCAGAACTCTTTCACCCCGCCCCACTCGCCGCAGCCGTTGATGCCCTCGAAGGAGCCGATTTATACACGTCGAAAAACGTCTTTCATCTACTTATTGACAGCTTAAAGTGTTCGAAAGCTACCTACAATCTTCCTCAGCACACACCCATAGGTTCACACGATATGGGGGTAGAGTCCGTGGGCGTGTCACGGTGCTCGACGCGCCAACTTGAATCAAATTCAGACACCATTACATTAGAATCTACACCCAGCATGTTTTACACCCAGCCATCACGCTCTTCCCGCAACAAGTATGATCTGGTGAATGACTACAGGGCTACAACCTATTATACTTGCGCACACCTAGAAGCTGTTGCTAGACCTTCTGGCCCCCATGATTCGAAGCTGGCTCTCTATCGGACCCCTCCTCCATGGATAACCTTGGAAGAGTACAGCAATCGCCTTCTAAACCAGATGGAGGCACGACGCTCGACTAAAGACGAGGCCGTGACCTGTGTAGCCTCAATCAACCGCACGGAGAGGATTTTTCAGATCAACCAAGCAAGGATTGATGCGCTTCGGGAAAGTGCTAGTGCCAGGCGGAGATCTGGGGTAGGTGCCTCTAGTAACACCCCAGAGTCAAAACAGGCGCCAGGTGTGCAAGGTAAGAATCCATTTCGGCGGTATTCTGTACCCGGTGTTGTGGGAGATCTGGATCGCGGAATGAAAGACCTGAAACCCATCTCGGCCGTGGAAGTTCCTGAACTTCCGCCGAATTTAAAATCGGATGTGGAGAAATATAATGCAATTACGAACACGGCGGGGGTGAAATCGAGTCCTTCTTTCAACAAGACAAAACCTGTCGCGTTCCATAGCATTTGGTCTGGCCGTAGTGACTCCGAGCACGCGACGTCAGTGAAGCCAACGCCGTCAGTTGACAGCCTGAGGACGAATGTGAAGAAGGCCCGAGTGGATGGTGGGTCTGCCTTGAGTGATAAAGGGAAGAGAAAGCCTAGTGCGCAAGTTAAGAAAGGTTTCGATTGGAATACATGGGGCACCAAGTAGAACTCAGTTACACTTGTACAGTGACATCAATGACATGTACGCGATAGGTCATGTGATGATGGCTTTTGAGCACACTCGTGCCACTTCACAGCTGTAGACGACTTTCTATGCCCCTTCACCATGCCTACGCCCCGGCTATCGCACGCGCCATCCTCCGCAAGTCTTCCCGCTCGACGCGAAGCATGTCCTCAGCACCACTCCGCCCATACAAATTCCACATCGGCGCCAGCTGGGCAGGCAAGAACACAAACCTGCTCCAGGGCCTTAAAGTGCCCTCTTTTCCACCCGACAGCGACATTGGGATGTGGCGGGACCATACCCTTACTAGACCCAAGACGATCAATAGCACGTCCGCGGGACAGGACTTCCTGTTTGTACAATCTGTGTGTCCTTTTTTACTTGTCCTATAGAATCAACGCTGACATCACTCTGTCCAGATGCGAAATAACTCTGTGCGTGTCCTTCGCTGACTTTTGTATCCACGGTCCTGGTAACTTTGATCCCGTATAGGGCATCGCGTTGGGCGTTGCAGACGGTGTCGGAGGGTGGGCGGAATCTGGGGTCGACCCTTCATTATTCTCGCAGGCGCTCATGTTCCATGCGCACCGCTATTCGCGGAATGCATGGGCAGGAGAGCCTGAAATCGACCCCACACTGGACTATGAGGAGCGTGAAGAGATCGAAGGTTGGGAGATGACACCTTACGAGTGTCTTGACCTCGCGTATGGGGGAGTTTTGCGAGAGGAGTTTGTACAAGCTGGTACGTGCTCATCTTCAACCCAAGCTTATCCAGTGGTAATGTACTGATGTGAAGATTAGGGGCCAGTACAGCATGCCTCATAACCTTGAATGCCTCTTCTGGAGTGTTACGCTCTGCCAAGTTCGTCTGTCCCCAAAGTTCAGCTGTGTACTAATTCGTCTGTTTTTTTTCATCAGTCTTGGCGACAGCGGCTTCATCGTTATTCGATCTAACTCGATACTCTATCGACAACGTCCTCAAACCCACTTCTTCAACTGCCCAAAGTTCGTAGGCTCAGGCAGACAGTTGTTCCATGTTAACGAACTACCTGCCCTGTAGACAACTAACGAAATTACCCACATCAGCCCTGCGCCGCTTCTCACGAGCATGCGTGGATAGTCCAAGCGAGGCCGAGACGTACCGTGTCAAACTTGGGGATGGGGATATTGTTATTGCATATGTACGTCATTGACTACCTTGCATGATCTGGCCTAGTTTTTACACGCTTCCATGTAGACCGATGGACTGGCTGACAACATCTTTGCGTCCGAGATGGTTCAGCTTTGCGCTCTTGTTGCTCGCAGAGGTGGCACAGAGGACGAGGAGGTACAGATGATTGCTGATTGCCTAGTAGATTACGCGAGGGGCTGTATGAACAACACTGCACGAGTCAGCCCCTTTGAAAGTGTGTTTGATCCTTGTGGTTGCAGACTTCAACTTAATTCAATTCGTTATAGGGGAGGCTGCACGACATGGCATGTATTTCCTGGGAGGGGTAGGTAATCAAGCCAATCATGTCCAATCCGCCTCTAACCTTTTGTTGCTTCTACAGAAACCAGATGAGTACGTACATATACCCCTCATTCAAATCGCGTTGCTCACACCACTCCCGGCAGCGTCACGGTGGTTGTGGCCCTCGTTCGAGAGTCAACCTGACAGTTACTATTGCTACCTATTATTTTACTTGTTATTCGCATAATGAGGACTATTCATTGCACGGCTCATTACTACGCATACTATCATTCATGCAATTACTTCATTGTCACTGCTACTTGTACCCTTCTATCATGTTTTCGAATCCCTTTCCTTGTTAATTACAGTTTCCTCTCGATGAAACTCTCAATCACGCCAGGGGGTGTGAGCGGGTATTCTTTCAACACAACTTCTTCATCAATCAGCTGAGTATTGGGCTGGACAAAAATCTTGCGAGGCTGTTAGGAGAAAAGGTTTGATCTCTGGTTTGACATTCATTCGTTAGGGCAGGGACATACCAGTTTCTTGCGCAACACGAGGTTCCGAATGTCACCTTCCCAGCCAGGGAGGGGTTTTGTGAGTTTATTATAGAATTCGCGTGCCCCTACACCATCTGCCGTGCTCTTGTAGACTTGCAGATTGACAAGCAGCCTTCCGACAGCGTCCTTTCCTTCGTTGAGGACTCTTTCCCGATCGACCTGCCATCAGGGTCTTAATGACTGAATCACTTTAAGAGTTACAGGCTACGTACCCGGACATATAGATTCTCTAGCTGTCCATCAGCACCACGAACTTCCTCAAGTCGTGCGATACCTGAATTGATCAAGTGCTGCGTGATTCCCAGCCTTGAGATCACATCAAGATCCTATCGAGGGACTGAGTCTCGTTACACGCTCACCGTGCTTGCATATGTGCCTGACCATGCTTCTTGGTTGCGGGGTCATAATACTCCAAAGCTCTGAGGCCCGCGCGCGCCATCAACAGGAAGGTGATATACTGGATCTCCTCAATCGCTTTTTCATCAATATACTGTGGTAGATATCAAAAGCTCGAACTGAGTTCAAATTGACGCAACAGAAAAAGGTCACACTCAACGTTAAATACTTTCAGAATGTCCCGGTGTCCAACCACTATTCCAACAAGGTAAGAATCTCACGTATATCGTTAAAAAGGTTGATGCTCACAGAACAACGCAACAGTCTCAGCGCGGCATTCTTCCATTGATGACGAGACTTCTCCGAGGACAGAGCCAGGCGTCTGTCCCGGCTTATACCACGAAGTACTGCATCTTGTCAGGTCGGCATTCGAAATCCCAACGAATAACTTACACGGGTTTTCCAGTGAGTGGATTAATCACCTGTTAAAAGGGCTTCACTTCGGATTCACGGAAGTTTGTTGAGAAAACAGACCTTGGCTGGGTCAAAGTTTTTGGTCCCATCAGCCTTCTCTTCGAAGAGTTTACCGGATCCATGTCCGAGGAGTTCATGATTAGCGACTTGTAACTCGAAGGCACGGCTATCCCATGCATTGTAGAGCCCAACATCATCCGGGTGAATGAACGTTAACTCCTCGTCTAATGCGAATAGTTACATGAGAATCATCAATGGAAGGGGGAAAGAGAACGAACTCGGAGCTTTGGCAGCGAGAATATTCTGTGAATTTCCGGATTGAAGTTATTCAAATCGAAAAAATCAAACTAGGGGTAACCTACGGCGAGAGATACGTTCTTGAAGCCAGTTGTTTCACGAATATCGTAGTAGTTCTAGAAAGGACTTCAGCTATGGACATTCATTTGGGCTTCAGTCAACATACAGGGATCTAAATCAGATGGTGCTTCAATGAATCCAAGAGTGGCTGTCCACAGAGTGTGAAACCCACATTTATGCCAGCAGGGATACCTAGTTTGATGAAGTGAGGAAGAATCAAGTACCAAAAATATGTGTAACATACCACCGGTAGCAAAGGAAACAACCTCAAGAGCGGTGAAGTCAGGCTTTCTGAATACGTCGACTTCAAAATCGGCACCCCACGGCAAGGCTTTGATATATTCAGGAGCATTGTTGACCAGAATTTCGTACTTCGCGCTGAGTTGCTTGTTGACGATCGCCGTAAAACCTTGAAGGAAAGTCAGCTTCACAATCAAAAGAGAAAAGTCAAGTTCTTGGGAGAACCTTCCCATTCAGCCCTGGCCCCATAAGGGTCCACATAGGTTTCAATGAACTATCATTTTTTAGCTTTAAATCAGCTTGAATGCAAAACTACACTCGCCCCGATGTACGATTCGACGACGGGACCGATATCTCTAACCCAGTGCTTTGAAGCATCCTTGTGGTCTTGAATAGAGCCACTTTCGAACCTGTAAAAACCAGATTTACAAAAAAAAAAAAAACTGAGTAGCTTCCATACGATTTGATATAGCCTTCGATCATAGCAGTTTGATGTTCATTGGCGGCATACTTCTTTGCCTATAATGAGGTGCTGAGACACGAAGCAAACCTCTCTGACGCTGAATAACCTACTTCTTGGAGGGCGTTAATAATGGCCTGCAAAGGTCCAGAGAAATCGCCATATTCGACTTTCAAAGTTGCCTTTGCGGACTTATATTGGACAGAATGCGTTTCTGATGGCTGTGATTTGGCCGAAGCAACCAGAAGAGTAAAATCATCAGGTCCGTTTTTCACAACGCTGAAAAAATTGGATAAGTGACAGTAATCTGAGTCATTCCTATAGACTAACCGTGTATTTAAAACATCGATACCAAGATTCTCGGCAGCTGCCTGAACAGCAGCAACATCTTCGTCTGTAACTGGTTGCCCCAGATAGTAGTTGGATACATGTCCTAAACTTCTTTTGCCGATAAAGAGATCGGACTCCGGAACGAGTGCGTAGATATGTTCTTTTAGCTATCACATCGTGTGAGGTCAATGATATGAGTATCTCAATACGTTATCATGCCTTACATTTGTCCATAGTTTCAAAGCTTTTTGGAAATTCTGGGAGTGCTTAACAACAGCCTCGAACTTGTCGGCCGAAACTCGGGGTATTATCTTGGTAAATCCAAACGTCTTGAAATTTACAAGGTTGCTAAGAACCTGAGGGACAATCAGAACATGATCCTCGGATTAGTATCGTGCGCTTACCTGAGACGTGTACTGCAACAAATCGTCCCATTCCTCAGTTGAGACACCTGCTTGTTGCTGAAGAGTAGTGAGATCAGCGAGGCGACCTTCCGGGGTGCTGAAAGTCAAGATCAGGAGATCGTATAGATTTGACGCATGAGGAGTCCATTGTCCTGATTACA
Organism: Termitomyces sp. K1Ag; assembly: GCA_017657315.1. NCBI lineage: Eukaryota > Fungi > Basidiomycota > Agaricomycetes > Agaricales > Lyophyllaceae > Termitomyces > Termitomyces sp. K1Ag. Next base: position 93,450 of record JAGGAR010023983.1, read on the forward strand.
TTCCAGGTAACTTGTTGTATAGTTAACGCACGATCATACACAAACCTTGAATGACTCGAGCGCCAGCCCACGAGGCAAGGTTCATATAGTGCGTGTATTTCTTTTCTGTCGAGCTACATTAGAAAGAAAATAATGAGTCATTTCTACTGGAAGTTCGAGAACCAATGACCTCAGTTGTTGAAAGGACTTGGCGATATCTAAGCTACATAGAGGAGCGGCACGATCAGCCAGAAAACGTTCTGACGCGACGTGAGCATCGGACATAGTGGCGTAATTGTGAAAGTGAATAGGAAAATTGAGGAGAGAAGGGGTCGTCAAGATCGATCGATGTTGGATAGCTCTGCCTCGTGTTTTTGAAGTTCTATGGCACCTTTGAAAGAGCTTGTGACCGCGGAACATCCCAAGTTGGTAATTTGGTGCCAAGAGCTGAATGTGAGCGTTTGAACACTTGGTTTCAAACGACGACCGACCATATCCATGTCAGAGAGAACAACCATTCTCATTGTGGGCGCTGGCCCAACAGGTCTTGCTGCTGCGATCTCCCTCGTCAAACAGAATTTTTATGACTTTTTGATTGTTGAAGAATCCGGTAATAGAGGACAAGCTTCACGAGCTATCACGATTCATGCAGCAACTCTCGAGGTATAACGAATTGTTCCAACCTGGCGAACTTATTGAAGATGGCTTGATTAGGCTCTCGACTCCATAGGGTGTGCTGATGTCCTTGTTGCTTCTGGAATCAAGGGGACTGGTATGCAGGTCTCCGACAGAAGTACCCCTTTAATGAGCGCAGATTTTGCTTCCCTTGCGCCTTATACCAAGTTTCCATTCGTTCTCATCACATCTCAGAGCACTACTGAACGAGTGCTTGAAACACACCTCAAAGAGCTGGGTGTCAATGTCGTTCGACCTGAGAAAGCCGTAGGACTCAGATCCAATGACGATGGGGAATTGGTTGTCACTTTTGAATCTGGCAAGGTTATCACGGCTCAGTATGTCCTAGGTGCTGACGGTGCTAGATCCGTGGTAAGCTCATCTTCAGAAGTCATGCTAGTCAATATAATAATCCTCACCCCTCCTATGAGATTCGCCAAATGGCTGGTGTTGGCTTTGCTGACCCAGACGGAGCACATGTTGATGAACAGCTAGCACAGATGATACTTGCAGATGTGTCATTTTCCTCCGCGAGCCCTCAATTGCCGATGAATCAAATTCATGGAACCGGTTCAGACGGGAGGTTTTTCCTGCTTGCCCCACTGCCCAGAGAATCCCCCAATTCTGAATCGGTATACAGAATTGGTTTTAATGTTCCCTTATCTGCTGGACCTACGCCTTCTAACCCTCCCACTTCATATCTTCAACAATATCTTAATGAGCAAGGACCCCTTTACTTGTCCTCAGATTCATCTTTCAATTCAAAACCTATACACATCTCAAAGACTATCTGGGCAACACGATTTAGAACACATGCTGCCATTGCTGACCAGTTTCTCATTCGCTTTGGCTCCTCCAAGGCTAGCCAAGAACAAAAACAAGGCATTGTGATTCTGGTTGGTGATGCTGCCCACATACATGCACCAGCCGGCGGTCTTGGAATGAACCTTGGCATTCGGGATGCGATTTTCATCGGACCTGCTCTTACAGCTCATGCTACGTCTACTAGTGACTCACTTTCTTCCAATGATCGCCTACTGGAAGAGTGTGTTGCAACCCGCCGTGCTCGAGCACTTTCTACGATTCGGTTAACAAAAAGGATCATGTCTATACTCAATATATTTGGGGTTGCCAGTGGCGGACTCTTCAATATCAGTTACTGGGTATTCAGACTGGTCGGGATGATACCTTTTTTCAGAAGGAGAATCGCATGGAACCTCAGCGGGCTCGGGAACAGATGACTTGTTCCTGGTAAGTACTCATCTGAGTCATCTATGTTATGTTCAGTATTTCTATGTCAGAACAGTATAATTACATCTCTTCCATCTCCCACGTCCTTCTCAATTAGATCTTTCGGAGATACATACACATTAGGCATCTCTGACGTCTTTTCAATTGCTTATGTTCGCACTTTTTGTCATAGTCATGTCTTCTGTCTCACTCGTGACAAGGACTCCTTCACGACAACAATGACAGGATCGAGCATTATCCACGGCATCTTCTTATGCTCCAATATTAATTCATGTAACATCTACTCTGATAAAACAAAAACTTTCTGCTTCGACAGTGAGGTTGGTTTGGCTCTCTCACCCAAGGAGATGTACAAGTGTTGTTCGCCTCCAATATCCCCTTCGTCTCACTTATGCTACCACATTCAATGACTATGTTGGTTTAATGTTAGATGCGTCTGTGCTGGATCTTCGGATGGATGTCTTTGCCCACGGACAACTCTACACTCATGTCAGATGCCGTTCTGACCCTCAGATCTTCCTTGATGAGGGCGCAGAGGATGAGACGGTCGTTAACGTCGTCTACAGACCGCTACTTCTGTAATTACGTACTGTAAGCAACTTTTTTTTGGATACAAGTGACACTTTGGCCAGACCTGCATATGTCTGAACAGCGTGATTCTCCCTATAGCCTGTGTCCTATTGTCTTCCCTCTGCTCTTTACATTCAGGACAGTTATTTTTCCCTTCTTACACACTCCACTCATACCACACATGTTTCATTACCCTCACATATTCCCAAACCAACAGGCCATAATTCAAAATGTGGTTGTTCACAAACTCTGACATGTCTCCCCAGTCTAACAGCTTTTTCTCCCCAGCACGAGCGCAGCCATTGTCGCTTGTATGTACATACTTACATCCTTCCCGTCGAATCAATGATATTCATCACCTTCGATGTCATGATTGACAAGTGTCTGATGGTGAGAATAGTGAATACATTATCCCAAAAACAGGTACTAGTCTACACCCCTCTTGGCACGATTATAATTATTCCAGATAGAAGTCCATTCAGATTCTAGAATTCCTTCGAACGGTTTCATAGTGTGAGATGTCTGATCTGTAGTCGCTGCCCATTGAACAGCACGTTCATAGCATTGGAACGCAACCCGGAGATCCTTTCCTTGGGTTTCATGTAAGATGCCCATCAGATTCCAAGCTTCAGCGGTTGTCCGACGCGCATCCCGGAGGAGGGCCAATGCTGGCTTCTTCATTGATCGCGAGTTTATATATGCTGGCAACGGTGATGTGTCCTGAAGGGGAGTGGAGTGTTCCCATGAGGGGGGGGATTTCCCTGTCAATGCCTGGGCGACTCTCTCGGAAGATTCAGCAGCAGAGGTCAAGTATTGAATGGACAGAGCGAGGGGTTCGCCTCGGGCGTTGAGTACTTCAGCGAGGTGAATTGATATGAGGGAGGAACGATGGAGAAGATAAAGGGCGTGAAGAGCGTGCGGCGGAGACACCGATGTCAACGGTGTGGGAAGTGGCACAGTGCGAAGTGTGGTAAGGGTTGCTTCCTCGAGTGCTTGTGCTTGATTGAGTTTGCCAGTTTGGGCATAGAAAGCAGACAATGAGACAAGTGTGGTAGCCAAAATGCGCTGAGCACGAGGTGACGATGGTAAACTCCCCAGAGCTGCAGGTAGTGTTTTAAGATCGTTTGGGACCTCGCCACAAGTGAGCTTGACGGCTCTTGACCACCACAGGATGGCATCACTCCTGTGATTCAGGTGGAGGCTGATTTCTCCGAGCCTCACGGCGATGCTGGCAGCGCCAAGCCCTTCGCCAGAGAAACCGGCCCATGCCCGTTCGTATTCAATTTTTGATTCCTGCAGAGCTTCTCCACCCAGTCGCTCAAGAATGGAGGCGTGTCGAGAAATGAGTTGTGATATGGTTTCCGGGTGGAGATGCTCATCAAATTTGCGTTCACTAGCGACACGTAGCGCCCCGCGCAGGAAAGCGTCGACGGTTTTCATGTTTGCGTCAACAAGTTTCAAATCTTCTGGCTGACTCTCCCCCCGTGCAAGTTGAATATCCGGGGCCATGACGGCTGCTGCACTGCTTTCGCCCCAATTGTATGCTGCCCATGCCGCACGGACCCGATGTCGACCGTGATGTCCGAGGGCGGGGTCAGTTCCGCCCATGACCGAATCGCCAGACCATTTCTCAACATCTTGATCCCACTCCCAACATTTTACCTCAGGGTCTTGTTCTGGAGCTAACTCAACTTTTTCAATCCAAAGGTGTGTTCCCTCAAAGCCGACAACGGTAGCAGCAACGATGCCGAGAGAGGCGACGAAAGTATACTTGATGATGCCTTTCCCAAACCGCAGAACTTTAGAAGAAGCCACAATGCGTTTCAGAGAGTCGTGTGAGTAACGGCGCCATGATGGGTACGCGGCCAGACGCCTGTGAGACCGAACAAGACTGTGTATGGATCCTCTAAGCATCGATTTAAATAAAAGTTGAGGGGGCGTTGATTATCATTCAGTGAATGATTCAGTAGTGTGGAAGTCACAATCGGGATTCGGGAAGTTGAGCAAACACCCACAACCAGCCACAACCTCACGACAATTGCGGGTGTCTAACCAAATCCGACATCACCACCTGATACATTCGTCCTCATGCGGCCTACGAATGGCCACCAGTTGCCATATTGAGGGCGTCTATTTCGATTATCTAGATTCAACACGTGGAAAACACGGAAATAATATGAGGCCAGTACTTATATGTGCCGAAGTCCTCGCACATGTCGGTTCTTCCTGCCCGTCGCCACTAACATGTTCTGTGCTCTCTGGATACTGTTTCTTGCCGTGCTCGCGGTGTCTGCGACCAGACCTACCCAAATCATCCAGAGGACGAAGAGGTCGAATACTGTTCCTGACAGTCCCTTTGTCTCCACCCAGGACGGTCAATTTTTTGTTAACGGAAGGTATTTCTGAACGCATTGTTACCTTGCCACCTTGATTGGACTGACCATTTGTGTGATCATCCAAGTGTTTTCAAATTTTTGGGGACCAACGCGTACTGGCTGAGCGCCCTAAACACTGAGCAAGATATTGATAATACCTTGGCGTCTATCCGTGCCTCCAACTTCACTGTAGTCAGAACGTGGGCGTTCAATGGTGTGTTCCTTCTTCATTCCCTTATGTTCCCATCACTCGATTCATGATTGCAAATTAGATGTCGAAACTATACCTGAGAATGGAACATGGTTCCAACTGATCAGCAACGGCACACTGTCGATCAATACCGGGCCCAATGGATTGCAAAAGCTGGATAAAGTGATTGAACTAGCGCAAAAACATGGCCTTTTTATTCTGCTCTCTCTCACGAACAATTGGAATCCCATCCCTGGCGTTGATCAACCATTACCCGATGGCTTCAATCCTATTCAGATCCGGCAAATGTCAGGATCAAACACAACTCTACCGCGGAATACGCTTAGCAACTCTTACGGTGTGTTACGGATTGATCTTCACGAGTACAGCTTCTGAAGAACCTCAATTTAACAGGTGGTATGGACACCTATGTTCGTAATTTCGGTGGCCCTCAGGAACATGATCAATTTTTCACAAACCAAACGCTCATTAACGCCTTCATGAACTATACGAATCAAATTGTATCTCGATACGTGAACAAGACAAATGTCTTTGCTTGGTCAGTGAATCTATCGAGTCATTATCAATAGCTTACATGTCGTCCAGGGAAATAGCCAATGATCCTCGGTTAGCCGACCACTCTGATTCACTATGTGAATTCTTAAGATCTTTAGATGCAACTCTACACTCTCGAACTCCCCTGGTTGTATGGCGCAAAATGTTACTCAATGGCATTCGACAATCGCCACGCATATATCAGATATAGACCCTAACCACATCGTGTCTACTGGGTAAGAAAATCTAGAGTATCGTATCCTTCACGCATGACCAATCACTCAAATTACTCTATACAGTAACCAAGGATTCTTTTGTACCGGTTGCCCGAAATTGTTTCCTAGAGTGGTACCTCCTGCGCCTCAGCCGTCTCCTGCGCCAGGATTTCGTCGCAGCATCCCTGAACCTCAGAGCAAGGCGAAACTCTTGAAAGAGAGAAAAGCCGCTTGGAAAAAACAGCGAGAGCGTCAGAAACGTGCTGGTGTCCAACTTGACGGCGTCAGAATCAGAGGCCGATGGACAGCCTCGCGTAAGTGTGATTCGTTCCGTCGGAGAACGTCGAAATTGACTCTGTCGTAGAAACAAAACGCCAGACTGACTTGAGTTCTATCGAGTCCGCGTTCGATGGATCGTCAGGGGTGGACAGCGAGGACATTCTTGGCATCCAACAAATTGGTTTTGGCTCGTTCCAACTCTTCCCTGACCAGTTTGACTACTCGCAAAATCCACCAGACCCGAACCTCCCGGCTTTCAACCAGACCTTACAGGTTGGTTTGAATTGGATACAGCTTCATGCTGACATGGCCAAGCTGTAAAAAGAACAATCTTTCGCTAATTTGTCACTGATTTTGTTTTGTTTTAGTTTCAACAAACCTGTTTCACTCACTGGATTCGGATTGGTGACGCAAACTAATGCACCTGTCTTTGTTCCGTTTAATTCGACAGTGGCGCCCTTTGGCCCCGATTCGAGTATGTTATCTCTGCAAGTTATTTCTCCATTTCTAATATCTTTTCACTAGCAACGCCAGCGAACGTTACACAACCCTTTGGTGTGACTGACGATCAACGCGACGATGCATACAAACAATGGGTCCAAGGTATATCACCATCTGACATTTCGATGTCCTTTGCTCACCCTCCTCCAGCTGCCGTCCTTGGTGGCCTCCAAGGAGTTCTTCAATATCAGGCAAGGCTTTATTCATTCACAACGGAGTCTGCTCTTTAATGTGGCTATTCAGTGGTCCCAGGCCAACCTCACTACACAACCGGGGACGCCAGTCTCACCAAATAGCGATGAGACCCCACAATCACCACTCCCAGATACTACAGGAACATCTCCAAACGACGGGTATGGAATTCTCGGACAAGGGTAAGCCTTGTATCTTTGTCCGTTTCCAATCAGTACCCTTACCTTCGACGACAGTGAAACGGATGCCCTTCAATCAATTTCTGTCGCTGCGCAAGGCTTCGGGCCAGACACCGCATAATCATGCCACCTTCATCCTTGACGAAGTATAATATCCTACTGATGACGTTTTTCGTTTGATAGCAGACCCTTTGAGAGTCGCATGTAGTTATGTAGTTTCCCGTTTGAAAGCGAAGTTTTGTTGTTTGGACTTTAAATATGTCATGGTAACGGACGATTTAAATAATCAGTTTTCAGAAGTTGACCATGGATGATCAGTATATGTTGTCTCTTTCATCCTTGCGAACCAACGGGTGACCGGTGAGGCTCCATCTGATAGAGAACATCATCGATCCATTATGAGTGGGCACTAAAGCTGAGAATATGAAATGTAGAATATGCAGATCGAGCACAGCGCTGTCTCATACAATATATGCTCAGACTAAAAAGGAAGTCACTCGACCTAATAAGGAAATATCTTGCATTTGACGACGTGGCGAAAAAACGGCCGGTGTCATTATTTTCCGAAAGCGCTGTAAGTACTAGTCTGGTATCTGTGACTGAGTCCGGAACCTACACAATCATTGAAGAAGCTTGAGATTCCAGGTTGAGAGAGAAAAGTTGGAGGGGGGGCTGCACAACGCCAGCGTATATATACTTACTATATGTAAATGTGACAGTCATGTACAAGTGACAACAACGACAACAATGACAACATTTCCGATTATGTAAAGTTCCCCGTCACAGCCACCAAGGTTAAGATCTGTCCATGTCAGTACAACCTACATATAGCATATATCTGTGAATGTATCGTTGAAGCTTACTTCTCATTGATCTCGAACTCGTTATTGGCAACTCATCCTCTTCTTCGAGTAGGCTCGACATGAAATTTTTCGTTGACAATCTGCCTGTGCGTTTCTGGGATTTAAGTGTATGGAAATAGTCCTGAAAAGTCATAGGTCATATTTCCTTATGACCGAATCTATCCTGGTGAGCGGTTATGTCTTACGGATAATAATCCATACTTAGGTGATTGGCAGAACAATATGCTTACATGTGCGATTTGAAAAGGACCCTCGATGCCACTGTATGCCCTTCTTCGCACCCCAAAAAAAAAGTGAATTGACATGATTAGGGGCACTGTGTCTTAGAGATGCCTTCTGGTACAGGGAAAACTGTGTCTTTGCTTTCCCTAATTGTTTCGTACCAACAGGTGAATGATGTTTTCAGATCTGTTCATTCTGAACCTTATTCTGTGGCAAGTTCTATCCAATGCGGCGAAAACTCATATATTGTTCACGGACTGTCCCCGAGATCGAGAAAGCTCTTGCTGAACTCAAACGCCTGATAGCATATCGTATATCCCAAGCAGAGACTGACGATGAAAGGGAGAAGGAGAAAAATTATTCAGGTTTAGGCCTGACGAGCCGAAAGAACCTCTGCATACACCCAGAGGTATGTTTACCATGCAGTGCATTGTAACGAATGCGATCCAGCAATGTGCCAGGTCTCAAAGGAGAAGAAGGGAAAAGTAGTAGATGCGCGATGTCGTGATATGACAAATTCTGCGGTTTGTGAAAAGGGTAGAGCAAACCCTGGCTCTGCGCAACTCTGTGACTGGCATGAAGTAAGTACAAGTCCCTCAGTTATTGGCCCCGTCAATTTTGAAGATGTACTTCCAGAATCTAGCGAAACTGGAACCAGGAAATCTTGTCCCACCTGGAGTTTGGACATTAGCAGACGTGCTACAGTACGGACGTGACAAAGGGATATGCCCGTATTTCACAGTCCGTCGTATGGTCAGCCATTCTGTCACAGTTGGTCAGTAGCTGGAATATTGATGATGTTTAGATGCCATTCGTTGACATCATCATATATTCTTTCCACTATTTGTTGGATCCCAAGGTTGCAGAACAAGTTTCAAAAGAATTGTCAAAAGATGCTATCGTAGTCTTCGACGAAGCCCACAACATTGGTACGCCCTGTTATTTGAATGTTCGATGTCACTAATGGGATCATACCTGAAGATAACGTCTGTATAGAGTCCCTAAGCATCGACTTAACCAGGCCCATGTTGGACTCAGCAACCCGCAGCGTCACTAAACTAAGCGAGAAAATCGAAGAGTAGGTAAAACCGCATGTGTATGACGCTTTCCTGACTGTTTGCCCATTTCCTATATAGGGTGAAAACGACAGATGCGGCGAAGCTTCAAGATGAATACGCGAAGCTTGTTGAAGGCCTACAAGATGCCGTTGATGACACTGATGGTTTCATGGCAAATCCCCGTACGTTCATGCGAAAATATCTAGGACCATGGAAGCTGACTATCTTTGGGCAGTCCTACCAGATGATCTTCTCAATGAAGCCATTCCTGGGAATATCAGAAAAGCTGAGCATTTTGTCGCCTTTCTTAAGCGTTTCGTCGAATACCTGAAGGTCAGTTTCCATTCTCTGAGTTCATTATTGGTTTTGGTAACTTCATTGTAGACTCGAATGAGAGTACTTCATGTTGTGGCGGAGACGCCCCTGTCTTTCCTTCAGCACTTGAAAGACATTACATATATTGAACGGCGGCCACTCAGGTAATCTCATCCCTGTCATCCGCTAGGTCTAACAGTCGCCGCGTAGATTCTGTGCTGAGCGGCTGCAGTCCTTGATTCGTACTCTGAATATTGGTCGATTGGATGAACATTCAGCCCTTCAGAAAGTTGCAAGCTTTGCAACTTTAGTGGCGACGTATGAAAAAGGTATCTTTTTGGCATTTATTGCTTCATTCTTTTCACGGCTGATACCGTAAATAAAGGTTTTCTGCTTATCCTAGAACCTTTTGAAACCGACAATGCGACCGTGCCCAATCCTGTATTTCACTTTACGTTCGTGCCCCTTGTGTTTCTATCCTGTACTCCCCACTGATCACATTGTGATTAGTTGTCTTGACCCTTCTCTTGCCATCAAGCCTGTGTTTGAGCGTTTCAGCAGTGTTGTCATAACATCCGGCACGATTTCTCCCTTGGACATGTATCCCAAAATGCTGCAATTTACCCCGGTCGTACAAGAAACCTATCCTATGACTTTGACTCGAAACGCTTTCCTTCCTTTAGTACGTCATTATTTTCCTTTGCTAGTCATGTCACTGTTGATCACATCCTATAGGTCATAACCAGAGGGAGTGACCAAGTGGCAATCAGTTCTAGATTTGAAGTTAGAAACGACCCTGCTGTGGTTCGTAACTTCGGCAGCATTCTTATCGAATACAGCAAAATCGTCCCAGATGGTATCGTGGCCTTCTTTCCCAGTTATCTCTATATGGAATCGATCGTTGCTGCTTGGAATGATATGGTGAGTCTTCTGTTGATTCTTTCTGGTGTTTTCCATGTAAGTACTTCCAGGGGATTCTCAACGAAGTTTGGAAAAACAAGCTCATCTTTGTTGAAACCCCGGATGCAAACGAAACCAGCATTGCCTTGGAGAATTATCGGAGGGTCAGTTCACCCTGAAGGCTAAGGATAACTTGTTGACATCTTTCCAGGCTTGTGATAATGGACGCGGTGCTGTCCTCCTATCTGTAGCTCGAGGGAAAGTGTCCGAAGGAATTGATTTCGACCATAACTATGGTCGCGCTGTGATCATGTTTGGGTAAGTGCCATCAGTTCATCTTAGATCATACTACTGACTTGATCACGTCAAGTGTTCCGTATCAGTACACAGAAAGTCGAATCCTCAAAGCTCGCTTGGAATACCTTCGGGATGCATATCGAATACGTGAATCAGAATTCCTAGGGTTTGATGCCATGCGAAACGCGGCTCAGTGTGTCGGTCGCGTGCTGAGAGGTAAAACAGACTGGGGCCTCATGGTATTCGCGGATAAGGTGAGTGCTTGGAAATCTGTACCATCGACCTTAGAGCATTAATTGGAAACATAGCGTTTCGCGCGTGCCGACAAGCGTGCCAAGCTTCCGCGATGGATCAACCAGTATATCACGGAAACAGCGTCAAATCTTTCGACGGACATGGCTCTGACTCTGTCCAAACTTTTCATGCGTTCAATCTCTCAGAATCCAAACGAAAACCAGACCGGGATATCCCTCTGGACCCTCGAGGACATTGAAAAGGCTCAAGCAAAACAAAAGGCTTTGGCTCAGGCACAAGAAAATAATAATGAAGATGAATATGGAGATGGTGGCATTGACGACCAAATGCTCGTCGATCTTGATTTGGATGTTTAGGCTTGTCCATTAGATACTAGTCGTAACTACGAACAGGAATATAGGTATCAATATTTCTCAGATGTATATAATAGCTGGAATATAATGTCATGGGCACTGAGCACATTTTCCGAGCACCTAATAACATTGATCGGTTTTTGGAGGGAAATGTCACTATATTTAGACGTGTTTGACAGACGAACCTCGTGTGCCACAATCCTCTCTGGTTGTTCGTAATACCGCCGACAGGTACAAACTCCCGGTTCACAATTTGAAGGATGCGAAGTACTGAGATACATAACATGACCTTTGATGGCAATCGATTGTAGTTCGGTAAAAGTCAGGTGACCACATCCTATCGACTCTAAGTTTACGAATTTGAGTCGCCTGTGGCACATCAATATCTATACAACCGAGCTCCATTTCAATCTTGTGGACTTGGCTCGCTAATAAAATCTCTCACTGTTGCCGTTTTGCGGTCGGCGTAGATAAGGAAGAGATCCCACTAGTGATCGCGATCGTCTTTTCCGGAAGTCCGATATCTGGCGCGTTGGTCAACAGAGATTTGACAGAAAAGGCATTTATAGCACACATTGAGTTGTTGGTTTGAGGTAGAGGATTCGAACTTCGAAGCGGGGGAAGGGGTCTTTGAATTAGGCTGCGCAAGAATTGTGGGTTCTTTTTATTCAGTTTCAGGCCCGGGTAGGCAGATTTGGTATGTAACGTAAATGGATGCCAGCAGAATACGTTAACACCAGAAATACTAGTATATCTGTGCCAACCAAGAATTCGGACAAGCTTCTCAATAAGCAAGCGTCTTGGACATCTTGGATAGGGTCTAATTCGATCCTATCAAGGACCCTAAGTAAGTACATGCATAAGTGGTACTATTTAGTAGAAACTTGAATCCGACCATCTACTGACGAAAGTGCTTGTCCGATGGCCTAGCCTGCCGACGTTCTGATTTTGCCATGAAATGAAGCATGCATATATTCTGTGTCTGAGAGGCCTGATCTACAAGGCTCTTCTAGATATCTACATACCTATTAATGGGAATAGAAATTACGTTGGATTGGCATTTAATACAGGCATATAAAGCCGTCAGAACATAGACATTTACATGCATATAAGTTTCCATCAAAGTCGCGGTCCATTTCTTCAAGTCAGAACCTTCCGTTGACAACTATACATTCAGCATTTATTAGCGGAGGTTGACTGTATCATTGGTAGTTCGAGAAAGATAAGGATACAGATGCTGGAATAATCATCAAAAGCCAAGACATTTCTAAGGGTCTGTCATCCCAGAAGCGATGAGCCTAGCGGGCTATGGTTTTGGCCACGAACTGTCTCAACACTTAAATTCATCCCAAAACGGTGTGAATTCACTTTATGTGCCCACATGTCATGGGGTCGTTTGTTCCCGGCCTTCAAAGGTCGAGATTTCATCGTCTAATACCTCGGTGATAGCCCTTATTGGTTCACCCTTGATAACCTTTCTGACTTCTTCGGCGTCTAGAGTCTCATGCTCAACCAAAGCATGCGCGAGCTGTGTGTAATTTATCAGGCATGAAATTTGTCAAACTGATTTGAAACTGACCCTGTGAAGCTCTTCTAGTTTTTCTGTCAGAAGGGTGGTAGCGCGGGCTTCGCCATTTCGCACAAGCCTGTGAAAAGTGGGATTAATCATCTATCTCCCAGACCCAGCATGTAAAGGGTCATTCAGCGAGGAAAAAAAACGAAGCTCACCTGGAGACTTCCTCCTCGATTGCTTCTTTCCTCTCGGGACTCAACATATCATCTCGATCGTCGTAGTATATCGGGCCCAATCGAGAAAATCCCCATCGCTGAAACGACCATTGAGCACAAGAAGGAAAGGAACATGTCACCCAGTACCTTGACCATACTTCGCGCTGTCCGAGTCGCGTTCTGTATATCTGAACTTGCACCGCTAGTCACGCCATCAGCACCATAAACTAGAAGGTAAAGACGACTTGTCAGAGCTGACGGGGATGATTTAGGAGGCAGCGTACTCAATTGCTCGGCAACACGTCCACCCATAGATACATCAATCTCCGCACGGTATTCTTTGAGGCTAATGGAAAAGCGGTCGTCCTTAGGGAGTAGTGAAGTCTGTCACCAAAGAGTACGTTTATGAGAACTATATAACAGTAAATTGTAAGTTAGGATTTAAGAACGCACATATCCAAGGGCATGGCCTCGTGGAACGCAGGTGACTTTGTGCAAAGGAATTGCACCGTCTGTATACAAAGCCACTAGAGCGTGTCCTCCCTGATAAAATGAGAGGAAGTTGCATAGAACAACGATATAGTCACAGACCTCATGATACGCAGTCGCAAGCTTGTCATCATGCTCAATGTACTGGCTCTTGCGTTCGGCGCCCATGATAATTCGATCCTAATAAATGTTCAGCATGGGAGATGACAGGCAACTAACTGTAAGAAGTTACCTTTGCCCACTCAAAGTGTTTCAATGATACTTCGGAGGCGCGCTCCTTTGATGCTTGTATGGCGGCTTGACTGTGTCAGAGATTAGCATCAACAGAAAGAGGAACAGAAATTCTATGCTTACTTGACCATATTCTGTAAATCTGCTCCCGAAAATCCCGGAGTGCCCCGCGCAAGAATCTTAGGGTCGACATCTGACAAAGGAAAGAAGGCCATGCGCCACAGTCACATCAATAGCAATGTTAGAAATTGATTTGCAGGGTCCTCACCGTTGCCCATGGTGACACCTTGCATGTGGTGCTTAAGAATTTGTACTCGGCCACGGACGTCTGGAAGAGGAACAGCAATTGTCCTATCAAATCGACCAGGTCGAACAAGCGCCCTATATAGAATGAACATATGCCTTGAACCTTGGACGACACTGACTTACTGATCGAGACTCTCAGGAAAGTTGGTTGCTGCGATCACTATGACACCTTCACTCTGCTGGAAACCATCCATCTCAACTAACAGCTGATTCAAAGTCTGCTTCATGTACTGTTGGTCGCGACTGCTACGTTTTCCACCGACGGCGTCGAGTTCGTCGATGAAGATAATTGAGGGTTCCTTTTTCCGGGCCGCAGCAAAAAGTTCTCGAACCCGTTTCGCACCAACGCCAACAAATACCTCCTCGAAATCGGAGCTATAACGAGATTAGGAAGAATTGGGACACTGACAATGCAAAAAAGGCGGCATACCCAGAGGCGAAGAAGAAGGGAACACCAGCTTCTCCCGCGATAGCACGGGCAAGAAGGGTTTTGCCTGTCCCTGGCGGTCTGGGGAATGATCAGATTTAGACATTCCGTAGTCGAGCAGAGCAACAAACCCCGTAAGCAACACTCCTTTGGGTAATTTACCACCAAGAGAAGCAAATGCTGTTGGATCTTTTAGGAATTGTACTACATCTGCTAATTCCTAGGGTTGTAATGTGAAATGTCGATACTTGACATAAGAGCGCATAAATAGCATACCTCCTTCGCCTCGTCGACGCCGTGAACATCAGAGAATTTGACGACTTTTCCTTCGGCAGGTTCAAATTGGGATTGTTGCGGGCCCGCCTTCATGAATCCTGAATTTTCAAGAAGTACAGCAAGGACCACGAGAATTACTATAGCCATGTTAGAAGAGGTAGAGGAAATAGATTCAGAGTTTGATACCGAATGCACTGAGAAAAAAGCCAAACACGGCACGAATCAAGCCAGGAACCCATGAGCCTTTGCCTGTCAAGATCGTTATTCTCAATATGTTGTAACACCCTAGTCGAACGAGACTCACGCTCTACTATGGACACTGGGATGGGGGTATTGGATTGTCCTAGTTCATAACCTGCTTGCAATCTTCCCAAGGGTGTCGAGGCAAAAGTTGCTGGTTGACTTGCAAGAACTGCCTGCGCGATCTGTTCACTTGAAGATGCGACGGCCTTGGCGGGAGCAGAAGAGGTAGTAGGGCTTGAAGATGGTGCAGTAACTTCTGACGCGTCCTGGGTGGGCAGCGATGATACGGAGTTTGAGACCTGTATTGAAGCAAGCAAGCTGTCCCGCCGGCGTACAGCAGGGCTGATGGAAGAATGCTGGTCGGTTTCTACGAGGCCCGTGAGGTAAAATTGGAAGGCTGGTCCAGACCGCAAAAGTGGAGAGGCGCTATCCTGAAATGACAATGTGAACGAGCGAGACGTGCAAACAGAGAACAGCACGTACGAACTCGCACATTCGCTCCCAACGACTGATTATTAGCTCATAGGATGACTTAAGTTTAGTGTTGGCCAGGGCTTGGAACAACGCGAGCTGCTTCGAGACATCATGCGGGCTGACGTTGGCTTCGGCCTCGAGCCGAGAGATATGGGCGATAACAGCCGGAGAAGGGATTTGCGAAGGCATACTACGAGAGAACTTGGACCATAAGGAGAATGTACGACGAGAGTAAAGAGCGAGGACGGAAGGCGGAGAAGGTTGGGCCCGGTAGACCGTGGCGGTCAAAAGGTGGCGCGAACACAAGGACGGGGCTGTCCTTGCGAGTGGACGCGCTGCCAGCCGCAGCGCCTGGAGAAACTGTGGTCGTCGTCAGGAATGAGCAGCTCGGACTGGCGGACGACTCACCACCATGGAAGTGAAGAAAATGTAGGAGGCACGTGGTCTCTCCTCGACTGTCATGTCATTGCCTGCAGCGACCGAGTCTCTCTCACTCACACACGCTGCCTGCCAAGTCGCTCTCCAGTCCCTCGATGCCCCCGCCTCGCCCGCCCAGAACCCGCCACTCTCCACCCTACGCACAGACTTCATCTCTCTCCTCGCCCTCATCTATGCAGCAACCACAAAACTATCTCTTGCTCTCAAGCCCTCCGAGCCCACCTACTCCGCGTCTATAACCCCTCTCAAAGACATCTCCGACAATGTCACCGCTCTGTCTCATTGTGTTCGTCTTTTCTGCCCGAATCACGGGTCCACTTTCACTCAAGAGATCACCTCGGCGGCAAGAGATGTCATTATATCCGTGAAAGCTCTACTCCAGACATTTCTCGACATTGACGAAACCCAAAGATCAAAGAGTACAGGCAAGGCTGGCGATGAGTATCTGGTGAGGACGGGAGCTGTGCACGAAATTATCAACCATACCCGATCCAGTCTATCTCACGATAACGCTGCCGCCGTACAAAAAGTACTCGCTCAGAACCATGCCTCTTTGGATGATGGATTTCAAGAGGTCGATGAGATGATTACGGCTCAAAGTTCGGCAGATGCAGATGACTGGGAAGATGATGGATGGAGTGAACTCGGTGTGGATTCTAGAACGCGCATGACAAGCGAAGAACTGGAGCGAACTAAGAAGGTTTGCTATTTTGTCTTTTTGCATGGATTGACCTTTCATCCGATTAAAATAGGCTCATGCCATACTTCGTCTCTCCACACTTCTTCATGAGCGCATCATCAAGCATGTATTGACAATACTAGCCGGTTCCCAGCTCGACTTGACATCACGCTTCGTCAAAAATCTGGATTCTTTACCTCCACATTCATCTTCGCTTGTCGTTGCTTCTGACGATCTAGTGTCCACATTATACACTCCTCAGACCCCCTACGAAACCTCAAAAGAGTTGACTGCATTCATGAAAGTCATCGACAGCCTTCACTCGACCCTTCTGGAGCTTCTACAGGAGCCAAGTTTAGCGGACCAGATGCAGGCAATGAGCTTGCAAAATTCTGCCACACACCAAAAAGACCCGAAGAAATGGTTTCAGACTTGCTTCGCCCAGATACAGAAAGCCGTGGACAATTTAAAATCTGCACTGAATACACATGAATGACCTTTTCTTCTTTATATCCAGAAACATGTCAACTATTAAGCCACTGGATGACCACAAGGCCCCGCAAGGCCGCTCTCTTCCCGTCCAAACAGATTTGTTCGCGAACGGAACATGCTGGGCCACTTACAGAAGCAAAAATAGATAACGTCAAGCTTTAGTAATTCGAGCCCATCCTGTTGCTGCTGAGGTAGTTCTTCGCCCACTGTTTTCCATTAGAGGTACTTCCGTAACCCGTCCCCGGCGGTGAATCGTCATAACATGATAAGATTTTCTGGAATATAGACGCACTTAGCCACATCAAAAACGCTCCTGCTATATGAAACTTTCCAGGGAGAAATTTGGCCACGAACTCCAAGCCGGAATGCTCTTGTCGAGAAAAGAATTGATTTCACGACATGTGAGTTGGAGATTCCATTTTACATATTCTCCGTAGGACAGTGGGAACCAAAGGTATATTAGTCCCGATGAAGACATTGATATCATCTCTCCGATTCGGGATGAGCGCGCGCTTGACCCTCCTCTTGACCATTCCCACCTGGCGACTGTCTTTGCTCCATGAACGCCTTCTTTCTTTCGGCTTCGTGAATATCTCTCCACTTAGCAGCAAGAACATTTGGAAACGAACAACGACGTCCCAGCGTTTCCTCAAACCGCTTGATCTTCTCATATTGAGTTTGCAGATCAAAAGATGAGGTCTGGGAATACCAAAGTTAAGGAAGTGTTGAAAACCAGATGGTGTTGACTCACCATCTCGGACAATCTTTTCGCCCTCGCTTCATCTCTCATTTTGTTCAATTCCTTCCGTCTTTCGTCATCCTTTTTTTGTCTAGCCAATCCTGAACGCGGTGTGTTGTCACCGGACTGCAAGAAGTGATATGTCAACGACTCTACGGCACGAACAGGAAACCAACGCACCTTGTTAAATAGCGACTTATACACACTTTCATCTCTAAGGTCGAAATCGGCATTTCCAACCATCATGGGAGGCACCCTTGACCCTGCCAAGGTAGGTTTTGGAAGATCGGGCGCTTTGGGGACGGTAGATTTTGTGACAGCATTGGAACTTGTCTTCGAAGATGGCGCAGGGTCGGTTGTCGCTCCCGCCACCTTGTTCTTCTTAATTGTTGGGTACTTGCGACGCTTCGCAGGCGGAGCCACCGGCTCCTTTGGTGGTGAAGGGCTGCGAGTATCTGGTCTAGTCTCCGTGTCATCAACGACATCGACAAGATCATCTTCTGCTTCCCGCGCTCGCTTCGTCTTTGTTTTGCGGCCTGCCTCTGTAGAATTAGATTGTTGTGTTCGTCCAGCCTTACGCTCATCTCTTGCCCCAACAGTGAATGTTTTACTTTTGCCCTTGATCGCTTTGGCCTTGGCTGTAAGCTTCGACTGGCGTTTCGTGTGGATTATACCAAGGTCGTCATCGTCTCCGGAAGGAGCGGCAGTATGATACTCCTCATCGGAACTTGCATCCTGTTGTATTCGTTTCTTTTTAGCAGGCGGTCCGTCACTGTGCTTTCTGCCTTTAGTCCTCTTGAGATGGGAAGATGACGGAAGTTGAGAAAGAGGGGATGGCTCAGGCTCAGGTTCAGGCTCAGTCAGTTCAGAGCCAGAATCCTCTGCGAATGTGTGCGAGCGTCGAGTCAAAGATTCAAGAGGAGAACTCTGAGTAGCTGAATCGGCCGGGTCCTGGTCCTCCTGATCACCACTTTCGTCATCAGAGAGTACGAGGCGTTTTGCCCTTTTACGACTTGGTGGTTCTGATTTTGCAGGCTAGGATAAACGAGTGAGTGCTGCATAAAGGTGTGTCGGTACTGATATACCTGAGAACTAGGGTCTGGGTCGAGAGACTTTGCAGAGAGCTTAAGACTGATACGAGGTTTCGATGTCATTGAGGTCAGAATTTAGATGTCATCATTTGTTACCAGTTGATACAGATTTAAATTTAACAGATACAAACACCAACTATTTCTTCTCGGCATAAAACTTCATCAGATCCTGTACATCGTCTCTGCTTCCCAAGAACACTGGGCACCTCTCATGGATGCTCTTTGGAACAATGTCCAAGATTCGTCCGGTACCTGTTGTTGCAATGCCGCCCGCCTTTGGGCCAGTTTCAATGAATGACATCACTCTCAATCCTCAGGTCAACATACCTGTTCAGTCAGGAATGCCATAGGGAATGCCTCATAGAGCAACCTCAACTTTCCACTCTTGCTCTTTTTATCGTCTGGGTATCCGAAAATGCCCCCATAGAGAAGCGTGCGATGTACATCGGCCACCATAGAACCGATGTATCGCGCACTGTAGGGTGTCTTGGGTGGCACGGGGTATTTAATAGAGTTCAGGTAATTGGTCACTGGGGGATGGAAATACATCGAATTTCCTTCATTAAAGGAGTATATCTTGCCCCTTGTTGGGATTTGAATCTTTGACATGTCAGTACCAAGTCTGGGGACAAGACGAGAGGGGACGTACATTCGGATGGGTGAGAATGAATTCTCCGAGTGAAGCATCCAACGTGTAGCCGTTGACCCCATGCCCTGTGGAAAGCACAAGATTGGCGGAAGAGCCGTACCTTGATTGATAAACGTGAGTCGACGTGCATTAGATGGGCGATCGATACTTACATAGTGTACCCAGCGGCAACCATCTCGCTCCCGGGACGAAGAACATCTTCTACAGTCCCCTTGGAACCGGGTCGCTGGCAGAGGCGGGAGCTAAGACGCTGTATGTAGACGTGCGATTAGGACACCTACGACTTTGTATATTCCGAAGATGGTTCCAATGTTGACACCGGCATCAATGTTGCTGCTTCCGTCTAGAGGGTCGAAGACGACACAGTATGTGCCCTTATATGGCTCTTCAATGACGATTGCGTCCTCTAGCTCCTCCGAGACAAGGACCGCAGTCTTGCGTGAGGCGCGGAGGGCGTTAATCATGATATCATTGGACAATACGTCCAACTTCTTTTGCTCCTCGCCCTGAACGTTCGTCTCTCCGGCGAGGCCAACACTAGTACGAGGCGTCGGATCACGTATTCATATGTTACAGGAGGACTCACAGATTGATCAACCTGGCTTTCCTGACATTGGTGGCAATGAACTTGGAAGTGACTTGGATTGCGGTCAACAGAAGGGTCAGATCACCCGTCGCAGACGCGCCCAATCTTAACTGATCAGAAAGGACATGGCTGTGAGGAGATCGTTAATCATGACGACAGTGAGCAGACACAGACAATGCGTACCGAGTAAGAGTGAGGAGGTCGACGTTTGGTGCTTCTTCGGTGGCCATTGAGAAAGATGGAAAGCTGATGCGCGCTCGTTGTTCTTATAGGAGACGGGCTAAATCGGACGGTAGACCGCTACGGAGTTGCAGCTGGGCCGTGTTTTCACCGGCATTTCGACTTTCATTCGCTTACATTTAATCTTATCTAATCGAGCCCGCGTGCCTGCTTCGAACTTCCTCCACGAAAATTAGTGTTACAATAAGTAATACAACATATCATGTTAGTGCCAGCATCTCAGCGTTTCCTCTTCGTGCCAGCCGCTGGTGAGTCCTTGCCCTTGCGCGTCCGCAATGGTACTGGGAAGGCGTCGCTATCATCGTCTTCCTCAACCGACCGTCGGTCGTCCCTTTCTACCCGGGTATCACCTCTGCCCAGCCCTCGTATCCCACTGGTATTAGGGCCAATTATCTCAGGACCATCGATCTCCTGCCCAGAACCCGATTGCTCATCGTCATCTTCATCCTCATCACCCGTATATGACCGCGATCGAGCCTTCGCAATAGCAGCCGCGATCTCCGCACTGATGCTCGCCACCCGTACCTCCAAAGACTTGTCGACAGATTCCGGTGGCATGTCATTCCCAGCCTGAAACAGCGCAGATATTGTCCGAACTGATTCAGCTAGGTCATGGTCGTCCTCATCCTCCTCGTTCATTTTCCGTTTCTTCCCTTTGAAATTATATTTTCTGCACCCAAATCTTCAGTACATGAATCTTCTTTGTGTATGTGTACTTACATATTAGGATCTGGCACCCAAGATGGGTCGTGAGTGCGCATATGTGTGGTGAGAGTTGTCCGGCGAGTAAATGTCTTTTCGCATGTAGGATCCTCACACTTGTAAGGCCGCTTTCCTGTATGCGTTCTTCGATGTCGTGCAAGACTGCTGGAATCACCAAAAGTCTTTCCACATCCTGGATATTCACAACAGTGAGGCTTCTCGCCGGTATGCACTCGTGCATGAACCTGAAGTGCTGACCGCTTGTGACAGAGTCAGCAACAAATTACCGCTGATAGGGTGAAGCAAATACCTGTATAAATGTTTTTCCGCATCCTTCGTGGTTACAGACAAACGGCCGTTCTCCGGTGTGTATTCGCATGTGTCGAGCAAGATCACTCCTTCGAGTAAAGGATTTATTACATTGGTCCTGTTCACAGGCGTGAACATTAGGTCCCTTTTCCTTTTCTTTTGGCTTTTTTGGCACCTTTCTCAGTAGCTCGTTCGCTGTATGGAGTATCGTAGATGTTGATGCGACAGGTTGAGATACTGCTGGACGAGATATGGATGACATGTCGGGATTCGTCGATTGTATCACGCGTGAATCGGCTTGCGACAGCTGAGGATGCACATGAGACACCACAGGCGAAGAGTCGGGCGTCGATATCTCATGTCCGTGTCCGTGGGCAGGGCCAGGTTCGAATTGGGCAGAAAGCTGGTTTAGGATGTCATTGATATCGGAGAACTCCCCAGGTACGGGAGGAGAGCTTCTTGAGGGCGTACTCGCTCGCCCCCGTGAGCTTTCGGGAGCTGTTAATGACTCTCCGTGCTCATCAATACCCATATCTTCACGGTCACTTCCACTGTCGTGATCGGTGAAGAGGTAATCGGAGCCTTCTGACCCACTTCTGGCCTCTCCTCTTCTCCTTGTCCTGTGAGATAAAGAGGCTTCTCCAGCAGTGAGCGAGTGGAAAGCAGGAGCGGTCCTAGTCGTCTGTTGTTCCTTCCCAGATAGCCCATCCTCGCGTTGGCGCGCGTACCCCGAGTCCTTTGCTGCTAATTCCTCCCCCGCGCGTTGTTGCTCATTCTGCGCATTGGCAGCCTGTAGCATAGCAGCAATACCATTCAAATTGATGTTGAGACTGGCGATGTTATCACCAGGTTCTTCATTCCCGACGTTGTTATTGGAAGCCAGTATATTCGCGAGCCTTTGTTGAGCGGCAGCGTTCAGCAGGGCATTATGTGCCGCTGATGAGTTCTGATCAAGTAGACTCACGAGTTCGCGTCCGAGCGTGTCGATGGCTAGATTATCGGAGGTAAGTGGGGCGTGGGCAGAAGCACTAGAATAGGGCGCACGGAGTTCCGAGTCGAAGGGTGAATCTGAAGGAGATTGGTGGTCGTTGTGAGGACTGGGAGATGAGTCGAGGGGGGTATCATCGTCTATTGTCTCGTCGTGGACGACGTCGGAGAGATTGAGGACATGGTCGTCGTGGTCCATGGTAGTGTATGGCGAGGCCGGATTTGGCAAGAGATACCCAGGGTAAGAGCATAGCCATCCCATCGGGCTCTTTACTTTGCTGCAATTTCATGAGCGCTAGCTTCAGCTAGTTCTCCAATGTCCTACATCCAGTCCTCCAACGTCGACCTCAAGCCCAAGCGGCACCACGGCTATGCCGTCCTCCTCTTCATCATGGGCACTCTCTTTCCGCCGCTCGGTCAGTCTCTGCATTCCCCGCCCTGATCCTCTTTCCTCATGTTCCACAGCTGTCGCCGCAAGGTTTGGAATAGGAAAGGATTTCTGGCTTAATCTTCTTTTGACTATATGCGGCTATATACCTGGTAGGCTCTCTGTCTTCTGTTCCGTTTCTTTTACTCAGATTTTGGTTCAGGCCACGGCCACAATTTTTATATCCAGGTAATACCATCTACATCTCTTCTAGAATCCTCCTCAGCCAGCTATGCAGAATATTCGAAACAACAAGAACCATGCCCGCACGCCTAAATGGGCTCAGCGATATGGCCTCGTGGATACCTCGACTATTGAACGGCATCAGCGCAGGTCGCAATGGGCCAATCGGTACAATGACCGCCTTCCACGCTCCACTCTCGAAGGCCAACCGTACGCAGAAGGACAGGAGCAGGCATCCAGCGTCGACTTATCACTTACCGAGTCCCGTCCTCAGAGGCAGCCCAATGGCGACCTTTGGCGCCCGGAAGACGAATCCTTCTACAATCCCGATTCTAGTGGTGGTTCGTCCAGATGGCATTATCCCGCCAATTTCGAGGACGCTGCCCTTCCGAAACGCAAGAAGGAGAAGAAGGTGAAGAAGGATCGGTGGGCGAGGACGGAAGATGCATATTCCCAATCGCAGGAACAAGGAAAGAAATCAAGGAGAAAGAAGAAGAAGAATAGGTCTTCGGTTGCAGACGATACCATTGCTTCTCGTGACTCTGTCGCCGAGTTCCCAGAAGACCCCGAGGGTGGCCTCTACGCTGACCACAATGGACAACCTGCAGGAAGGAAGGAGTCCCAGGCGACAGGTGATGAAGTCTTCGAGCATCAGTTCTAAAGAGGAAGGAACAATCAAAGACTGTAAACGGTATTGTAAGTAGTAGAGTCCAATCCCGGTTATATCTTTTCTTAGGACTGAAATATGCATGCAAGCAACATGTAGACTGCGTCTAGATGGTGTGTATAGCATTTATATCTTATAATATTTATTATCTACCGGAAAACACGGGAGCACGCGAGTCATTTGACACTTTGATGAAGACGTCGATTCCTGATCTTCATAAGCACGTTCTGGGCCATACTTATGCACGAAGTCAGTATGTATTTAGGATCGAAGCGCGAGTCAAGCCCGCATTACTACCCTCGCTTGGCAACGCTCCAACTTAAATACCAACCCTTCACCCACGCCCCATGGCCGTGAATCATGTCTTCGCTCCGGGCGCTACTAGTACTCGCTGTCTGTTTCCTGGGCGTGCTGGCAGTCCATGGATCCGTTCTCGTGGATTTTCAAGTTTCTCAGCCTCCCATCGTTCCAAGAAATGCGAAGCAGTGTACTGTCAAAGTCCTTCAGTGTGTTGACCGGTCCGTATTGTGCGCCACGTACTGATTATCTGGCAGGCGAGATTTTGCGTTCTCTTATGGAAGGTAAAACGCATCGAGATTTACCAGTTCGCCTCTAACTTTCATCCATTCGGAATAGTGCCGAAGTAGTGCAACTCACGTGTGTTCAGGCAATCCCAAGAGGCTTGTTTGCTTTCCATCTAACATAAGTTATAAACAGGCCACCCACTGATTGCGGTCCAGTTGGATCATGGGCAGCTATCACGCTGAATCTGACAGTTACTAGCAATGGTACACAATATGATAGGCTAGGTCACTTCACGTTCCAAAATGTGGAGAGTGAGTTGCTCCTTTATATAGTCGACTTATTTTTGTTATTTTTTTCTCGAGTCTGGAGAACATCCACGCACGAACCTACTCAGGGAGATGGAATCATATGGACCTATGTTAAAGACGTATCACGGTACATACCGCTATTTGCATCTGAAGGAACGTTCATTTTTCAACTTGACAATCTCGTTCAAACTGGCCTTGATGGGATATATTCAAGCAGGTTACTTCTTTTTCGTCACAACAATGCGCTTACAGACTTTTTGTCCTCCAGCTGTGGTGTACGCAACATATTATGCGTCTTCGGAAGAAATTCCACCCGCAAATAAGGCTGACCTTATCGTACCTATCTCTACTCTTGCAAACAACACAGGGAACGAGGCCTCAGTTCCTCCAAGCTTTTCTGTTCGATACTCTTCTAGTATCTCTTAGATGCAATACTCAATCTTGATTAGCGGAATATCACTCTTCCGACCAATACAATCAAGGTTTTTGCTGAAATCATTGCCTCAGGCAATGCACAAGAAGAATTTTGGGTTAGTGGTCTTCCGCCCCTACACGCCTTTCCTTCCTTCTTTGACAGATTTCACAAGTATATAAACGCTGCAAACAACTTCCTACCCAGCCTCCCGAACGGCACGACTTATGGACAAGGGCCATTTCGAGAAGTCCGGCTGCTAATTGATGGTCAAATCGCAGGCGCTGCCTTACCATACCCAGTTATTTTCACAGGTGGGCTGGCCCCCAGCCTTTGGAGGTGAGAGGAGTTGTGCAGAGAGTTCAAACGATAACTCAGTTTGCAGGCCAATCGCCGCATACGGCGCTCTCGACTTGCCAAGCCACTTTTTGGATGTCACTCCATTCGTTCCTCTTCTCACTGATGGAAAGCCTCATGAATTCACTATTGATGTTGTATCTGCTGAGGATGATCATACCATACTCCAAAATTGGTATGTCTCAGGCCTGTTACAAGTCATCATCGATTCTTCGCCAGAACCCACAACTGGAAACATCACTGCCTACAATGCATCACTTTATGCACAAACGACCACAACCGGTAGCGTGGGTTCTGGTGCAGTCAACATAACCGTGAAGGGCTCTCGTAATCTCCACGTGGAGGCCGAGATTCTGAGCGGAAGTGGGGAGTTGACCCATGTTGTCTGGTCACAAGAGCTTGCATATTCCAATAACCAGCTATATTCTGATAATGCAAACGTCCAAGTGCGTCTATTTCCATCTGGTTGTTTTAATCGGTTCTTCACTTACAAGTTCGAAAGGTTCTGCGCCAAATCGCTTCTGGGCGAGCTGTCTCTACGCACAACGGTCTACCTGCACTCACGGATCTTTTCTCGTATCCTTTGAATATCGATTTTGCGTACAACAATCCGCAATGGACTAATTGTGCGTGATTCGCACCAACCTGAGTGATCACCCCTAAATGTGTCTAGGGACGACCTACGTTGATCACTCGTACAATCGAACTTCTCTTCCCAGCTTTCTAACTCTCAGGTCAACCATCAAGGAGCGTCAGATCACACGTAAGAAACAGCTCACTTTACGGACTTGATCTATTCTCATGTCATTCTAAGATGGATTCTATCAACTCATGACAGGAGGCAATCATGGCAACGGGACGAGCGTCAATACTTTCAACTACACTGATTCCGCTGGAAATACCTACACCCGACGAGTCAACGCATCCCTAAATGTCATCACCTTGGACCAGGAAGGCGGAAGTTTAGCAAACACTAACTTCGTAAAACCGGCGGCACCCGATGTATGGACACCTTTCCAGGACTATCATGATGGTCAAGTGAGACTCCCGGGAAGCAGAGGGCTGTGATCACACAACTATCCTGAGCTCCATCACCTAAAAATGGCGTCGCCACGAGTTATGAATTTACCCCTTGTTCTCTGGAAATCTGATGACATGTTCGTGCTTTTACTCGCGTGGGAGTTACCGATTGCTTTTCATCTCCTATAAGTAGTGAACCCTCTCATAGGCTGATCTTCCGCCCCACTCCCACCTCTGAATTCTTTATAGGAAGATCTGACGATGTTTCTATTCCTCGTATTACTCCAGGTCTTCGTGATTGTACAAAGTGCTGTTCTCGTTGACTTTCAAGTAGCTGAGCCTCCCCCTGTCCCAAAAGATGCCAAACAGTGCACTGTCCAAGTGCTACAGTGAGGAAGTTCCTTACGATCATCTACAGAATTGCGTTCACAATCTCTCAGGCGTGACTTTGCCTTTTCTTTTGGAAGGTAAAGCCCAACACACTCGCTGCAGCACTCGTTGTTGAATCATCTACACCCTCTAGTGCGGAAGTAGTGCAGCTGACGTCTGTCATCGCATCTATTGCGTTTCACGGCTAATGTTCATCATCTCTCCCTTTGTAGCCCACCGACCGATTGCGGCTCTCCTGGCTCCTGGGCCGCCGTCACCTTGAACTTTACAGTCACCTCAAACGGAACTCAATTCGACCGACTGGGAGTATTCACTTTTCAAAACGTAGAGAGTATGCCGTTAGTCAACTTCGCAGTCGAAATGGATACTGACCAATTGCCTTACAAGTCTGGCGAACATCGACCCCAGAACCTACGCGAGGAGATGGAATCATTTGGACCTATGTCAAGGACGTTACACGGTATATTCCACTATTCGCCAAACCAGGCACCTTCATACTTCAGCTCGACAATTTGATTCAACCTGGGCTGGATGGCATCTACTCCAGTGAGTGAATGCGGCTTTTAAATAATCGGGCTGGTCTCAACCCAGCCAGCAACATTACATGCCACATATTTCGCGTCATCTTCGAAGCATCCTCCAGCTATGAGGTCCGACCTCATCTTTCCACTTTCAACATTTGCGAACGATACAGGCAACGACGCTTCAGTTCCTCCAGGTTTCACGGTAATCAAAATACTTCTCATGCTGAGGAGAGGTCTGACATGTTCTTGACGCAAGCTGAATGTGACGCTGCCGCAGAATACTGTCAGCGTGTTTGCTGAGCTCTATGCATCGGGGAATGGTGCTGAAGAGTTCTGGGTTTGTTCTGGACTCCAACTATATCTTCAGGCTCTTACGCGCAGGTCCCCAGTACTTCAATATAGCCGATGAGTTTCTTCCCAGCCTGCCTCCAGGTACAGCGTCCCAACGAGGACCATTCCGGGAAGTTAGATTGCTTGTAGATGGCAAGATCGCAGGAGTCGCGTTTCCTTACGCCACAATATTCACTGGCGGAATTGCACCTACTGCTTGGAGGTCAGTTGACGGTTACATAACAGAGTGAAGTTCCCACATCGCTCCTGACTTCATAACCTCGGCAGGCCAATCACATCTTACGGAGCCCTCGACCTTCCTACATATTTTTTGGACTTGACCCCTTTCGTCCCGGTCTTTACTGACGGGGAACCGCATAATATCACAATTGATGTTGCGTCAGCCGAGGCAAACCATACCATCCTCCAGAATTGGTTTGTTTCTGGCCTATTACAAGTTAATACCGATAAGTCCTCACAACGTACCACTGGTAATATCACGTCCTACATAGCACAACCCTTCGCGACTGCCACGACTACGGGCAACGTAGGTGATAACGGGGATATCAACATCACAGTGACCGCTACGAGGAAAATCCATATTGAAGCAGACATCATCAGCGGAAGCGGCGAGATGACGCATGCAATATGGACGCAGGACCTCCAATATTCCAACATTCAAAGTTACCTAGAAAATGCGACTATCCAGGTAGAGTGTTTTCCCGCAAAGCATATAACAGTCCAATCTTTTGATGTCAACAGAATGTCCTCCAAACTGCATCGGGAACATCGTCGTCATCGCACAATGACGTCGCCACGGTGGTCGACACCTTTTCTTACCCTTTGGGCATCAATTTGACCTTATTGGATCCAAGTGGGAACAGTTGTACGATTCCTGGAGCATATGTACTTTTTTAAACCTCGACTGACGTCGAGTAATAGTTGTAGCGTCGTTTGACCACTCGTACGATCGCGATTTGCTTCCATTCCCAGCCGTTCCGAGGTCCAATATAACCGAGCGTCAATTGGCAGGTTAGTTCAATATTCTTGATATAGGAAAGGTGCATCGCTGACTGGAATTTCAGTGGCCTTTTTCAATATGACTCCATCAGGAAACACTGGAAATGGAACGAACACTAACGTCTTCGCTTACAGCGATTCTGCAGGGAACACCTACCAAAGGAAAGTCAATGCAGTCCTCAACAACATCACTCTCGATGACCAAAGCGGAACTCTTGCACCCATCGCTCATCATAATATTCCAAAGAGTTCAATTCCATCAACAACAAAGTTTACTCATGCGAGACTGCCAGGTGGTCGGGTTGTTGGGATGTAATAGTATGACTGCAAATATCTTTCTTTGAGATCACGATACATGCTTGGTGACAGCCGGCAGCCCACATTCCATCCGAATCCTCTCCTCCCGGAACTCGGTGTGATATCGGTTATAGCTCTGTGTTGAACAGCACCTGAGACCATGTCGAAACAGCAATTCTATGCCCCAAAGCCTATCTGATGAAGATGGATGGGGGTTCGTTGAGAACTTCCCAAGATAATGATGTTGATCTATCCTTTTCGACCTAGAACAGGCCTGTTACTAGCCCCGTTTCGGGATCTAGTCCAACTTCCCAGAAGCCTGAAGAACATGTTAGGATGCTAGCACTTGACTGGGAAACAAATGATCAAACCTGGGCGAGTCCCAAGTCCAGGCATTGTCTGCATGTCTCCTAGTATGGGGTACAAAAATCCGGCTCCGGCTGACAGACGGACAGCGCGAATGGGGATAGTGAAACCTAATCCCAACATATCAGAGAGGGGCTGCTTGCATGCGGAGATGACAACTCACCTGTTGGCACACCCTTCAGCTTTGCATCATGAGAGAATGAATATTGAGTCTTTGCCATGCAGACTAGTATCGTCATTAACACATAGGTTGAAGAGAACGGAAGAAATACTCACTGGGAAGATTGCCATAACCTTGGCGGGTGTAAGTTTCTACTTGTTTCTGAGCGAGCTCACTGAGTTCGATGCCATCGGCGCCATAGATCTCCTGAGAGATAATGGTGATTTTCTCCTCAATCGAGAGGTTGAGGTCATAGAGGAATTTGAAGTTTGATTCACCCTCGCATGTTGCAATGACTGCCTCTGCCAAAGCACGAGCACCCGCACCGCCCTCAGCCCAATGATTGCTGACTACGGCAGCATCGGCGCCACCTGCCAAAGCTTCCTGACGAACCAATTCAAGTTCCGCTGCAGTATCAGACCTAGAGTGCCACGATCAGGCTCCTCGTCAACCAACTAGTTCTCTTGAAAACGTACGCAAACTGATTGATGGCAACGATAGCCTTAATTCCAAACTTCTTCGAGTTTTGGATATGCTTGACCAAGTTCTTGCATCCTTCCTTAAGGGTGACAAGATCCTCAGATGTGTATACCTCGCTCAAAGGCTTCCCAGGAGTAACTTCCGGGCCTCCGCCGTGCATCTTGAGTGCACGGGTGGTAGCAACAATTACGGTGGCATCAGGAGTGAGCCCGCTGACACGGCACTTGATGTTGCAGAATTTCTCCATGCCCATATCAGCGCCGAAGCCACCTTCAGTCAGAACGTAACCGACACGATCAGAGGGGTCACCCTCTTCTGTACCGGCTAGCTTGAGAGCAACCTTGTCAGCAAGGATTGACGAGTTGCCGTGCGCAATGTTGGCGAAGGGGCCAGCATGCACGAAGACGGGGGTGCCCTTGATAATTAATGTATACAGTGCTGCTGACGATACGAAGAAAGATGCCTACCTGCAAGGTTTGCATCAAATTGGGCTTGATTGCGTCCTTCATCAAGACAGCAAGAGCACCAGAAACACCAATGTCATCAGCAGTGATAGGATCGCCTTGCTTACTGGTTGCCACGACCATGGCGCCAAGGCGTGCCTTCATGTCTTCAAGGCCAGTGGTTAAAGCGAGGACAGCCATACACTCGCTGGCAACAGCAATGTCAAATCCAGCCTCGCGTTCGTGTCCCTGTTCCGTAGAGTTACGGCCAATGGTAATCTTCCTCAAGAACCTGTCATTGGTGTCCAACACGCGGTTCCACGTGATAGTGTCCAAGTCGACATCGAGACGTGCAAAACGGGTAATCTCCTCAGGTGTGAGCTCGTTCGGGTCAGTCTTGTTGATGCCGAGCTTCTGGAGTCGCTTCAACATGAGAGGTGCAAATTCACGTTTGCCTTTTTTAGTGGGAACGAGACGGTTAAACAAGGCCTACCGGTGCTGTGAGACAGCAGCCAGAATCAAAAGGCTCAGGATGCTTACCTTGTCACTCTGAGTGGCTTCGTGGAAGATGCGAGCATCCAAAGCGGCCGCTGAAAGAGGGTAAGATGATTACAGATTGGTAAATACGAGGCTTTTTACCTAACAGATTATTCGCAGCCGTTACGGCGTGGATGTCGCCCGTCAAGTGCAAATTGAACTATGGTTGAAACATGAGCCAATATCGACTATACCATATCCCAGCAACGTACTTCGTCCATAGGAATAACTTGACTGTAACCTCCACCAGCGGCACCACCCTTAATACCGAAAGTGGGACCTTGACTGGGCTGGCGAACACAAGCAAAGGCAGGGCGGCCGAGCTCTGCTCCGAGAGCTTGAGCCAAGCCAATGGTAGTCGTTGACTTGCCTTCTCCAAGGGGTGTCGGGGTGATACTGTCAAGGGTTAGACACTACAAGATTCGCGGAATAATGAAACTTACCCAGAGAGGACGATATATTTGCCATTCTTACGATGAGCCAGACGATCAAGAATACTGAGATCAACCTTTGCCTTGTATTTGCCGTAACTCTCGAGTTCATCGGGAAGGAGTCCAATTTCATGGGCAAGTTGGATGATGGGCTTGGGGATTTGAGCCCGAGCGATTTCAAGATCACTTGGAACATTTTCCAGAATGTTCAACGGAAGAGGTTTGACCTTGAGCTCGCGAGACTTGTTCCAGAGACGTTCAGCAGAATTCAAAGTGTTCTCCATGAGCATGGCCACGGTCATGGGACCAACACCTCCAGGGACAGGAGTAATATACGATGCTACTTGTGATGCTGAAGAGTATTCGACGTCTCCAACTAGGCGTTGGCCAGATTTTTTGGTGGCATCTACGCGTTTTGAGTAAATGGTACATGAAAATGTGTCAGCAACACAACTCACCAGGAACGTAATTAATTCCAACATCGATGACAACAGCACCAGGCTTGAGCCAGGATCCTTTGACGAATTCCGCTTTTCCAATGGCAGCTACAAGTATGTCAGCAGTTCCGATCTGACAAATGATCAGTGCATGGGCAAGCACGCAGATGTTAAGCTATACTCACGATCGCTTCTATGTTTTGAGTCCGACTATGACATTGAGTTACTGTGGCATCGCGATGTTTCAGCATGGAGGCCACTGGACTCCCAACGATGTCGCTTCGGCCAAGGACGACAGCAGTAGATCCAGAAATGGTAACACCGGTAGATTCTAGCAATCTGATAACCGCAGACGGGGTGCAAGGCGCGAAAAGAGGGTCAGAGGCACGCGATGAGAGATGACCTATGTTATACGCGTGGAATCTATGGGCCGATGAGGGACGTACTTAGATGACAGAAAAGGACAGAACCGTACCCATCGACATCCTTTTCTGGGCTGACGGCTTCGGTCACACGACGTTCGTCTTCGGGGGTGACATGTTCACCTAGAGGAAGTTGAACGAGGATACCGCCGATCTGTGTATCGTCATTGAGTTTTCCGACAATCCTTACAATCTCGTCGGGGCTAGTTTCGGCAGGTACCAAAACGTGTTTGAATTTGATGCCGATCTCTTCAGCAGCCTTGGCCTTCATCCGAACATACGTGGAGGAATCGGGGCGCTCGCCTGCTTGGACGATTGCGAGGGTAGGCTGGAAGCGAGGATACTTTGCCTGGAAATTCTTGATACGGTCTGCGGCCGCTTCACGTATCGATCTATACGTGAATCAGGGGAGGAGAAATCCAGATAACATTTTTCGTGGCGTACTTTGCCAGGGCAGTGCCATTGATGACTTTTGCACCAGCTTCAGCCTGAGTCGCCATCGTACGATGATAGACGGATAAGGAGCGTGTAGCGAACCGGTAAATCACCCGCATTTGTTTACGCCCGTTTTGGCTTGGCGAGGGCACGACTGCAGAACAAAAACGAGAGCAGAGAAAAGAGAGAGTGCGGGGCCGGTGCAGGGGGAATTAGAGGTGTGCCTGCACCTTGTACTAATCTTCGGAGAACGAGTCACAGTTCAGACGTCGACCGCTTTATCCAAGGCAGAGCTGGCATAATTTTTCCTTAGAATGATCGAGATCTGCCGGACTTTCCCACGCTCAACTTGGAATTTTTTGGCGGAGCGACACGGTTAGAATCTCCAAACCAACACGTCGACGATGGCCTCTACTGCACGCGCCCTCCACATCTTCCGCTCCAGCACGGCTTCACTGTCGTCTCGGACATTTGTTCGTTCCCCTGTTACCCGTGCGGCCGTCCTGGGACGTCGTTACTACTCGGAGGACAAGGCGGATGACAAGGCGGAGGACAAGGCAGAGGGACAGAAGGAGAGTGGGAAGGAGGGAGAGTCAGCCCTCACGCCTGAGCAGGAAAAGCTCAAGGCAAAAGAGGCGGAAGTCGTTGATTTGACCGTACGCGAGCTCCGTTCAAGACGCCTGTTTCGTTACTGATGTCGTCGTTTACAGTCCCGTCTCCGATATCTCCAGGCCGACTTCCTGAACCTGCAGCGTAATGCTGCACGGGAAAAGGAACAGACCCGAGACTTTGCCATTACTCGTTTCGCGACCGACCTGCTGGAGACGGCAGATGTACTAGCATTGGCACTAAAATCTATCCCGTCGTCGGCATTGGCATCTCCTGAAGCACCTTCAGAATCTTCAGAACCCTCATCCAACACTCCACCCGAGAAAACAGCGCAGCAATACCTGCAGGAGCTACATCAAGGTGTCGAGATTACCCAGCGCCAGCTCCTACAGACCCTCTTCAAATACCACGTTAAACCTTTTGACCCGCTAGGCGACACCTTTGACCCGAATCTCCACGAAGCTCTCTATCAGGCCCCGATACCCGGGAAAACGCCAGGGACTGTGATTGATGTGCAGAAGATTGGCTATAAAATCAAGGATCGCGTGCTGAGGGCGGCGCAAGTCGGTGTTGCCCAGGATACGTCATAACATTAGGTGTATATCCCAGTCATGGTATTAGAGGTGTGGATGTGTATGGACTAGAGCATTTATTTTAGTTTCACATAATCAACGTATCTCAACTCCCAGCTGGTCTTTGAGGCGCGAAACAACCTGAGCTTGAATAGCATTGACCTCATCATTCGACAATGAACTGAGTCGCGTGAGGACACAGTGGACTGGAATGAGGAACAAAGCATACCTATCCATTGACCGATAGTTAATCCTGAAGCATGTACTGGTGCGACCAGTTTTCGGATGAACAAATTCGTCAATCTACGAGGTCTCTGTGAGGTCAGGTTTGCGAGCAGTGATGCAGATTCCTACCTTTTTCACATCTTCTACAATGTCTCCAGCGACATCGCGTACAAGATCACAAAAATCATTCTCATGGAGTATCTGATCTTTTGGAGACCAGAAGCTGACGTCCTTGAAGCACGAAGGGTATTTCGAGTAGGGCTTGAAGGTCGTAATCTTTCCATCCTCGAACTGCCCCAGGAAACGGGGATCAGTTGACCAAAACAATCTAATGTCAGGAATGGAAAACAGAATCATAGCAATTCTTTCCAACCCAAGTCCAAAAGCCCAACCAATTTTATTTGGGACCTCTGAGAAAAAAAAAAGCAAGTGAGATGAAGCCAACGTTTTCAATTGGGGAGAATCGCACCAGCAACATCCAGAGTGGCTTGTTGAACCACACCACATCCCAATATCTCCAACCACTTACCTTGAAAGAACACTTCGACTTCAAAACTCGGGCTCGTGAACGGGAAGTAAGCCTCGATCCACCGCACCCTAAGCGGATTCTCCTTGCTTGTCCCTGCGACGCCACCAAACAACCTAAGAATGAGAGTATTCAACGACAACTTGAGATTCAGCGCGACGGCCTCCGAGTACTTGGGATCATGCGTCGGCTGCACCGGATTCGTCGGCGAAATATGCGGCACGTCCTCAATAACAATATTCGACATCGCAAGCTGCTGCGCCAGCCGCTCATTGTCCTCCTGAATCTCCTTCAACCCCGACGCGTCGGCGTCGAAAATCCGCGCGCCCTCCATCTGATGGAACACGGGATAATGCGAGTGGTCGATTTCGTCGCGCCTGTACACGTCCGCGGTGAGCAAGAACTTGTCCTTTCCCTCGCGGAAAACTTCGACTTCGTGCGCGGAAGTGTGCGTGCGAAGCATGAGGTCCTTGTTTATGTAGTAGCTGTCGGTGACGGCGCGTCCCGGGTGGTCTTTTGGGAAAGAGAGCTCATCAAAGTTTTTGTAGGGCGTGACGAGTGGTGAGAGGGAGGACAGATGGGAAAAATCGGGGTAGTGTGATTCGATGAGCGAGCGAAGGGTGTTGAGCGGGTGAGCAGGGATTGTGTGGAGGCGCATGGGGAGTTTTGCGAGGATGGCTGGGGTGACATTGGTGGTGGAATCCGTCGGGTACCGGACGCCAAATATCTCGAGATGGTCAGAAGATGGACCAGAAATCAGCCGACGTGCGCCTGGTATGCATCTTGAGCTCGTCAGGCGCGTGGTCAGTAGCCTCGCGGCCCACAGCATCGCAAGCCAGGCTCAAGAAATTTCAAGTGTTTGGTCGAGTTGACATCAAGAATCATTTGTATTCAACGCTACGTATACTATCTACTAATTATTCAAGATGCTACAAGCGTTAGGTATGTAAGTCGTTAGTTCATCCATCTGTCAGAGCGTAAACAATAAAGGGGAAAAGGGTGGTGGAGTAGAATCGTAAGAGAAACCGCGAGATCGTCCAAATCTTCTTAAAGAAATACAAAATATTCACATGAACACCAGCTCGTTACCAGCCGCCGAACCACCGGGAAGGAGGCCGCCTCGTTGCGCGGGGCCCACGGACAACCGTTCGAGTAGCACGATAATCGTCCTCGGGTTCCTCAGAAACAATCTCTACCGCAGTCGTCTTTGGGCTCGAAGGCGTCGACAGAGAGGTAACGCCCTCAGGCTTGGGGTTGGCAGCAAGACGGGTGTTGGCAGGAGGGGGGACAGTAACGGTTTGAGTTTGTACTACAGTTTTGGTTTCGGTCTCGTATGCGATTTCGGAAACAACAAGAGGGGGGAGTTCATGATACGACTGTAGAAAAAAGAAAGTCAGTAAGTAGCACAGAACAGTTTTTTGTGTGAGCTTGTAGACCACAAGACCAGCCAGAAGGAAAAAATAGTGCATCACGTGGAGCGTGTTGTGAATCTACGATCGAGAACCGATCATTATCGATCGTGTCGCGTCAACCCAAACGGGCAGCGGGCTGGTCAGTGGTCTACAAAGAGGACGAGGGGGACGAGGAAAGGCACCGTAGTCCCCCTAGCCCGGACGAAGGAGTAAAGGGGGCGTGGGCGAGATATACGGACTCGATGATATGACGTTTACACCCTCCTTCGTCTCAAAGCTCAGAGCGGCGCGGGGAGGGCGGCGGTACCTTGGCTTTTCGCTTTGTTCCAACGGGCTCATATACATATTCGTCTTCAACCGATTGAGGACTGTCGTTTCCGAGGTCGCTGACACCAGACGATCAGCGCGGGCGCGTGTAATAGTACGGATTTGAGCTTACTGAAGTTGTTCCATGATCCAGCTTTCGCGCCGAGAGGCATCGTGTTCCCTACGGTTCACGGCCTCTTCACGTTTGCTGATATCTCGTTCGCGCTCAGCAATCTTAAGTTCGCGATCGAGAAGCTCCTCTGTACGGGTACCGACCCAACCAGGGGGGGTAAGAGAGTCCTCCTTTACGACCTCCTTAATTATTGTCTGGACCGGGCCAGGAACAGTCTCTGTTGTAGTTGCGGCAACGCAAGGCGGGCAAGAAGCAGGAAGGACACCGCCAGGTGCGCCAGCCAACATCTCTGCCTCACGGCGAGCGACTTCGGCCTCGCGCTGTGCAACGGCGCCCTCCCGAGCAATGAGAGCCTGAGTCCGCTTGGGAGTCAGGTACCCAAGGACACCCGATTTCGAAGAGTCAAGACTGGGGTCCGATGACACACCGGCAGAGGGCAGGGAAAGCATGACAGCTAGGACAGCGAGGACGAGAGATAGGACTAGGAGGAGAGTAGTGGAGGAGATGGTACGATGGTGATGATGAGAGGAGCGTTCACGTTCTCTCTCGCGGTCGCTGCGGTGGCGATGTTCACGGTGCTCGGATGTAGTCGGGGCCATCCTGACTATAAGGACCGATGTGGGTGATGGGACACGCAAGGGAACAGAAGACAGACTTACCGTTGCTAATTGAAGAACTAGGCGACACGGATGGGAGTTGTGTAGGTTGGCGTAGGATAGACGTTTTGGAAGTAATGGTGGAAACGAGAAAAGCGGTGGGAAGGGTAGCGCGGCGAAGGAGATGGGGGTCAAGAACAACTAATAACAATCGAACCTGTCCAAATTTTTGCCATTTCCATTGTTCAACCAACACGTGTATGACCACGTGGTCCCCTTTTTGGTTCTAATTGTCTTCACGTGTTTGGTCACAAAGGCCTGTTGAGGCTTTCAGGTGCCTTTTCAACTTGAACGCGCTCTATACTTAGTACTGAACGATGTCGCTTCGACGACTGGCACAAGCTAACAACGCTGGCGTGAACACAGGCTCACCACGAAGTGGGGAGTCAAGTTCAACGCACAACTCTCCTCGGCCAGGGTTACCTTGTACACCGCGAAATCGGGCTTCTATTGGCGCCTATCGCTCTCCAGCCTCGACACCTTCCATTTCGTCGTCTATTCCATTTGATTGGGAAGCGGCTCGCTCGTTGAAGCCGCCTCCATATGGAACGCCGAACCAAACCAAAGCACGGCAAAGTACAGGCGTAGGGACTCCTGTGAAGCGCGTCATTCGCAAGAAAAGTTTGGTTGAAAGGTTGTCTGCGATCTTTTTTATTGTATGCATGATGATTGACCGAGTGTGGGTATCAGAATCACGTCGATTCCGTCGACAATTGCCTTTGAAATATCCTTGTTTCCGCACAATGTACCATTCCCAGAAGCAGCAACGTCCGGTAGACTTGTTGGTGGGGTTCTTCATTTTTTACATTTTTGTGTTCGCGTCAGCCAGTCACGCAAAGTACCCGATTCGGATTTGGGATGGGAAGACATGTACCACGAGGGTGAGGGAACCTCTTGGTTTGACTGGGTGCGAACACTGGTGTTTGGTGTGCTACCAACTAACAGGACTCTACAGACAACACCAGTAACAGTGCTGTTGTTGGCGGGCGCATTTCTCAATGCGGTGTATCTATTTACACGAATAAGGTTGTATCGACTGCATCAGCGGCCAGACCTGGTGTCGTCTCCTAATGCACGGTTTGTGTCTGCGCAGCTGGACTTTGAGCCACTCGAACTGCCGTCACTGGGGTCGCGTATTCGAAGCGGGATGTGGTATGGGTTTTCGTACTGTTGGCGGTGGTTGCTGGGAATGCAGTTGCCGACGCGCGTGGGACAGGTAGGCGGAAAGACGGCGCGTGTGCAACAGCTAGAGGTTTGGGCACCGGGGCAGTTTGAGACGGTACTGTTTACTATTTACTCGCCTGCGCATGCAATCCTCTGGATGGCGACGGGGACGACAAACTGGATAGCGATGGTGGTGGTGATGGGACTGGTGTGGGCACAGGTATGTACGACGGACAAAGAAAGAACCAGCGCTCAAGAGCAGGTTGCAGCTGAACGCGATGGTGTATTGGTACTCGGCATTACTAAAAGACAAGGAGATCATTGCAGCCGAGGTGCTGAACGAATACAACCAAGGGGTGGGTGTAGTGGCTGGTGATCTGTGCTCTGCTGACATTGGACAGTTTGTGTATCCGCGGGTGATGCCGATTCGGCGGGATGTGGCGGTGATGACGCACGAGTCGGAGATTGTGAATGTATGGGAGTAAGTAGAGGGTAGCACAGCCACGTTATTATGTAGATGCATAAAATCAACGTTCGATGTCTGGTGTGTGGCTTGTGTGACTGAGAATGCACGAGTTGACGTTTGCAGGGCTTCGAGGCCGATGGCTCGCCGAGTCGCCTGCGCTGCTTCAAGAACCACGCCTGCAGGTACACCCACCCCGAAGATCCAGCCTGGCCCACGGCCCCTCCTCCCAGTGCCACTGCCATAGCCAGCGCCAGTCGCCGCCGTGACTCCTCGCGCCCGCCCCACCGTCACCCAACCTCCCCAGCCTCGTCCCCCTCCGCCCTCCCGCCCCCAGCCCCAATGCCAGCTCCATCCCTTCCCCCTCTCCCCGCACTTCCTGCTGCCGTTACAAAAAAACCCGCCCCTCAAAAATCCCAAGAGCAACTTCGCGCCCTCTGGGACGAGAGAATCAAGCAAGTCTCGCTTTTTATCGTCTTTCATCTTTTTAACATCGCTCCAGAACCCTTGCCGAATCTACAAGCCGTCGCCAAGAGCTTGCAAAGGTCGAAGCCGACATTACAAGCACTCGTGGCTTGATCGATGCTTCTCATTACCCCACTCTTCCGGAGGATTCCAAGTCGCGCATCAACGATGAATTGGCTCAACTTGAGCGTAGACGCGATGAAATCAAAAAACAACGCGAGGACGCCATGAACCAGCTCATCAAGGCCGATTCCTGGCCCGCCACCCCACTCACCGACGCTGAAAACAAAGAACTCGACAAATTCTGCGAGATGAAAAAGAGCATTGCTCAGCTCCAGGAGCAGGTAGAGTCCATCAACACCCTCTTTCTCAAACTTCGCGACGGCAAAGATTCCGACCCCGATGCCATGGATGTCGACCCTCAGGAGGGGCCCTCTTCTCGCCCTCTCAAACGACGTCGTGGCGCTGAATCTGACACAGTCCCGGAAAATGACCCGGGTCCGACAAAGGAGGAACTCGAAGCGATGCAGCGCAGAATTGCCGACTTGGAAAACACCTATGCTACTTTCTCCAACGACTTGATTGTCCGCGATGAGGACGTACGGCAGCGGATTGAAGCAGAAGTCGAGTCCCAGTTGGACAAAGCCCCACCCCTGGGAAATGATGTCTACGAACATGTCACTGCTGACATTAAGCAAACTGGGGAAGAAGTCGGTACAATAGCATCGGAGCTGGGTGCACTGATGTTAGAAGCGGACGATCAAAAGAGGGAATTGGAAGCCGTCAGAGCGCGCATTGCGACGTCGCAAGCTCAGTTCCAGGAGGTACATACGATCATGCTACTTAACGCGCATGTCCCGCTCATCTCCGGTTGTGTAGATGCAAGACAAGTTTCACAAGCTCGAAGAGGAACGTCAAAAAGATCGTAAAACCATTGCAGCGCTCCAGGAAGCAGTGAAGAACTACACCGAAAATCCACCGCAGCCCGCTGTACCCGGCCTCACACACGACCAGATCATTCATCTCATGGATGAGCCGCTGCTGGATATCGTGCGCGCTCATATTCGCCCGCTTCTCGAGCAGCTGCGTAACAAAGTTCAAGATATGCTCAACACGCAGAACTCGGAGATGTACAGAGCGTTGTGGGGAAAGCTCTCGCTTACTCTGCGCATGGTTGAAACGATCTCAAAACGCCTCGAACATATTGATCAGGGCTCGGGTCCATCAGCACACAATGTAGCCTAACTGTAAACTGTAAAATAGTAAATATCATTATCTTGCCTTTTTTGGTCCTTGTCGATTCATAAAGCAGTCATTCGCTTGATAGCGGCACTGTGATGGATGTGTTATCAGCCCGTGTAGCTCAGTGGTAGAGCATTGTACTTATGAGGTTATCTGGCCTGCTTGCGAGATGCAAGGGTCCCGAGTTCGATCCTCGGCGTGGGCATTTTTGTTTCTGAAAATGTGGCGTCCAATAGCTGCTTCAATGGAAAAAAAACATCGGAGGGCTCCCGGTCCCGAGTGGTGGCGTTATGATGATCTGCACCGCAAATCTTACTCGGTCCAACCATTGATGCATTTCAGTTTCCATACCGAATTGCCATGTCTAGATGCCTTAATGCGAGTTGAGGTTTACAAGTGAAGCAGTAATTAAATTATGCGTGTAATTATATCTGGGGAGCCATGCCCATCTCCTCAGGTGTCATACTATTACTCTCAATCATTACGCCAACGCCGACTTTAGCAGCGTTCTACAGCGCCAACATCAGTTTCACTATACTCGCGAAACCAAAAGCCAGGGAACGCACCTTGAAGTGGTCGATCTCACCTGACACCAAAAACGCAAAGGTGGGAGTGAATCGCTGTTCCAGCAGCGCTGAAACTTTTCCTGTCGAGTCGACCTGCGCCCTGAAGGTCGCCAACCGGAGGTCGTACTTGGCACCCAGCGTTGCCATCGCGTCTCGTCGAGCAGGGGTGGCTATTAGTTGCAGGTCAGCTGCCACTTCGACTTTGTCGCTGAGCTTTTGCCAGTATGTCGCCTGAAGGGCTCCGGCTGTCTGCACTTGGGCCGTGGCGATACAGTTCTTGTCGGTCGAAGTGTATTTTGCGAGGTATGACGTGGTGAGTTCTGATGTGTCGGGCGACGGCCGCTGCAAGAGCGTTTCGAACCCGAGAGCGATGTTTTTTGTGAAAGACTGGAGGTAGCTGCCCATAAAAATACCGGTCATGTCTGTTGGCCAGGGATTAACTGCCTTGGCGTTGAGACTAAAGTCCTGGCCCTGGTATTCGTGTTCCAGCTGAATCATGTTCTGGCTCGCTTGCGAGGAAAACTTTGGGGGGCGAGACACGTCATACGGTTGAAAGCCAACATTGTGAAATATCACTCATACCTGCGCCTGCATTTTGCTAACATTCTTCTCTGACCATCCTTGGTTGTATCGAGCATTAACGTTGCCTTCATGGTCAACACCTCCCTGGAGGAAAACCTGTGAACCGAATAGGTTTAGAGACATGCTGACGTTCAGAGACTTGATGCAAGCATACGTGGTGATTGGCAAAGACTGCACCGAAATTGTATGAAGATGGTAGCGTTTGTGAGCCCAGAGCAAAGGAGTGTGTGACCTGGAACAGAGGGCTCGCAGACAAACTCTTAGTCAGGTCGGCACGGGCACCGTCAAACATATAGTTGGTCAAATGGGTAGCTGTAGTGCAAGAGAACCATGAATCTACGTTTCCACAGCTCAAACGCGGTCACGTACCTTTGACTTCCTTCTGGAGGTTTTCGACTGTGCCAGGGTGGGGTAGACCCAAGTCCGTTCGCCATTGGTTGAAGC
This sequence comes from Termitomyces sp. K1Ag, assembly GCA_017657315.1. NCBI lineage: Eukaryota > Fungi > Basidiomycota > Agaricomycetes > Agaricales > Lyophyllaceae > Termitomyces > Termitomyces sp. K1Ag. Next base: position 135,296 of record JAGGAR010023983.1, read on the forward strand.
GATCAAACGCATCGGTGAAGGGAGATATAGGATTGAAGTAAGAAGACTTGGAGGGGAGAGAGGGAGTGAAGGGGATGTCCCCTCCTTTCTCGGAATGTGAGGCGTCCGCCATGACCAACTCAGGCTGAAATTTGTTGTGACACTGTTGGCACTCCAAAGAAAAAGCGTTGCCAAATAGATCCAAAGCAGCGCTGTTTCACGTGACTGTACCGACGGCGGCACCGCGCCCCGGTGCGGTGCACTCGGACCTGCCATTGGTGGCTCAGTTCAAGTCCAGTTCAAGGCGCTACTTCCATGGCACCTCTTTCGACATTCGGCTTGCACGGTGATGCACAGGATACAATAGGTAACATTGTTACCACTCCACCTTCATATGATCCTTCTAGAACCAACCTGGTGGGATCAAAACTTTCTGTGCTGCTTGCAAGCTGCGTGCTCATCTATGCATTTATGAACTAGCCACGAGGAACGAACATAGTTGTGTTTGACTCGTGGCCCCAGGTACTTATTTCTATTCGGGCACTGTCTTGTCGATTATTACATGGACTTGAATCTCGATCAAAACGCTCCACTCGAGGCAGTGCCCGAAAGCGTGTAGACAGCGAGTACGGTCCAAGGCCATCCTTCCCAGCCAACATTCGGTCTCTTGCGACAGAGCACAAGGTCCTAGTATGAATTGGGTGGCTCCGCAGCATGTATGTAAAGATAAGAGATGCTGCCTGATACTTCTCCGAAGTGCCGGTCCTTATTTCGTCGTGATGGTTGCCAAACGCTTCTATTCCTGTCGTACGCCATGCATCTAGTCTCCGAGACTCACACTCCAACCCGGCTATATTGAGACTTCTAGATCTGAAGTTTCGTATATTCCCAGCTGCGGAAACATGATATAAAAGATCACTCCTCGGTTTGTGGAGCGTTTCCATTTTTTCACCCTGCGCTTCACACCTTGCTGTAAGGCCTTATGCTCACACCTAGACGATTTGTTGCCGTCGTTCTGGTAGTGGTGGTAAGTTCAATTGTGGCTTATCGTGATAGCTAACCATGAAACGTCTTAGTTAAGTTTTCACTTTTTCCTTGGACTCGTTATTAAGGATTATGAGACATTTACCGCACAAATCACTGAACAATTTCGTTCACCCTCGCGGTTTTTACAAGTTGATGCCCTCTTGAACACATCGCATGCGGTACAACTCGAAGTTTACGAGGAACCTCGTCAAAATAGCACCAACTTTACCTACCAACGACGAGCCAATGCGACCTTTGTCATGCTCTGCAGGAACAACGAAGTGCAGGGTGTCGCATCAAGTATACAGCAAGTGGAAGATAGGTTCAACAGGAATTATAACTATCCATGGGTGCTACTCAATGAGGAACCGTTTACGGATGAGTTCAAGAAGTAAAAAATTTTCCTTGCTTATACGATTTCCCCCACTGATCGGACAATAGACGCGTGTCCGTCCTCACGGATGCACCCATCTCATTTGGGCTGATCTCCAGGGAGCATTGGTTCCAGCCGGACTGGATAGACGAAGAGAAAGCTAGAACAGGGAGAACAAGACTGATGTGGCAAGGTATCATCTATGGAGGTATGTCGTCGCATCAAAAATTAGATCTTCTTTCTTCCAAGTACCATCTGTCAGGCAGTGTACCGTTCGTGTTCCTCATCTACTGCTTGAGTTTGTACCTCATTTCCCATGTAGGTATCGTAATATGTGTCGCTTCAATTCTGGCGTGAGTTCGTTCTATTTTGATTCCACGATGTCTTGCACTCACGAGGTACTTGTGCAGTTCTTCTTTCAACATGAGCTCTTACAACCCTACCGCTATTATTGGAGGTTAGTCTTGTTTATATTCACGGGACCTTCAGTTGATCGCAGGTTCATAGGGTTGAGTATGTTTAGCGACGCCGTCTTCCAACGATATCTGAACTGGTACTACGACAGACCTGGTGTAAAATTCTTCTGTGACGTCCCCTACGACCCCTTCCTCTACATGGAGGATAACAACAAAACCTACGGTATGTATTGCATGACAATCTGCGTTTTTTTTGTATTACATCGCTGTCTGCAGGGTTCACCATTTCTCTGGTCGAATGGGAGGCAACTATACCCAGTCTCTGGTCCACAGTAAAAGGTGCAACTTGTCTCTGACAACGATGTCGCGAATCGTTCACAAACGGCCTTTCATCTGACAGAATTCATGGCCCTGCATCCTGAACACATAGCTCAGGAGAACTCGATGGCTTTTCTTTCTGATAATGGTGGTGAACGCTATAACTTGTGTCATTGTAAGCAGATTCCATCATGTTTAGACTCAGCGTTATGACTTGATCGTGGCAGATTGGAGTAATTTCGAGATCGCCGACATGGATTTCTGGCGAGGTGAAGCCTACCAGGCGTTCTTCAAATATCTCGAGGCGAAAGGGGGGTTTTATTATGAGGTAGGTGTGGAGGAGCTTGTGTAGTGATGGGTTGCCGAGGACTATTTCTAGCGTTGGGGCGACGCGCCAGTTCACAGTATCGCAGCATCGCTGTTTGCGAACAAGAGCCAGGTCCACTTTTTCCGAGATATTGGTTATCGACACGATCCCTTTCAGCACTGCCCACAAGGAGACGACTGGACTCGAGGACGGTGCTCCTGTGATCCCCACGATAATTTCGGTAAGTCTTGAAGATGCTGAAGCTCGACATTATTCTCATACACTTCAGACTATGCTCAAAACTCATGTACTAGAAGATACGAAAAGCTATTTGTGTAGTATTAGATATCTATGTATCGAAAAATTGAAATAAAAAGAATATAGACGCCGCGCCGCGGCTTGCCTTAGCAACCGTTCTCGATCAACCACGTGGATGATGCCCGTTTCATTACATATGTCGCGGATTTCATAGCCATACAACTGCGCTTTCGTCGAGTACTTCTTCCACCCTCCTGCTTCTGCTGAGCAGAATTCCTTTCTTTTCGCAATGAACGCACAAATGCGTTATGTGCTTCTAGTTCTGGCTGTTATTGTACGTCTTTCTGCGTGTCTTCCAGCACTACCCGCTGAACTATCCTTTAGATCAGTCTGCATTACATCCTCAGCTTCTCCAACGAAAAGTATGGCCACGCAACGTCATTTTCTAACATCAAGGAGAAAATTACCGGCTCTGGCAAGCCACCATACATGGAGCCTGTCCCCGAGGAGTACTATGTCAAGACGAATAAGACTGAGCCACCAGCCCGAAGAGCCAATGCTGTTTTCGTTCTACTTGGTGCGATTTCCGTAGGTCCCTCAGGGATTCTTGACTGACTGCCTTGAGTCTAGCGCGCAACTCTGATTTGAACGGGGTTGTCAGCAGTATGAAACAGGTAGAAGACAGGTTCAACAAAAAGTTCCAATATCCCTACGTCTTCCTCAATGACCAGCCGTTTGAAGATGGTTTCAAGAAGTAATGCACTGTAAATTATTCCTGGACGTTGCTTCTGACACTTTACTCAGACGTGTGTCGAAACTAACTGATGCTAAAGTCGAGTTCGGTGTCATATCACGCGAGCATTGGGTTCAACCAGATTCTATTGATGAGACAAGAGCATCTGCAGCTCGGGAAGCCATGGTAAAGAACAGCGTCATCTACGGAGGTGAGTTTCCGTCTATCCTCATTCATCGGTCTAAAAGCTTAAGCTGGGATCTAGGAAGTGTTCCGTCAGTTCTTCTACCATATACATGAAGCCAGCCCTCCTGACCTGAAATTAGTTATCGCAATATGTGTCGCTTCAACTCTGGAGTAAGTAGTTGTACACAAATGCTTATTACAATATTGATGCGGAACTAGTTTTTCTACAAACACGAGCTTCTCAAACCCTACAAGTATTACTGGAGGTATATCGTTTTCTCCTTCTGACATTGAAGTGCCGAGTTGACCTCCATTTCTAGAGTAGAGCAAGTCGTAACCCTGAAGTGATCTTCATACCCACTCACTTTCCTCAGGCCTGATGTCAAATTTTTCTGTGACCTCGACTATGATCCATTCTTGTTCATGCAAGACCAGAATAAAGTCTATGGTTCGCAATTCCCTGTATATCTCCTGCAACTTTACTCAAACCAAGGTGTAGGCTTTACAGTCTCACTTTATGAGTATGAAGCCACAATTCCCACTCTTTGGGAGGCTACAAAAGGCACGTCGTACCTCCTGCTATCTGCTCAGATTCAAACCATCTAATTGTTCTCTTCTTCCCAGAGTTCATGAACAAGAACGCTGAATTAATACCCATCGGCAACGCCATGTCTTTCCTTTCGGATGACGGAGGTGAAACATACAACCGCTGCCATTGTAAATCGTTTCATTTTTCTGGATTGTCATAAGAATCCTGAAAGTTTCTCTCAGTCTGGAGTAACTTCGAGATTGCCGACCTCGATCTTTGGCGAAGCGAAGCCTATAACAAATATTTCGATTTCCTAGATGAGAAGGGTGGTTTCTACTATGAAGTAGGTGCTCTAGCGGCTGTCTTGAAGCATAACTTCTTACGTCCTTCTAAAGCGATGGGGAGATGCCCCAGTTCACAGCATCGGCGCTGCACTATTGTCCAAGAAGGAGCAAATCGTGAGTCTTCCGTCCACCACTTGAATCGACAGAATCTAATCAGTGTTTAGCACTTCTTCAATGACATTGGTATGTCCGCCGTTGTAAAGTCATATTGAGAACGGATCTTGAACTATTCCACAGGTTATCGACATGAACCTTTCCAACACTGCCCTCAAGGGGAAGCGCACACAAAAGGAAAATGCTGGTGCGATGAGTCGCAGAACTTCGGTAAGCTTCTGTACTATCGTCTGTCAATGAAAATCTGCTCACTTTTTGTCAGACTACGAGTGGTACTCCTGCCTGAAGAGGTATGATGCGATGTTTGCCTGAGGCGGCTTATGTATATCTATAACATCACACTTGCTATCGTGAAGTTCACATATGTAATAGAACTCAGAGCTTCAAAAGAATGATATAGCGTCCATGAGATTACCGCGGAACCTTACTATTCCCTACACCTAAGTAACGAACCCAAATGAAAACAAACACCAATTAGAGGATTGATTGAGAATAATATTGGAACTGGGAACGAGGCATCAGTGTACTGTTCAATGTAGCATGACAACAAGTATACCGAGTCATATAGTCTCGTCCAGTGAGATCCCAATGAGGTGTCGATCAACCTATCCACATAGCTGCCAACCAAGGAATGCGTTAAAACTGGTTGGAAACGCTCCCGAAGCTGAACTGAAGTCTGTTCTCCAAAGGCAGCGAAGCAGGGAAGCGCAGAATCTGTCCACAGTATTTCAGTTATACAAGATTACAACTTGGCCTATTCCCTTTAACCGACCTTTTTGCATTAGTTCAACCAAGGCTAAGCAAAAAGGTTCAAGAGACGAAGAGTACGGGCTCAAGAGGAGACGAACTTATGATCCTGTCACAATGCTTGCGAGCAGCTTCGAAACCTTCTTTGAACAGGCGCCTAAATTCAAGGTAAGCAGCACCGTTGATGCCTCCAAGCACTTCGATGTATTCGAATGGCAGTTTGAATGGCGCCGCTTCAAATCCTATGTTCCCTGGTGTATTACTGAGGATGAAGCCGAAGTCAATATGTATCAGGTGTCCCTCGCGATCCAGTAATATATTGCCATTATGTCGATCTTTCACCTGTAGGAGGTAGGTAACCACGGAATATCCTTGAAATATTGACATCAGATGCGTTCAACTAGGTATTGGGGAGACACTACCTGCTAGAGACTTGGCAAAGTTACGCTGGGCTCTCGCGAATTTTGCAGAGGACGGGTCTCCGTATGTCTGGCTTTTGGCTTAGAGAAATATGCCAAGACTATACGGAACTACACGCACAGATTTGAAATGATCCAAAAGCGTGACATGGCCAAATCTACCCTCTGCAATCCGTCTCGCGTACTCCGCCTTCTTTATCGAGTGTATTGACACGGCGTCAGTGATAGTCTCTACCAGTCCAGATGTTCCTCCAGTTATCACGATGCGGAAACTGAAGGCACCTTTAAAATCGGCTAAGAATGTTAAAAGAGAAACATACTATCGGACCCAACATGGGCACTTTTCCTCTTCCCATATTTGTTGGAACTCGTGAATTAGTTGGACAGCAAGCTGCTCTTGCCGCAGATCGCCTCCTGTCTTAACAATGACAGAGACACAATCCCAATTGGCTGAACGGCGAATTGAATTAGTCTACGTTGGGGTGAAGAAGACAGAATACATGCCCAAATGGCCATATGGTGAACCGTGACGTATTCGACTCTGACATTAGTTACTTTCATGAATTCCAGTTCAATATCAGAAATTTGGAGCATACATACTTTTTTTGCTGCCCAAGACTCGCTAAATACCACCGCCGATGGATCTGCTTTGTTAAGTTCACGCCTTATAATGGTTTCATCTTCTGCAGATTTCGAGCTACCACTGATGTCTAGACGCATCATACCATCATCCTCCCGGTTATCTCGCATGCGCTGCATGCGTTGCTCTTCAAGTGCTATCATTTCCTTCATTATCCGATCTCGTATAGCGGCGGCTTCTGTGTGCTGGACTTTCATACGCTGGTCGGATGTAGAAGTCGCTGGTGGGAAACTTGACATCTTAGAAGAGCCAGGTTGTTGTTGTGTGCTCCCAGATGAAACAGGATGTGAACCATTGACTTGTTCACGCATTAAGCTGGCATTCAACTGTGCGAGCATGATTGCAGCAGTCTTCATCCGTTGGGAGTAGTCATCCAGAGATAATGCTGAAATGTTGTCGGCTCTGTTGGGAGAGTTCGGCGAGCTTTGACTACTCTCATGGAATGTATAATGAGAGGACTGTGACGGGTTCGATGACAGTGAAGGAGGTGTGGGTACGTATGTTGGGAAAGCATCTATAGCCGAGATTAAAGGAGTTTGTGACGACGGTCTTGACCAGGCAGCCATGTCGAGCTCTTTGTTTTTAGGTGCGGGAGGTAAGACAATGGATTCCGATAGATCTGCTGTCTGAGCTCGTAGTGGCTGATCTGCACCATATAGTTGTTCTACTAGGTCAATTTCCTCGTCATCATCTACAACCGCTGTAGGTGAGAGTACCGTCTCAGAAGGTACCAATGGTGTGGAAGATTCTACAACAGCACCAACGGCAGTTGATGGTTCGAGCAGGGAGCGTGCCGTCCTAAGGTTCTGGAAAGTGTTTAACTCGTTTGAAGTGCCTTTACGATTGTCCTCCTTTGTGACGATCTTCTTCAACACTTCTTTGTTGGCCCTTTTTGTAGGTTGGAAATCAAGATCGTCGTTAAGGATCTCGATATATAAGAGATATGGCGCTCGCTCAGCCGAGTTCAAGACGACGCTTTCCCCAGGAGGTATTCGGACTATCCGATGGTGTGGTTGGGTATGCTTCTGTCGATTCGGAGAATCAGAAGACGAACACCACATGGGCATACAGACCTATGGAACAGTCAGCACACTGAATGAGAAGTGGAATTATTAACAAGCTACGGGCCTCAGCGGGAAGCTTATGATTAAGGGCGGTCAATTCAGCTCGGAGAGCACTGACTCGAGCTGGTCTTGGAATGACCAAAAGTCTGTTGCAGATGTTCTCAAGACTGAGGATAAATTGGACCTTTCCGAAGCATGAGAATTTGGTTTGAAATAGGCTGGTAACTTTCTACTCACTTCGGAACGGCAGTAATGATTCCGTAATAGTTGGGATTGGGATTCGGGATCATATGCCTCTAACAAAGCATCAGCGCGATTGAGATTGGCAGTACGAGGAGTCGTTCTGGTGGAAGAAATAGAAGGCGTAGAGAGGTAAGGAAGGGCAGCATGATCCACATCATTTTGCCCCAAGGGGTCTTCAGAAGCTGGTGATCGTTGAATGTCTCGCAGATGCAAAGGAAGAGCGGGGACCGTCTGAGCAGGCCCAATCATTCGTCGTCGTGCAATTGTGGCGGGTTTGGGTGGGTCCTCCAGCTGCACAGTGGGGATCGTTTGTATATCATCGCTTTCTGGATTGTCATCATCATCTATGTCCTCTTCCGCTGCCACTCGACGGGAATATGTCTCGCTAGGACTCAGGCCAAGGGCGACGTCGTCTTCCTGAGACTCAACACTCTTATAGTTGTGAGTGTTCTCCTCAGTTCGTCCTTGTTCAATTGCTACTTCACCCATAACCTCTGTGAGTCGTGGCATGGCTGGGGCACCCGCCAGGACAAGCCCGATTCCAACCACGGCAGGCTCTGGGTGGTGCTTTACCTTCCGCCGCGCAAATCTCGATTGTGCAGGGAGAGCCAAGCCACCATACGGCCCCGTGGTGGGTGGTGGTAGGTCACCGAATATTATCTCATGACACATGTGCAAGACGCGCTGGCAAATTGCAAAGGATGAAGAATGAGGTCCACGGATCGATACGTCATGCAGAGCTGCTTGCATGAACCACAGGGTCTGCAGGACAGACGCGTTGAAGGGAGCTGAAGGAACATGTTCGCGGACCACTCACGGTCATGGCAATGTGAGTAGATCGCCGAGCAATCTCTACGACAAAACATTCTAAAGCTCTGGATTTGGAAGGCCTTGTGATCAGGAGATGGCTGAGGTATCTGTGAGAGGTAACCTGAAGGCTTGACAGATATAGCACACCATATGAAACCCCAGACTTCACGTAGTTCGCGGGTGTCGAGCTGCCTGAGGCGTGAGGTGAGGTAGTAGGTGATCCCTATGTTGTCGGCGTAGATGAGGAGATAGCGGAGGGCGACATGGACGGAGAAGAAGGAGGGGGAGAGGAAGAGACGGAGGAGGAGAGCATGAGAGGGCATGGCGCATCAGCACATCCGCCGAAATCTTGACGGACTACACTACTTCCCCATTTGGACACGCGCGTATACTTCCACGTCGACACTCATCTATGAAGGCCCTCCTCGCCCTCCTCGCCCTCCCTTTCTGCCTGGCCGCAGTCACAGACCCTCTCCAACAGCTCTCAGAGCTCGCTGCCGCTGGCAATGGTCTTATCAAACTCGACAGCAACACCTTCGATCTCTTGACGTCCCCTCAGCGTACCTGGTCCGTCTCGGTCCAAATGACCGCCTTGGACTCAAGGCGAAGATGCACGCCCTGCAAGTGAGTCACGCTCCTACCACCATTCAGGCCGATGCCAAGCAGTTTACAGAGAGTTTGACCCGTCGTGGAACGCCGTCGCGAAAGCTTGGGCTACTGTTCCCAAAGCGCAACGGAATCAGCATTTCTTTGCCACTTTGGACTTTGACAACGGACAAGCGACCTTCCAAAAGGTACCAATTCAACATTTCACTGCCAAAGTTGCAACTCACCCGTTCCAGCTCGGTCTTCAATCCGCCCCAGTCGTTTTCGTATACCCCGCAGCACAAGGTCCCCGCGCGCCAGCCAATGGAAAGACCTCTCCCTCGAAATACGATTTCAGCAAGTAAGACCCTTCTATCCCCCTGAATTCCGCGTCTAACTCTGAACAACTATAGTGGCTTTGATCCTGCGCCCCTTGCCGAGAGTCTTTCAAAGCACACACCCATTCCAATCCCTTACACTGACCCCATTGACTGGACCCGCTATATTCTCATGAGTCTCGGAGGCCTAGGCTTCCTTGCTGTTCTTCGTTACATCTCTCCCGTCATCCAGAACCGCTGGACTTGGGCCGTTATCACTATTGGCACTACTCTCATCATGACTTCTGGATACATGTTCTGTCGCATCCGCGGTATGCCTTCCAGTGGGGGTAACGGTAACTGGATCGCTGCTGGTTTCCAGAGCCAGTTTGGCCAAGAAGTTAATGTTGTTGCCAGCATGTGTTCGTCCTGTTTTCCCGTCATCCAAACTTTCTCTTAATCTATGATTTCTCAGATGGGCTTTTGTCTCTCTCTTTCCTTATGCTTGTCATGGTTGTGCCCTATCAAACATCACCCTCTCGCCAAAGGCTCCAAGTGTACCTCTGGACAGGAGTTTTCGTTGTTATTTACTCTGTCCTGGTGTCTCTTTTCAGAGTCAAAAATCGGGGTTCGTTGTCACTAAATGTGCTGTACCATGTGTATACTGACAGGAAAATAGGCTATCCCTTCAAGCTGTTCCTGTAATAGAACCTCGTGTATATATACCATGTCGCACAACTGTGACTGTCTGTCAAATTACCAATTATATGTTAACCGGTAAGATAAGTAATAATGAACTATCTATGTAGTATTTTCTTGCTGGAATACGTCCACGTAACGGTTGCGAATGTTTCTCTTGGATGCTTGGGATTTCGGACGACCAGGCGGCGGACCTGAAGGTGTCAATCTCGTTCCAGTGGGCGTGCTAGGAGCAGATTCCGGCGTAGGAACTAAGTTTGACCGCACGCGCGTCGTAGTCCTGTTTGGAGGTGATGTGTTAATATCAGTGGCTGATGTCGAGCGATTCGGAGGAGGCCGAAACTCAGGAGGACCAGGTGGACGTGGACCAGTCATTGCAGGAGACGCGGTCTGGGCTCGGGATGGCGGCGGTGGAGGAGTCGCCGCTTTCGTTGTCTCAGTACTACCAGCCTAGGGATAATAATCATTAGGAGCCCTTCATGCTAACGGGAAGGATACATACCTTCTTATTTATCCATTGTTTCAATTCTTTATCATAGTAAAAGGCAGAGTCATCTCCAAGGCTGGCCTTAATTGGTCCGGATGTGCCACTCTTCTTCCACCACCGGCTGAACCAGCCAGGTGTGGGTGGAGGTTTGTTTTCTGCGACAAGGACGGTCAGCTTTGCCCGTAATTATAACAAATGCAATCACCTTCTGCGGGTGGTGTGGCCTTGGCAGGCTCAGGACTAACGGAAGATGCTGTTTCACTGCCATCATTTGACGGTTCCCTCTTAGCCTCCCGTTGGACCTTGATAGAGGAATTCCCAAAGCCCAGATCCTCCTCCTCATCTGGATTAGCTGAAGTGTGAATCGAGGTCTGAGATGACGAAGTTTGAGGCATGATTGAGTAGGATGTACTATCCATGAGCGAGATGAAACCATCCGATGATTGAGAGGGAGGTATAGCACCTTCATCAATATGCATAAAGGTCGAGACAGTCGGCGTAGCGGTGGCAGGGCCTTCCGCATAAGCAGTACCAGCCCACCACGCTGTTTCTTGCACGGTACCCTCATCTTCTTCTGGAACGAGGGATGGTCGCGGCGTAACAAGATCGACACTAGGACTGTAGCCGTTAGAGGATCTTTGGCCGCCAAGAGCTTGACCAAATGAAGTGAAGGAAGTCGTCGATGCATTGGCCGATGCAACACGAGGCGCTGGTGGCGCAGGCTTCGGCCTTGTATAATCGATAGCCGAAGAAGCGCGATCAATTTGAGGATTCGCACGGGGTGCAGACTGTGCCATGGCCGACCCACTCCTGGCTGGAGGTAATACATTGAGGTTCGTCACAGAGGGTTGGGGAGAGGATCTCGCGGAAGATGTGGTTGATGAAATCGTACTGTAATGAGAAAAAGGACCAATAAATCCACCTTCATTGGGTTTATTCACATCCTCTTCCGGTGTATTGTCTAGATCAGCATCACCAGTGACAAGTTTGGTGAATCTTCCTTCGAGCCAGCCACCAATGGAATCAAGACTAGGTTTGCCCAGTTTGGCACCAGTCCAGAAGCTTTTGTCAACATGAGAAACACCAGAAATTCGGTCGCTCAAGCCTTTCAACTGTTCCAGTAATACTGACGTAGCGTAGGGTGAGCCGCGGCCAATCGCTGCAGTAATGGCATCACAATATCTATCGCAGAAATAAGATGGAATGTAGTGGGATTTATCAATGGACTCACTTATGAGCCTGCTGGATATCGCCGATTTCAGCCAGAGCGATGGCTCGAATGAACCGATATGCTTGCAGGTGCGCAATACCTAAAAACGGCTCTTGTCCTTTTGCAGGGGTTGTCAGTGACATTGCAAATTCCACAATCTCTGAAAAAATTATAGGATCCGGATCCTTTGCAAAGTTCGACCATGTCTGAGGACTGCGGGAACCGACGAGGGTAATGCGGGCAGACGGATGGCCCAATCCTCCTAAAGGTGACGTTTGAGGTGCCAATAAGTAACTGTCAAAATCGACTCAATAGTTTTGAACGCCGAAGGGATGGGATCAATTACCAAACATGAGCTGCCTCAACTAGCTGGTTTGCAGCGAGCTGATCCCCGAGAGCGGTCAGTGCAGCAGAATTTTCCGGTGTGAGAGGGTTTGAGAGCATCATGGCTGCTGTTTCTGTCCACTTAGCAAGAGCTTGTGGAGGAAGGCTGGGTCCTTGTGCTGGTACAGCAGAGAAGTTTGGCGTCCTGGGGGTGAGATGAGGGGCCGCTGGCGCCACTGATGCAACAGGTCTTCCTGCAGCCCGAGCAAGAAGATTCTGCGGGGCAAGTTCTTGAACTACAGAGGGTCAGCCTGAGAATATCTTGAGATGAGATGCACAACACACCTGCAGCAGCACCTTGACCAGAGAACAGGCTATACGCCACTCGAAGACATTCTCTCCCAGACGATACTGAACTATTATTTGCAAGTTCAGTCCTGAGGAACTCCTGGACAACTTCTTTCCAAGCTTCTTTATCAATGCTGCTGGCAATGACCATTGCATGACCCCAGAGCTTTTCGTCCAAGGCCAAATGGTAAGCCTGTCTGCGTTCTCCACGCAAAAGAAAATCTTGAATTTTGTTCAAGGTCGTGGGTCGAACGGATGTGACAGAAACGGGAGTTTCTTGTGGTTCACTCGAAAGACCCGGGAGGGGAGTATCGGCTACGGAAACAAAGCCATTGGACCCAAACGTGCCTTCTAAACGAGGTACAAGCGCCAAGCGGACAGCTGTGTCGAGCTCGGGACTACAATATTTATGTCAGTGCAAAGAACTTGAATTAGATAGATTTACATACGTTCCGGTCAGACGACTATCATGCTCTACCATCAGTTGCAACAACTTGACAAGCACAAGTTTTCCCTCTGCCTGCTGACTTTCAATACTCTCAGGCTTGAGATAACGAAGTCCAAGAGCAAGTTCATCTGTTCTTTCAGCTAAATATTTGGTAACTTTGCTCTTCTTTATCTTTGTCTGCGAACTAACACCAGTGCGCACAAGAGATGTAGTTGAAGTCCCAGATTCACCGAACAAAGGACCTGGGAACGAAGCTGTGGATATATCCAATGCTGACTCAGGAATAAGCTTCTTCAGGACGCGAATTTGGACTCCGGTCGAGTTGCGAGCAGCCAAGGCGACATCGAAACCAGTGCTCAACAAATCTGCACCATGGAAGCATGTGACAACTTTTCCTCCAAATCCGAACGAAAAGACTGGGACACGAGCCGAAGTACGTCCCAAAGGATCGTTGGCACCCAAGAGCGATGGAGAGGGTGCATAAGGCGTTTGAAACGTTTTGACGGAGAGCTCCTGAATGCCTGTGTTTTCCAGCACTTTGGAAGGATGATGATTTGATTCCTGGGTCGTTGGATAATTGTGCCTTGAAGAAAAATTACCATGAACGGCATCACTGGTGACACGTCTGCCTTGTGGGGGCGGTACATACGGGTCTTCCGCACTTGTCGAAGCCGATGACAGCATAGAGCCATTCGACATGGAACGGTTTCTTAACTCCGATTTCGCAGGCACATATGGATTAACAGGGTAGGTTTTAGCAGCAGGCGGAGCTCCATTCACAGCCCGTGCGGAGTATGAGTGTGGAGAACTGGTTCGCTCTCCCTTGTACACACTAGTATATGTCTTCGGTGCGTATGGATCCGTAGTTCCGCTTACGTGTCCACTCAATGAGTTGGCAGGTGAAGTAACCCTCTCGCCTCCGATGACCGCTGCGGGTAAATACGGATTCTGGGCCCCGAGAGTCGGACTCCGAACTCCATTGTCATACTGCGCGGTAGGAGGCGAGCTATGTAGTTGTGAGCTGTATGTCTGCACTGGCGAACGAGAAGTTGGACTGTGGGTAGGGTTCCGTGGTGGAGCATAAGGATCAGGATTTTGAATCTTCTCCTTTGATGATTCAACGAAAGATCCCGGGGATGCTGTTCTTTTCGTCCCGAGGAAGTTGGGCTCGGCAAAAGGACTTGAACGACCTTGTTGGTGGGCCACAGTTGGGGATGGAGGCAGAGCATAATGGCGCGGGCTGTCTGAACGCAGCAAAGTTTCCAAAGAAATGGGCTGTCCAGGGACAGAAGGATAATTCCTGCCGTCGACAAGTGATGCTGGGGGTGGCTGGGGGGTTGCAGGTTCATCTGAAAGAGTGAAAGCATTATTCGAGCCATTGGTGGCGCTAGAAGGGTCTGCATTCTGGGGTGAAATATCATCCTCGGTAACTTGTGCGCTGTCAATAGGTGATGACAGGTCGAAGCCACTGGAATTCTGATCCCAGTCAATACTTTCCGGGTCTTCCGGATCAGGAGGGGGTTGATTATACCCTGAACTACGCGTCAGGCTATTTGCATCAGCAGAACCTTCGATAGGCTCACTCTGTACTCCATGTGTTCTATGTGAGTTGTGCTGGGATTGCACAGGTAGGACGGGACTACGTGTAGGAGATGGCGGTGCATGAGATGGAAGAGGAGGATGTCGTTGAGGTGGAGGCGGAGTGCCCTGCGGAAGAGGAGGAGGAAGCCGCTGAGGCGGGGGAGGAGTTCCCTGAGGAATGTGCGGAGGAGGAAGGTGTTGGGGTGGAGATGGCGTTGCTTGTGGTAAGGGAGGAGGGGGAAGTCGTTGGGGTGGGAGATGAGATGACGCAGGAGGTGGTGTTTGTTGTGTTAAATATGGTGCAGTTTGTGACGACGGCAACCCATAAGCCGGCACCGGAGGCGACACGGTCTCATATGTATTGTACCCATAAGTATTTTGAGCAGATACTGCGCGAGCGGTCTTTCGATTCTTAGTCGTCGTAGGGAACGGGGGATCATACACATTCAAGATTTTCGGACGCGTGATTGTGGTTTGAGCAGCAGGTACGACTGATGCAACTGAAACAGAAGTTGGTTTGGAGGGTACAGGGTGCTCACTTTGTGACGCAGGTGCTAACGTTGTTTGACTACCGCCGGCATAGGATGGAGTATAATGAGAGTTATACCCTTGCGGAGCAGCAGAAGAGGAGGCATATGGACTATACGCTGATGATGCAGGTACTGTGTGTTGAGGAGGAACATAACTGTTCACCGGTCGGGCTGGGGCATACGCGTCATAGGAGTGTGTCGTCGCTGGAGCTGGCGGGTTATAGGCATTGGCCGTTGGAGCATAAGGACTACCAGCCGGGGCCGGCTGGGACTGTTGTGGCTGAACAGCGAGTGCATAGGGATCATGGGTCGCTGGAAAGCACTAGTTAGCACGTAAATTGGAGATCGGAAGGAGAGGCGAAGTACGAGTAGAATAACTCTGCTGCGGCGCATATGTATGCCCTTGCCCCTGCTGTCCATACCATCCATCCTGGCTCGTGCTACTAGTGTTCAAGGATGTGTACGAGCTATCCGTCGAATAGGCAGGGGTTGCCTGGGGCTGGGTATAAAACTGCGACGCATCGGGCACGTCATTGCCTGAGGCAGCGACGGGATTATCTTGCGGGGCGTTAAAGAAGTCGACACTGTTAGACGCGGCGTCAGCGTTGAACAGGTTGTCGTTGCCATTTGAAGACACTGGCGCAGCCTCTCCTCCAAGTGAAGCAAAGGGGTCTGAGCCTGATTCTTCAGAGCCAAAAAGCGAGGCTGCAGCCTCGACGCCGTTCATTTGGTGCTGCTAGATGTGATTATTATCGTCCACGACGACGAGCAAGACGTCCGGGCAGCGCGAGGTGAAGGCTCCGCTATTTGGCTAACTTTGCTTTTAGACACGTCACTTCGGCAACCAAATGGCGAAAGAACTTCACCCAGTGTACTTGAAATGATAATTATGCTTGAAATGATAATTATGAGCTACGATATACATATATATATAGCAGAAATGCAATTCTACTGGTATGGACCATTAGATGGGAAGTGCACGTAGGTAGCTCCTAGCAACAAGAAAAAAAATCCGTAAAACTATGCACAGGAAGAAACAATTACTGTGAAAGTATATACAAGAAAGCAGTACTTGTGAGGTATATAGTGTGAAGTTCAGATTGCTTGAACGTAGCGATGCGATGATGAGTAAGTTACCAAACTATAGAACTTTGTGTTATTGAAAGAATACCGACGTTGAAAAATGCGGATGTACTTAAATGCTGTGCGTGTGGTTCAAACTTTAGAGAATGTCGAAATCAACGAATGTGGTCGAGTTGGATCAGAAGTTGGCAGGTGAGTTGAGTAACGATTGAAGGTTGTAATTTCGAAAATCAAGTTTTTACAGTTGGAGCGTGCTTCTCGACGAGCCGTTCAACTAGAGCGTGCATTCAGTTTCTGTCTGCAGAAGTCAGAACAGAGAAAGACGCACTGGCCGTGAGGTGCTTTGTATACACGCCAGAGTGCCTGCGCATACTTTGCACTTGAGGCATAACCTTGGTAAAGAGCATCTCCTTTTGATCGCCCGCGGCTATGATCATGGCACGCTGAAGAACATAGTCTGTCCCAAAGATCAAAGACAAATTACAGTAGGTAAATAATGTGATATACGCACTGGCATATTGATCTTTCATCATACCGGTAATCGGTGTAACACCGTCGGGTCTTGTCACGAGAATCTCATCAATGAGCTTTCGACGTGTTTCTGGATCTGCGCATACTAACGCCTTTTCGCAGACGTTCGAAGCGAATTTATGCCTTGCCAATGTTAAAATTTGCCCATGTAGTTTTGAGATAACTAGTGTTCTATCATGTGGCCTCCCATGCTCAAGAACATATTGCATGACATAGTTCTAGCAACGCATGAGAAACTGTAAAACAAAATAGAATTTCTCGACATACTCCAAATTGATCCTGCATCAAGCTCGTCGTGTACTTGTGTAACTCATCCATAAGAGGCCTCGTCGCCTCCTCGGGGAGATGCTCAAGGCACCGTTGAAGTACCCGGCAACCATAAGGATGAGTGGCGAGATCGTAAACATTTCCCCGGAAAATTTGGATAAAGCCTAGGTTATCGGGCGAGACGCGTTCAACAAGCTTTTGAATTACCTGATACAGAATGAGAGAAACGTTCCACAGTCAGGAACACACCTTACATGATTACCATTGGGATCTTTCACGCATTTCAATATATGTGGCTCGAGCTCCTTGACAAATGCAGTCTGTTGTTCAGGGAGAACAAATTCGATGGCCTATCGAGGAAGCAAATATGAGGGATTGATCCCATAACATGAAGAAAGAAGTAGATTGTCACCTTCTGGACAACGCGACATCCGTACATCTGTTTTGAAAGTCCATGGATACGCCCCTCCATAGTTTGTGCGAGACGTGTTTTCTGCACCTGTGTTCCATGTTCGAAGAATTTTTGAATAACCTATAGGTGTGTTCAGCTCCGAACGACAAAAAAACAATTCAAATACATACATAGTTTCCAAAAACGTCCACCATCAAGGGAAATGCGTTGGTCGGTACGATCTCGTCGAAAATCGCCTGCTTTTCCTCAGACGTCGCGCTTTCCAGTTTCTGTTGTATAAATCTTGACCCATGTTGATCCCCACTAAACTCGACAGCGTGTCCGAAAATGTCCTACGAGATCAATAAATCAACAGTCAGGCACCCCAACTTTAGACTTCTGACATTCATCACGCAGGAAAAAACGAACCCTGAGTTCCCATTTGCGTGTCTTGTTAGCCCGGAACTCCTCCAGAAGGGGACTACGTAGAGCAGCAGCTGCATCAGTGTTAGGCTGCCCAGGCCAACGTCGTCCGCCTCGCATATTGCTTTGCAGAAATGCGAGTGGAAGGGGCACCGGACCTGGCGGCATGAAATATTGAGTGTAATCGGCGTAAGGTTGTCGATGCGGTGACAGAGACGATCGAATGGAGTTGTACAAGAAATTGCTCCTTGCCTGATGCATATTCGGGGCATACTGAAAAGAACATTTAACAAAGATTCCGTCAGAGTGAAGTAATTCCTACCTGTAAATCTCGCTTCTTGTCCTGCATTGTCACTGACAACTGGGGCACAATCATGGGTGAGTGGCTGGAAGGCAACGGAGGATGCAGCTGTGAGTATATGACGTTCTGAGAAAGGGGCAAGTAGTACTGTGGAGGTAATTGAGGTGTGTCGTAGTAGTACAACTGCCGGTATATGTCGGGGACAGGAACGCCACTGGGATTCACCTGTGGTGTTGGCATACCAGGATTGAGATATAAGGCTGAAGGTGTCGAGCTCGAGGGGTTTATTGGTGGAGGCGAACCATAAACAGGGTCAGGGTGGCCGTAGCCATACTGAAAGTCGGGCCCATGGTATGTGTTGTAATCTGGAGGTGGGACATAGCTGTACGGACGCGGCAGGGGAGGAAGATGAGGGCTCATTTGTGGGACAGGTAATGTCTGATGGTTCGGGTATTCATCCTCAACAAACATGTCGCGTGAAGACAGAGATAAGTCGTCATTCACACTAGAGGAAATTTGGATAGTGTTGTAGGGACTTGTAGCCGGGCTCTGAGTCCCAGAGTATCCAGGAACAGGAAGCGCTGGCCTCGTGGGCGAAGGTACAGATGGAAACCGAGGTCCTGGATCCTTTGCAAGCCCAGGATCGAGTCGCTGAGGAGAATATTGTCCGCTTTTTGGACCGCCGGACAGGTCATCCTACATATTCATGTCAGAATAAACAATCAAAACACCTAATCGAAGGACTCGCCATTCTGGACGCTGTGAACGTGGCTTGAGTAACAGTGGCTTGCCTGTCGAGAGCGCGTGCATGATGCAAAGCGTCAGCATCCTATACCAAATTTAGACCAAGGAAACCACGGCTAACGCGTTAAACCGAACCTTTTGAGTTTGTGGGTCTGTGGCGTCATCCCAGTTGCCACTTGTTGACCGCGACGTTGAGCTGTAAGAGACACGGAAGCCCGCGTCGAGTTCAATGCCGCCTGTAGCGGAGGACGCAGACGCGTTTCTTGTCGGAGGATTGGAAGACCAACTCTAAAGCAAAAAGCATGAGCCTATGAAACACGACGAATAGCCGTGGGTCACGGACCGTCATAGGCGTCCAATCACTCGCGAAAGACTTTGGGACACCCAGGTTTCCATACGTACGAAGAGTGTTCTGTGGAGAGGGAGGTCATGGACGAGAATTCGGGTGGCAGAAAAAACGGTACGTGACGCGGGGAACCCATGGGGACAGACTGAGGAGAGGAGCCTGAAGGGATGCGGGAGGAATGTGCAGACATAGAATTGTACTGGGACGGGTGAGCTGGTAGCGGAAAGAAAGACGGGGAACTACTAGAATATATTAATGCTGGACAGACAATGGAAGCAAGAAAAGTAAAGGCGGAAAGGGTCAATGTTTGAGACTGAAAAGAGGACGCAATATGCTCGGCTAGTGTAATTGAAAGGAAAAAGTGAGGCGAACTAGGGGACGCGGACTATGATAGAAGTACGAGAACGCTCGGCGAACTAGCAGACGCGCAGCCCCATCGTGCTCGAACGGAGGCAATTTTCTCCACGACAAGATAAATTTGTTCTCCCGTGTTTCAGCGCGATCAATTGGGTTTAGCAGGTCCCCGTCGATGACGTAACCGAATTATTATGCCATTGCGACTGATATGTAGATAGTACAAATTCGATGACATGGCCGACCTGGCCGACATCCATCTCTCCGTCTCACCGAGAGTTGAAGAACCACGACGCCCGTTTCGCTGCAATCTGTGAGCAAGAACAAACCACTCCAGCCACGGCCACTTACATGATCTGCAACCGTCGATCAGATCTGCGTTCCCCGTATATCAATTCAAGAACCACTTACCCTTCGTCACTCTGTAGGCGCGCCAGCGCCGGATTCCCCGCACCGATCCCTCCACCAATCGCCGCCGGCGTCGCTCCAGCCGCGGTTGCCCCGCCCCCTCCACGTAACGGTTTCGCAATCCTTCCAAAGCTGAGTGTCGACCCGTTCGCTGCTTTTTGCGCTTATCCACCATAATTAATTTAGTATCCGAATAGCACAGAAAATTAATCCACCTCACCTCGAGCCTGATCGAGACGTTCTTTAACCGCTTGCAGCTGAGCCTCGAATTTCTGGTTCTGGATCGACAGCCGGCGGTCAGCATCCTGCAACAACGCTTCCAAATTTTGTATCCGCTCGTTGCGTGCAAGCAACTTCCGCTCAGCAATTCCCGCCTCCTTCTTCAGACTCGAGTTCTGGTCCACAAGCTTTACAGAAAAAAAGTTTTCAGTCAGTCCTCTGACACGATACCTTGGTCCTCACCTGTTTCTGCACCAGAGTTAGCTGCTCCAGGTTCCGCTCTAGGAACGCCATCTTCTTTTGCTGCGCCTTGCTGTTGCTGTTGCGGATCACGTTATTGTACTGCTCTTTCATCTCATCGAGCTGAATCTCCAGCTCAACCACCTGTTCGTAAGTTCAATATACATGACTCAAAGCATCTGAGCCCGATTCTATAGCCGGCATACCTTCTCGCATCGATTCTGCAAATCCCGCATGAGAGACTTCTTGACGCCGTCAAACTCTGCTAGTTGCACATTGATAGCCTTCCTCGTCCGCTCAAGGTCCTGCGCGCTCTCCGCCAGGTTCTTGCCACCTTCGATACCGGCTGATGTCACAGCAAACGCACGCTTAGTGATCATGAAAATCATTGTCACAAGATCGACTTTGGTTCTGAAATCGCGATTATCTCACCTTGAGCTCCTCATTCACGCTCTTCAGGCTGTCAATCGAGGCATTAAGGCTGCGAACCTCATTGCCCTTCAGTTCAAGTTGTTGCTTGAGATCTTGGACTTCGCTCAGATGAGCGTCTCGTTTAGCAGCGTATTGGCCCTCAAGTTTAGCCTACATGAGAACGCCGTTACAAGACAAGTTCGTCGGGGATCAAAGAATAAACAAACCTTGAGTTCTGCCATGGACTCAGCCAAGTCAACATCGCTAGTTTCCTCGTCATGAATCGTCTTCTCTGGAAGAGAAATATAAACAAATGGGGTTTAGTCGCTTTACAACGAATTTGGCCCCGAGTGAAAAAAGTACTCACCCAGGAGCTCTTCGTATTCCGTCTCGAGCGCCGCCACCCTTGCTTCCAATTCATCACGTCTACGGGTTGCCATTTCGCTCTCTTCCTGGCTTTGTCTGAGTCTATCAACAGTTTCCCTGATAATACTCTGACTCTCGGACAGCTGTCGCCGAATGGCCGTCAGGTCTTCTGGGGTCAGTGCCTCTGCAGTGTCTATACTGTCTAACTTGGTGAGAATCTGTCGTAATTGTTCGTCCTTTTCGGAGAAGGCACCCTGCTGGATATCGGTATAGAAAAAAGCGGCTTGAGAAGTGGCGAAAGTGGCAAATAAACTAGGGCAACGAACTGTATCGAATTTCGCCATCATCATCGCCATCTTCTCTTGCTTGCGTTTTTCCTTGTCCTCTGCAGTCGCGTCCTTTTGCGCGGTCTTAAGCTCAAGGATCTGCTTCTTGAGCTCCTCTAATTCATTCTTTGCGTCCTGATTCTGCTCTTTGAGAATATCAATGGTGATAGTGCCTTCTTTGTTGTCGTAATTAAGCCTTTCGACTTGAAGTCTGAGCTCATTCAGTTGACTAGACATAGCTTTATTCTCCTGTAATTTTTGAACAGTAATTAGCACTTAGTAATCCAAGTCTAATAAACAACAAACCTTGTTGACAGAGGCTTCCTGCTCCTTCAAGAATGTCAGCTCATCCCTCAGCTCTTTCACAAGCTTTTCGGCAGTGTTAAGAGCCGACTCTTTCTCCGCAAGCTGATCGCTGAGCTCATTTTCTCGTCTCAAGAAGTCCTCTCTCTCATCCTTTTCTAGACCAATCACGGTTGGTGTCTGGGGGCGGCTCTCTAGGTCCCCTCTGAGACTTTCAATGGCAGGGTTGACGGGTGTCAAGCTGCGAGAGGTACTCAGTGGCGTAGATGGTGTGGGCGATGTAGGTGGCTTTTTGGGAGCAAGACTCAAAGATGCAGCAGCGACTTTGCCAGAAGTAGCCCATTCAGACTCTTCCACCGTACCTCCAGACCGCCAGATCGCCAACTCAGCTTCAAGTGCGCTGATGTATTTTTTATATCCTGTGTTCGCAAGGTTTGCCTTGGCCAGAAGCCCCTTGAGTTCCAGAGGAGAAAGTTCTGCATTCACACGAGCAGTGTTCTTGATAGATTTTGCCCGAATACCAAAGCGAAGAGTTGATAGAGTCTCGGCCTCGTTATAAGATGATGGCGAGCAGTTTATGATGAGCGTTGTCCGAGAGTTTCCACCAAGAGATTCTTGCAGAATACGAGTAAGCTTGGAATCACGATACGGGATGTGCTTTGCCTTTTCAATTGTCACTCTTCAAGTCATGTCAACAATTGACGACTATAGAGAACGGACCTTTCCATCCGTCAAAGCATTGATGACCATTCCAAGGGCCGAAAGTGATTTGTTGATCTTCTTTGCCTCCTCAAGCGTCTGTCCAGAAGCACCCGTTTTCCCAACCTTCTCTGAACCTGCAAGGTCAACGAGGTAGAGGTTTCCGGTTTTCTGAGCCCCCGTTTCAGTGTTTCGCTGTTGAATCGTGATCAGAAAGATGGAATGTGACCGAGACGACTCTGCGTTCATGTCTTCAGAACGGAATGGTCAGAGATGATTCGAAGAGAGCGCGAGCAATGACTTACTGGTCGACGAAACAATACGTGCCGCACCTCCTGTGCGCATAATCTCATACACTTCTCGAGCACTGCTGACATAGTAGTCGGAAAGACCCTTCACGTAAACACCTTTCGACTTTTCCTCATGAACTTGCAAGTTATCGTTTTGAGCTGTCAAACGGAAAAGGAAGGGATCAGCGTGGTCGTACAATGGATACATGTTCAGGACATACGAGCAAGCAAATCTCTGATCCGTTCTAGGTATATTTCCATGTACGAGACCTTAACGAGGTATTCCAGGTGTGCATCACTCTCAACGATGGATTGGAAGATCTGCTCGGTAATACGGGGAATAATTCCTTTCAACTCGTCTGAATCAATATCGGCGCCCTGGAAATATGATATCAGTTGGACGGATTGACAAAGGAACAGCCGATGCGACTTCACCATCATGGTAAAGGTCTTTCCACTTCCAGTCTGTCCATATGCGAATACCGTGCCATTATAACCATCGAGAACATCTGAAACATTGTGTCAGACTGTAAAGCAATTGAAGACGACAGCCAACAAGTGCTTGATTTCCTGATGATGGGTCTCATTACCTTTGACGATCCTGTAACAGGTCAATCCGATGAGAGGGACCAACGACAAAAGCAATAATAACTCACTCCTTGACTCCATAGTCAAACACCTCAGCCTGTTTGGTACCCATAGGAAAGACCCTGTCAAATGTAAATCCATCCTTCTCTGGCCCGGAACCGACGGCAGCAGAGCGCAACTGCACGGTCTGGAGGTTATCGTCGAAGCTGACACATATTTCGCCACCTTCACGAGCTTCTATCGCGTTTGGCGGTCGGAATCTGCGACACAAAGGATCAGGAATTATCCTGGACAAGAAGATAATTCCATGCGTACCGACAGACCACTTTGATGTTTGTAGAACTTGCCATGATGGCGGTCTAGGGTATCAAGGAGTACACTCCGTTCCAGAAGATGCACGGTGAGATATAAGAGGAGGGTATCGGGTCGTGAAACGTGCGATTGGGCCAGTAGTGCTTGGTGAAGGTAAAAGGGTGAAGGTGTTTGCAGTTGTTGCCGCGACAACAGGCGAAGTGCTTAGATTTTCTTGATCCACGTCAGGTGAAGTCTAAGTATATGTCCCAAAGGCGTGATGTTATCATAATACACTACTACATGCGCTATCAAGTACAAAATGAAATGTCTAGTACAGGCTGAAACGGAACAAGCTGGGCTCGGCCCGTCTATTCTTCGTCACTGTCTTCTTCTCCGGACGCTGGTGCAGGAACGGGTCTGCTAGTTGAGGCGGCCGGACGACGAGGGGCTTGAGCACTTTGAGCAGCGTCCGCAGCGTCTATCCACTCAGAATAAATGTCAATAGGTTCAGTGAGGTCTGGGATTCTTGAGCCATCACGACCAAGTGAGATGTCATAAACACTCACGATTGACTTTGCTTTGATATCGTTGATCGCAGACCCTGCAAGCGAGATATGCAACTCCCTCTTTCCTATCGAGCCTAACTGTGACAGACTTGTCGTGATGGCAGAATAAACAGGTGAATGCAGTGTCTGCGGGACAATCAGGAAACATGCTGAAAATGGAACAGAAAAAGGCTGACCGAGTGGGACTTTTTGCCTAGCAGGCGCTGGCTTCCTAGACGACTTTTTTCGTTTGCCCATCGTGGTCGCACGACGAGTTGACTCGACTCCGATTCGCCACACATATCACGCTGTCACGTGACTGGACGCGATCTATTGTTGACAAGTGCTTGGCGCATCCAAGCCGTTGGTTCAACGTCCTGGTCGTACTCAGTCGTGTCTACCATGGCCACTCGCCGGACGGCCTCGTCGCGCACCCGCGTGAACAGCAATGTGCTTCCCCCAGCAAACATGCCTCCAAGGTCTCGCTCTGTCATGTCCAGTATTGCTCCAACCGCGCGCCCCATTGAAGACACGCCGCAAAACTCCCTTGCAACAGCAATTCAACGAAATTCCAAGTCGACATCATCACAGGAAGGATCAGAGACAAATATTCAGGTCGTGATTCGTTGTAGGGGGCGTTCTGAGCGCGAGATACAAGACAACTCCCCAATCATTGTCACTTCATCCGGTGCGAAGAGTAAAGACGTGTCTATCGAGCTCTCCGCACCCGTATCGAGCCTTGGACTTGTAACGATGCCACCAGTCCGAACATATCCCTTCGACCTTGTCTTTGGACCCGAGGCAGACCAGGCATTGATATACCACGAGGTTGTCAGTCCGATGCTCGAAGAAGTTCTTATGGGATATAATTGCACTCTTTTTGCATATGGACAGACAGGCACTGGTAAAACGTATGTATATCTGGAGAAAAAGCTTTGCCAATACTTATATTCCTCTTAGATACACGATGCAAGGCGACCTGGAGCCAACCCCAATGGGTAACCCTTCTGCGAACGCTGGCATGATTCCCCGAGTACTCTTCCGGCTTTTTCATCAACTCGAGACATCAAAATCAGACTTCAGTGTTAGAATCTCGTATATTGAACTGTACAACGAAGAATTGCGTGACCTTCTCGCGAGCGACCTCTCTGCCCCAAATGGCTCCATCCAACCAATGGGAATGGGCAGTAAAGACGCCAACAAGGTACCCGACAATGGTTTAAAGATATTTGACGATGCCAGCAAGCGCGGCGTCACAATACAAGGCCTCGAAGAGCTCGTGGTGAAGGACTCTCAAGCTGCCTTGGCCTTGTTGACTAAAGGGAGTCAACGAAGGCAAATAGCAGCGACAAAGTTCAATGACCATTCTAGTCGTTCGCATTCGGTATTCTCCATTACCGTTCACGTAAAGGAACCCTCCATCGCCGGAGAAGACCTTTTGAAGGTTGGAAAGCTCAATCTTGTTGATTTGGCTGGTTCAGAGAACATTGGTCGGTCAGGAGCGGAGAACAAAAGAGCCAGGGAGGCTGGCATGATTAACCAGAGTCTTCTAACTCTCGGCCGTGTCATCAACGCGCTCGTGGACAAGGCTTCACACATCCCTTATAGGTATCAATTGATAAGCTAGTCTACCGAGTTTCATGTTTCTGATCTTAACTTTTCTCTCAGAGAATCAAAGCTTACTCGCCTTCTACAAGATTCTTTGGGTGGCCGAACGAAAACATGTATCATTGCGACGATATCTCCTGCACGTTCCAACATTGAAGAGACTCTATCAACCCTTGACTATGCCATCCGTGCCAAATCTATCAAGAACAAGCCGGAACTCAATCAACGCACAACTCGTAACTCCCTCATTAAAGATTATGTCGCCGAAATTGAACGTCTCAAGGCCGATTTGGTGGCAGCGCGGGAAAAGAATGGTATCTTCTTCTCCGAAGAAACATGGAATCAGATGGCAGCAGAGCAGGAATTGCATAAGACTGAACTCGAGGAGGCCCGCAAGCAAGTCCAGATAGTTGAGGGCCAGATGCGTGCAGTTCGAGACGAGTTTGAGCAGAGCATAGGACGGCTAAAGATTCGGGAGGGAGAGTTGAAGGAGACTCGGAGGAAGTTGGGGAATGCTGAATCCGCTTTAGAGGAAAAGGAAGAAGAGCTCGTTGTCGCTAAGGGAGCGCTGGAGGAGGAAATCGTTGTGCGACAGGCGCACCAGGAGACCGAGGTCGCTCTCGACCGAATAGCGTCTGGCCTCAAGGAGGTTGTGAATAATAGCGTGAAAGACCTTGTGTCTTTATTTGAGAAACTAGGTACGCCGCAACACCGCTTTCTAGTTGTGAAGTGTCGTCTCAATTGTCTACAGAACGCAAGACAGCGGTACTTAACTCAAATTCACAGGCCGTGCTGACTCAGGGAGCAATCCTCTCAAGAACGAGCGAGACATTATCTCAAAAGTTGGTCGAATTTGCGAAATTTTCGTCTCAAAGCATCAGCACGCTCTGCACTGAGGTTGACAATTTTGAGGCAAAGGAGTTGGAAACTTTAGCTGCCAATTCTGCCGGACTTGACGAACAGATGCAACGTCTAACAGGGGCACTTGATCTCATCCAAGCCAAAGATATCTTGGAGGCGGAGGCGCTCGAGAACGTACATCGCGTTATGAAAGAGGTCCACGAAACTTTCAGGGTTGGCTTTGGTGCTTGGGGCAAAACCTTGACACGGACGTGTAAAGAAGCTTGCCATAGTCTGGACTCCGCGGCTCTTGTAGCCTTCAAATCCGTCGAGGATGCGTTGACTTCAATGCTCACTCTAGTCGAGAGCGTCGTAGGATCTGCAACCGACTACATCACCACTGAACGTGAATCCATTCAGAAGGTCAATGAAATGACTGCCAATGTTTCGCAGGAGGAGATCAGCAGGCTCATACACCAGAATGAAACATTGATTAAAATGTTGAATACAGAAAGGGCCAAGGGCGACAAAGCAAAGGATGATTTGATACGGCGCGTATCCGGCCTTCTGGGCGAATTCACGGCTGAGAGGGATCGGAGCTTGAGGGAAGCGGCTAATGTTGTCCTGGAATCCAACCGCGAGGCAGAAGAGGAGATTAAGGAGTTTTTAAAGAATCACGGTGAATCCGTGGAGAAAATGGAAAGTATTGGTGCCAAGGTGGGTAAACAATTGGAACAAAGACGACGCGAAGGCAAAAGAACAAGAGATGGTGCCTTCAAGGTTAGTATCGATCTCAAACCCTGTGTTTCTTGGTTGATTGATCACAATCTAGGCAATCAACACTACGAAGGCAGGCTTCACTAGCGACATCCAAGAACTGGAAAATGCTGTTTCTAGTTCAATATCGTCATATATAACGCAAGCGCAAGCACAGGCAGACACTATGTCTCTTTCGTGTTCCACTGGTCAGTAGACGAAGTAACGAAAGTTTGCCTTTATTGATTATATCATTGCTGCAGCGTTCGATCAACATTCACGAGCCAAGCGTGCCAGAATCGAGGCGACAACTTCATTAGGTGAAGCCATCCAGTCACAATATCGCCATACGCAGGAAGACGCCGCATCTTCATCTGCCAATCTCGAAGCTTTCGCTGGACGTCTTACTTCTGGGGTTCGCCTTCATCATTTTCAAATATATATATATACTCTCTTAGGCTGACGTTTTCATAGATGTCTGAACTTGGCACGGCGATGGAGTCGTATCACAGTACTGCAACGATGAACCTTTCAACTCTTCAAACTTCAATAGAAGTTGTATCTGAGCACGGCGCTCAAGAGGACAAGCCAATAGGGCAAACACCAAGGAAACGTACCTGGGACTACGTCGATGAATGGGAAATAACGAAACCACGCGACACGATTCTGAAAGCATGGAGAGGGAAAGGGATATCAGCTGTAGGCAGCGAAACGTCCCTCGCCGAACATCTCCCTCTGCCTGAAGCCGAGATTCATGAAGATGAGGAAAACAATGGACTGGACTTGACACCTGAGATAGAGGTCGAAAATGTCCCACCGCCACTAGTGGTGCCAATTGTACCTTTGCCTGTGACACGGCCTGCTTCAAAAATGGGATACAAAAGGGCTCCGTCTATAGACGCTCTTACGGACGCTCGGAATATATATACCACTCGCGGCTCTCGAAGAGCGCGCTAGACTATCAGTATCCGTAGTGTATTGTACTTATACTGACCGTAATTTATTTCTCGATGACATTCCAACATAGTGTGTCGCTCATGATCAGCGCAATTTAGATCTAAAAGTAATCACAACACAATGATTAGGTAACGCCCGTACGCAGCATCAACATCGTCCTCTCCCCACCGTGTACGTTCAAGACTGAAGTCACTTTACCATGGCTGCCGGCCTCAGAAGTACGCGAAGCTTGCCATTGTCTTCTCAACGGCGAATGACTAATCCCCTTCAGCCGTTATCTTGCTCTCTTTTGTCCTTGCTGTCGGATTCCTCATGATCATCCTTTCTTGTGCTCTCTGGCATAACTGGCTGCCTCTCCTTGTTGGTACGCATCACCATCACAACGGCGTAGGAGATGAAATTGAATTGGTATCTACTTGTAGCTTTAACTTTCGTTCTCGCCCCATTGCCTAATGCCGTCTTCGCCCATTGTGGCTCTGACGAGTATGGTGAAAACTCAGGCCCAGTGGATCTCGGCCGCTTTTTGACCTCTATCATTGTCGTTTCTGGCTTTGCTTTGCCAATTATCCTCGCGCATTCAGAGGTCATTGACCCAAGGGCTTGTGTTATGTCGATAATTGGGGGCGGGTGCGTCACATCCTTTCCAGCCGCTCAGGAAGTTGTCTAACATTATACAGGTTGGTCTATGGTACAATACTAGCATACTCCGCTGCATTCAAGGAGGAGTCAGATTACGAATGATACGATAGTCTGTGAATTACTCTGTCAATGTGCTGAGCTATATAATGGTACGCAATCAGAGCGAGATGGTTATGGAGTTGTTGAATTTACTCTACATCGCCATCTCGTATAATGGTTATAAGGTGGCCGATACCCGCTCGACTGGTCTCTGACTGAGGAGCATCGTAATTGCGGACTTCTGCAGATATTTCGAAACGACCTTTCGAAAGGAAGCAAATTGCCACGTCGATCTCTCGTGTTTCTCCGCTATCCAGACGCCCTACAGCCAATTCGCTAAGGACACCTTCAGAGACAATATGCTCCGATGGCTCCATCTCCAGGTCCATAATGAAAACTTGCGAAGAGGCTGCCACAAAGGTCAACGTTTGAACACAGGGAGCGCCCAGACACTCACGAGAAGTGTTGGTTATTGCTGTACGAAGGTATACAAACTCGTCCGCAGGCGGATAGAACTTCCCTTCGCGCTCAACAAGAGCATGGCTGTCGATTGATGAATCGTTATACATCACAAGTGATAACTGCACTCGCGCATTCTCTAGTCGTAGTGTTTCCAACATCGGTAGCGTCATGCGCTGCTGCCTTAATGAAAGCTCGCCGAAGCGTGCGCCTCCCGTCTGTTGCTCACGACGTCAGCTGACACGGGTGGCCACCTGCCAAAGGACCAACCTCTCGCCATCTTCCTCGGATAATTTTGAACAATTCCTCCCGATACCAGAAGAATTCACGTTGAGACCTCGCTTCTTGATCTGACAATTTGGACTTCTGAACAACAAACTGCCGGTCTGATAAAGTGGGTATTGATTGTGAGAGTTGTTCTTCTGATAGAATGAACTTTCGTATTGGAATGACAAGTCTAATTTGACTCCGAATGAGCATCTAGCAGGGTCGAAGAAGTGGAAGACTCACCGTGACATTGATCCTGGAGGCACGGTTGCGGAAACTGAAGATGGAGGAGTACCTAGGAATCAAACTGTTACAACGATCCGAGATTGTCCGTGAACTGGCTTGACAAACCTTCCTGAGACCTCTCAAATGTAACATCAAATGGTGAACCATAGGTATTCCGCACTTCAATCGAGAATAAACACCAACTGGCTTCATCGTTGACGTATAGGCTTTCCCTCCTGGCTCTTACCCGCTCGTCAGCAGCGTCATCAACACTTGAAGGATGACGAGGGAAAGGCAAAATATCCAAAGCATGACACTCAAGCATATGATAAACTGTGACCATGACTGGAAAAGAGAGTTGGCGGATGTGAAAGATCTCGGTCAAGCCATTTAGTAGGGGCGGTTCACGATGCACATATGAATAAGAAAAGTGGATTGTGCCATGTGTGCTATAAGAGGATTGTCAGTTAAAGAGATGAAGACATGACGAGTCAAATTCACCATCCAACTTTGCCAATGCAAGTTATTGAGAGTGTGATTTTCTGACCTGGTCGTATGTGGATATCTTTGGCTTCCTCTTGATTCCACGAGAACACAGGCCGTTGTATCAAGCTATACTCAGTCTCATAGGTTTCGAACACAGACAGTTCACCCTCCGAAAGAGCTAGTTGGGCTGGAGCAATAGTAGAATCATCGAAGACGAGCCTCAGGAAATCAATCGGGAGAGGAGAGACATTCTCGAGGGTTATCCGTATGGTTGACCTGTTGAGATTCAGAAAAACATTCTCGAGGCATGAAACTTTAATCTCTCTCTCACTGTTCCTCGTTGTACAACATCAGCGCGCCATGCGTGAGCGACGTCCTCCGTATTCGCAAGAAAGGTTGTTCTGGCACAACCGTACACTCCATGAATCGGAAAGAGGTTCTCATCGCGGCTGATGATGGTCGACTGCATTGTTTTTGGGATTTCTCCCAAGGGAACGACTCGATGCCAGAATATTTTGACCGACCAGCCTCGCAAGCAAGTGCACCTCTTTTACGAGAGAGCCGTTGCTCTTCTTCGCTTGTCAGCAATGGCATGATGAACTCGCGGCTAGCTCCCCCAGGAGCTTGAACTCGACAACCTCGGATAGTCAACTTACCGGTCTCAAGGGCTTTACCAGATAGCGTGACTTCATGAAAGGAATTGGCTGGAATAACGACACGAAGAGGACGTGATTCAAATGGAACACCACTTGTACTGATAAAGGCAAGTTGGCGTCGAGTAGAAAAGGGAACGGCGGCCACCTACCTTAGAGACAGTGATTGTAGCTCGAGATCAAAGATATATGGGTTCTGCAAGACAACAAGAAAATCAAGCGTTTCGCTCTGCACAACCAAGGTCTTTCCCTGCAGTTAGGATGTTAACTTCCTAAATTTTTGACATCACAAAGCATACCTCTCCGACAGCAATCTTACGGGGATTATATAAAAAGGGTTCCGTGCCACCGGTCAGAATGGGGGAGACGCCGGATAACGTCGGTTGTAGTGCCGATATGGCCTTCTCGACAGGTAGTCGAGCGAACGGTATCCTGGATGAACAGGGAATATTCAAATCCTGCAAGCTCCCATAGCGTAAATGGCACACACGGCGCAAGCGTAATGCTAACAACGGGTCGCCCAGACCAGTATTCTACTGACTTGGTGTCTCCTCGTCTTCGAGCTGTCGCCAAAGCCCGTGCAGAAGTTGAGTGCAGATGATACTGATCTCCAGGTGATAGTACAATTTGTAGAGTTTTGAGTGCCGAAAGTGCAAACTGAGCCACAGCGGGAAAGTCTAGAGAACATGATGTTATTTGTTACTTGTACATGTATCTGTGGCAGATCGCTTACCAGGCAAAGCTTCGGCAACTGCCACTGCCTCTCGAACTACGCCAACTTGTAGTTCAGGCCAACCATACGATTCCATGTTTTCAAAAGTTTCTTTATCGTAGTCCTCATAGCTGAGCGAAGTATTTTCATCGGCCGCGACAGATGGCAAACCAGTGCTGGGATTCATATCGACTAACTTGACAGCATCAAGGTTTATCCCGAGGACTTTGCACACATACTTCAGCAGTTCGAGAATACTGTCGTTGCCGTCTGTGCTCTCGTTCACTCTAACACCGACACCGCTCCAGGCCCCGCCAGATGAATTCATCCCCTGTATTCCAAGCCCCGATGTTCCAGGAACGCTCGACATCCTGGAAAGACCATCCTCTTCACGACCACATACCATCAAGTCCAGAATGCAACCAAGGACTTCACGCATAATGTAAGCCTCTTTTCTCCGGTATCCAAGGCAAGCATAGAGGCTCGACGTTGCCTCTAGAATTGCAATGCGTTCCCGTGCTCCAAGGTGCAATAACCACGGCCCATGGATTTGAGAAAGAGTTGTAGCTATGAAAGCTCTTGAGATGCCTGAGACGGAGCTGAGACGTTCAAGATGTGCCCAGTTGTTCTCATCCTTTGACAGAGTTGGTGGCAAATAAGCCTTTGGACCAGGCTGCAGCATCGCAGTAAATGCGAGAGGGCCCCATCCTTTGGCAGACCAGATAGCAAAAAGAAAAGACGAATGACGAAGAACACAGGACGTATAGAGGTAGGAAAGGAGCGAGTAATTTGGATCTCCTTCGCTGGCAGGTGACTTGTAGTAAAGGGCAGTAGCTTGTATAAGCTTGTCGCATGTTTCTACCCAAGGTTCTTTTGGCCCGGTCAATGAGTTTTGCTGGCAAGAAATGAGTAAATCCCTTGGTCAGACGAAGGAGTTAACGAACCAAACCATTACCAACAGACCACGATTCTATCACAGAGACTGTGGCAAGTCCTTCAAGTGTTGCGGCATGCCACACATGATCTTGTGAAGATTTGAAGAGTTGTATGGACTCAATATACCTACAAAGGGTTACATTTCGATGAATAAGACTTGGAAGTCACAACATACCAGACCAGAGCGTCCTCAGGTCTCCCTGACAGTAAGAAGAGATCACCGAGCACTTTGAAGAGCCGAGCATGAGATGAGGCGACGCCGATAGTACTCAGCCGTTTCCTGGCGGGTTGAGAAGCCACACTTGATTGGCGAAACCCAGGCCCAGACGAAGTGCGCTTGATGGGGGCTGCAGACAACGTGAAATTGCCCTTGGTCATATCGGGCTGGCTATTATGAGAAGGGAGTGGCGGCAACGAGTCCTTGCGAGAGCCATTCAAGGGTCCAGGAATTTCCGATGGTGGAGGTATTGTCGGCAACAGGGTAGAGTTAAGGTATTCGTTACCCATAGGGCTTTCTAAAGCTTGGACCTTCACCAGATGTTGTCAACGATAAGATAAGGAGGAAAGGGTGACACCTACCAAGACTCCGAATTCTCCAAGGATCTGCGAACAGAGGTCCGCCAACAGTGTTCCAAGATAGAGCTTCTTATTGCCCATCATACTCGGAAGAATGAATAGCCCAGGCAGATTATCCCCAATGCTAAGGTTTGTGTCCTCGCCCTCTTCAAATACAAAACAATTCCTAGCCAAAGGGTATATGCCGTCGGAGGGAAATATGTCAAGCAATGAAGAATTAAATTGAGCAAAAACCGAGGACAGAGAATCGTTCTTTGTGCATGCCGCAACTCCAATCACGGCGAGGGGGAAGTGAGAAGGTCGTAAGAGCGAGAGGGGAAGATGTGAGCGAGGTGGCGGATGGGTAGGGAAACTGAGGTGTAGATGTCCGGTGGACAGAGGACTAGGCATGAACCGGGCTGAGGCAAGTAAACATCAAGAATACGTTTGCAGACTGCTCCTTCTCACCTCTCTCATCCTTATGATCAGCGGGAATATCACCAAGCCTTACAGACTCGAAACTACGAATTTCTGCTGTATACGTCTCGAACGAAGACTGGGGTATGGATCCAACTGGTACGAGTAGTATGCGGACATGAGCTAAGGATGCGAAGGCGTGAGTGTCCATGCGTGCCAGACACAGCGCCTACGAGCTTGAAGGTAGAGCGACGAGGTCGACGTGGTGGCCAGTAAGGACAGTTGAGACGAGATACGCGTCGCTGTAATAAACAGTAATTGATACCTAACTGCCATCAACACGCCTTCATTCCCTCTATACACCTCGACAATGGTATATTTCGTGCTTTAGCTCACTATGGCTTGCTGTTTGACAAGTTGATAGGGTGCAAGCGACAAAGCCGTAGGTGGCGCCATGTTACTGGCAGCTGCTGTTGTGTTCACCTACTACACTACATGGGCACTCCTTCTCGTGTGTACTCAGCTGCCCTGTGCCCTTTCAACTACTGAACCATGCAATGGCAGCCCTTTTTCGACCAATCTAGTGAAATACACGCCTTCTTCCCGCCTCGTGAATGGGCAGTGAGGATTCCTGCATTCATCCTTGTCGTCGGGCTTTCAGCAATAGGGTTATTTGTGGGCTCGACAATTGCGAAAGAAAATCGTAAAAAAGCTCAGAGGGAGAGGCTACGAGCGGCATGAATTATATGTGTTAAGTTGGATATCCAAACAACTACAGGGATAATATTACGGATTAGGTTGTGGCTCGTATGTCCCTTCTGTGTCTCTCTAGCGTTTTCCTGTCTTGCACAACTCTAGCCTCCGATATCCTGAGCTTCTCTGCGGCTACGACGTCCTTTGCTGCCTGGTTAACCAATGTCTCAAACTGCATTTCTGGTGGTGGTTCCGACATATACTGCAAGGCGCGAGTCAACTGTAGGGTATTGCATGGGGCACGACATTCTTCAATTTATTAAATCACAAACCTTCTGGTTGAGGGTGTCCCCAGTACCGAGCTGGCGCAACCGATTTAAAGTTGTTATATGAGCGGAGACATCGAGCACAATCGGTGTATGTAATGTTCGCATGAAAATGAATAATTCTGCCACTGATGACAGAATCAATGTGCCGACAGTCTGAAGGACCTCAAGTAAATGATAGAGGTGGTAGACAGGTTACTCACTAGATACAATGGTCCACTCAAATTAAGTTCAAACTGATCTATGAAGCCTTCAAAGGGCGGCCATAGCTCGTTCCAGACGGCTAATGTTTGAGAGTCCTTCACAACGTCACCACTTCTTGATACCTTGAATGCCAATAGGATCCATAGTTTGATAGCGATGTAGGCATAATTCAAATCGATCACTGCTGACTCCGAGCTGGTCGCTATCCCCTGAGAGTATGCGCGTATTGACCCATGATATGCACAGGAGAAGCTAGACAATTGAGCGAACAACGCTGTATACCAGTTCTCCCTTTGTTCCAGTAATGCAGCTATTGCCAAAATACTCCAAGATCGGACTTTGAGATGAGCATGTGCAATTTTCTGGTGAATAGCAAACCATGAAGACTCCTCCCTATTTAATCAAAGTCGCCTACCTCTGTGCCATAATCAGATAGTCTGTTCATGATGTTCGGGTCTTGAGCTGATGCTTGCAGAATTAACCGTGCAGCAGCAAGAGATGCTGCAAAGTCTTTTTCAGCATCTTGCCAGGGATGATTCTGAATGAAGTGGATGGCAGGTTCCACTAGATCAGGAAATGATGACAAGTGATTGATGATAGGCGGAAAACCATTGGGAGTTTCCGTGGTCGTAACTGCCTGTGGAAGGGACAATGAGACCAAGACTCAAAAGTCAGGAGAAAATCACAACTTCAATCATGGAATTAAGAGTGGACGGTAGGACACGAGCTTTCGATCGTAGACCATCACTTAGAATCTCCAACAACGAATGGAGGACAACGTTATTAACAGCGGCTTCATTGGAAGTTTTTCTGTGCAAATTGCTTGTTGCTTGCACGAGGCGAGATAAGCCCTCCGTCCCGACATTGAGACGGCTTAAGAGTACCCTTAATATTGTGTCAATAGAAGATAGAATGTCCTGTTGAACCAGCAATCAATGCAAAACATTGCATACCAAGACAAACGAACTGACGCGACTGAGTGCTTTGTTGTGGTAAACGATGACGGCACATGTAATCAAGAGGGGATCTGGATTCATACTCTCTGGATTCCATTCGGTTGCACGTCGAGAAAACTGAA
Source organism: Termitomyces sp. K1Ag (assembly GCA_017657315.1). Classification (NCBI taxonomy): domain Eukaryota; kingdom Fungi; phylum Basidiomycota; class Agaricomycetes; order Agaricales; family Lyophyllaceae; genus Termitomyces; species Termitomyces sp. K1Ag. The sequence goes on from JAGGAR010023983.1 coordinate 171,310, forward strand.
TCAACTGCTGGCCAGCAACTACGTCGGGATCCGAATCAGGTGCACAGGGACAATAAGGTCGAAAACATCCTTACATTGCATCAGTTCTGAATTAAAGCCTTCATGATAAACGACCTCGACATATGCCCGTGTATTGTTGAGCACGTTTTGGAAACTGACATGATCGGCATCAATAGCCCGGGTGAGAACATCCCGAAGTAAGAGTTCACGTAGACTCTGTGGCGCGATGGGATTACTCTTCGCATTACTATCGGTGACCTGTCCGAGGACGACGAAAAAATATCGAGGCAATTGTCGCTAAACACATAGATAAGAAAATTGATTGGATAGGGTTCCGATCGCGTACCTTGAGTAGATTGGCAAACAGACCGTTTTGTGCGTATCTGTGAAGAACATATGTATCTTTCCGCTTGAGTGAAGGGAATGAAAAAGTACGCACTTTGTGAGGCTTGTGTCAAGAAATGCTTTGGCTTGGGTAGATAACACATCTTGACTATGGTGCTGGCTCTGAGACGCCACCAACTTGGCTATAGCTTCGACGGCCGTGCTAAGGAATACTTGAGATCAAATGTAGATAAAGGTGTCGCATCATCAAACGTACTAAATGAAAGATCCCATGATTGAGTGCCATCGCTTAACGAAAGCATTCACAACGGAAAGTGCGAGTTGACGAAGATCGTAGCTGATATCTAGGTCGAGACAATCCAGTGCCCGCATTACAGCACGGCGGAGAGCGTGTTGAAGATGTTTGAGAATTCCACTCTCGAAATCGTGCTTGTATATAATGATACACAATGTTTCTAACATGTTCTTGCATGTCAGGACGGGAAGAGTATTCAGATCTTCGACAGAGCAAAACATGGTCAAGAAAACGTCAATCAACGCAGAACCAACAAGAACGGGTACTGGCCGTTCGTCAAGATCACTGGAGCCTGCCATGACAGAAGGAGGTATGTCTACTAGATGAGAGGCGTCCATAACTGCGAGTAATTGGTTGATACATGGGAGCGCGATAGCGTTAACCTCGCTAACTTCTCCAAATTGGACCTGGAACAATCGGCCAACCTGTGAAGGTACCGATAAAACATCGCGAAAGCCTATGACGCTGACTAGATGGCTCTTGATTTTGAGGAGGGCGAAGCTATCGATTGGGATATCGTCCGCGATCATCTGCAGACTTAGGAAGACGACATAGACCTAACGAGATGTCAAAATGATTTCATGACTCGGAAGAGGCCGACAGACACGTAGTTTGACTAATTCTGGGTCGCTGGCAGAAGGAAATCCAAATAACGACTGGAAAAATATTTGTTGAGTCACCGTGAACAACAGTTGTACGACTCACGAGATGAGCAGCTGCAGGATCGCTCTCATCGTAGTCGTATTCGACGAGGGCTTCAATGATTGCGTCCCATGAAAGAACTTGAGAATTCAGCCTACGACTGCATGCCTTAGGAATGTATGTGGTTCACCTTTCCAGTGAGGAAAATAGGAACGAAGCTGCGTCAGGAAAGAAATCAGCTTCAAACGTTCCGTTATTGGGGACTTTGATAACAGTTCGTTCCAGCAGGTTGAGATAGCTTGGAAATGGGCGGGAAGAAGTGTCGCGGAACATGTTCCAGCTGCAATACGAACTTCTTCCTGATCATAGCGCTTTCTTGTTAAACCACCAAATGAAATCAACAATAAAAAAAACTAACCCTCTGGTCCGCCCAAAGTGAAGTAAAAAAGTAGTAGAAAACATCTGCTAAACTTGGCCGCCACTGACGATCCTGCACGTTGAATGACGGACTGATCACATCCAAAACGACTCGAAAAAGACGGCTAATTGCAAGGAGTCTTAAGCGGCATATTTGTTTAGTCCGATTTTACATAATCTATAGGTGCGCACCGTCTCTCCCAGTAATTGGTCGGTAGAAAATAGGTCTCCAAGATATCTCTAAAAGGTTCAGAGTCGACCACCAAATTTCTCAATAGGAAATGTGCTCGTAATTCGGAAACCTCTGGACGTTGTATGTCATATAGTTTCCAAGCACTATGGATTTGTGATAATTAATCTTACTTTTGAGTTCGTAGAAAACCTACCAGTTGGCAAGGCATCGTCCATTGCGTAGAATAAAATTGTCCACTTCGTAAGTCTCCAGATACGGTGAATCCGTCAGAAAGAGGTACAAAAACTTTCCGACGAGACAGGACACATCTTCAGAGTCTGCAGTCATGTAGCGGTCGAGAGCAACCATGAGTCGAGGATCGATGACCACAGGATCCACGACCATTGAGCCACGGACATTCATTTTTCTTCTGTTTGTTAAGTCTCATCAATATTCCATAGAAAAAACGAGTCAGAAGGACATGCCGCGACGGAAGGCTACCGATATCTGTGTCTAGAACAAAGCCGAACTCCTGGAGCTTTGCCCTGTCACATCCATACAACAGAAGACAACTTGCAAGTGTAATTCGAACAAAAGTAACGCTGCAGGTGGGTCAACCGTCAGTCCTGTGTATGTATCGTACCCTTGGTCATTCATGGGCTCACAGATTTGTATCTAGTACCTTGCCTTTCAGAGCATCTGTTATGTGAAGACCAAGCCTTTCATGGAGCTGAGAAACCAGACTTTGTATTTCTTGCCGTCCTTTGGGCTTCAGCCACGTTGACACCATAACCGCTTTCGCCAGCAACAGGGAATCAGGTAGCAAAATGTCAAACCGTTTCACAAGAGCTGAGAATGTCTCAAAAATCGTCAGAGGTATGTCGACACCTGAATGAGCGAAAAGACAGAGCCACTGCAAACTACGGCCCAGTCCTTGGTTCCCTTCCCTTGCCATACGGGTGACCATTTGCCAGGGATCCAGTGGCGCGTTGACTATAGGCAGATCAGTTTGCTCAGAGTGGGTGTTGGTGGTGTTGTCCCCCTCCCGAGGGAATAGCCGGGGCAAGGAATGAAATGACTGTATCATTTCAAAACTTCAGAACATTTATATGTAATCCGAGGATTGTTGTCTTGCCTCTTTCAATGATCCTTGAGAAGTCGACTCCAGCCAGTGTATGAAGAGGCTATCAAATGCGGTGAAAATAATATGAAACTGGGAGAGCCTTGTGATATGACGAAGGATCTTGTCGTGTTGGGCGGAAAAATTGTTCTATAGACAATGGAGGCCTTGTCATAACCAGAGTTCTCTAAAAATCGTACCTTAACCTGGCTGGCAGCGAATTCCATCTTGACATGATGATCGGCGGGATTAGGGGCAAAATCAACATCTAAACAGGCATCATAAACAAAGGAAGCGTAGGCTCCAGGATCTAAGTCATGCAGAGCTAGTAACCAGGGCTTGACATATCTTGAGAGAAGAGCGCGTCTCGTGGCGAGGTAATCCCCGCCATTATTATTCAAGCTTGATGGGGGAGGTCGTGATCTGTCAGAAGAAGGCCATGGACCTGTGTCTTGTGGTGACCGAACTCCAGGCAGAGGTCTACCTTTCGCCAAATAATCTCGTAGGATGGTAGCGAGATGGCCATCCTAAGAATCATCGATAAGGGACTAAGTCAGTTCGATAATACGGTCAAAGAGCCAACACACCTCTGCAAGTACCCAGGAAAGGATGCATCGTGTCAACCGTTGGAGGGCATAGTCAGAGGCAAGACCGTTTGGCCAAAGCCTTCTAACAAGCAGCAACAAACCCACTTCAGCGACAGAAAGATCGAGGTCTTGAAGGCATCCTTCAACTGCAGCAACTAGGACCTCAACCGTGGGTGAGAGATCAAGGCAGAAAGGCAGGGGAAACGAGCAATGGACATTTGTAACGTCATCTCCATTGAAAAGGAGTGGTTCATGATCGGTCCGTTCAAAGAGACCGAGATGATGGAGGTGGGACAACAGGAGCCGTGCAATGATGTCTGAGTGGATATTCAGTCCATGTCCCAGAGAATCACGCATGTGCGAGAGGGGAACCACTTCAAAAGGAGAGGAGGATACTTCGGGAGAAGAAGTGATTGAAGCTCCTGGCTGCGAAACGGTTAAAAGGTCAGACGAGGATCCATGAGGAATGCGGTGTTCAATATAAGGGGAACGAAGGATTGAGCGGATATACATGAGAGTTGTCCAGTCAAACATCATGAAATGTCCTGAACGTGTCAAGGAGTTTCCTTCCATGTAGTCGTCCATGACATTGGAGCATTGTTGCCTGTCGGAAGCAAGAAGGTCTTCGCACCATCTGATGATATGATGGAGTTCAAATTCTTCGAAGTTATGATTCCTTGCACTATTGGAGATTGCACCATTTCGTGTGACGACTATGGAACCTAAAGCTAATCCACTCGTGATGATCTGCGCCTGTATCCAAACAATATAATGGAGAACCGATAGCTCTTCGAAACTAAGCATTTCCAAGTCACTGTAGGAGAACTGAAGGATGTCGCGATAAAACTCCATGCAAGAACGACGTAAGTCGTTCCAGTCAATATCGATAAAGTCTGAGGTGAGGATGTCAGAAGAACAAGAGGGCAATCCAGAGATAGAGGTAGATGGATGAGTCAGACAGTCCAGATGAACGCAGAGCATGCAAGAACTGCAATTCAGACCCTGGGAGGTACAGCCCCAGAGCGGTTGTCGACAGGCGATACAGAGACAGAGAGTAAACAAATTTACGGGTTGAAAATGATGTCCAAGGTTGTGAATTAAAGAGCCCTTGAGCTTTGGCTGATTACGTTCGACCAAGATTGGAGAGAACCGATAGACCGCCATGCGTCGGATATTGTGGTCTGAAGCCAGGGGATATGGAATAAACTTGCTGCCATCCGGGTGTTCGTAGCAGTCGAAATGCACTTTGCATGTGCAGAGAGTACACAATAGGCCGAAACCCTTGATGGGCTGAGTACAGAAGTGACAAACTTGGGGTGAAAAGCCATCAAGCTCAAGAGAGGACGGCTGAGTGGGAAATCGCCAAGGGACAAATTGGTGTTCATTGGGGTCACGCAGAGTAAAAGAACGAGTGTCTTCCACAGTATACAAGTCTTCTAACGGCCGGCTGATTCCAATATGCCCGACGGCCTTCGGCCATAAAGTGCACAAGATACTAAGGGCTGCACGCCGTGCTTTGTGAGTGTGATAGCCGACCACTTGGAGTAAATCGCTATATGCGTCCAGTTTAGTCTCTACAATCAGTCTGATTAGGCGAGAGAAGCGGTGGAGTACGTCGTTGTGAGCATCTAGTTTTGGCTCCAAGTCGACAAATTCTAGAATGGTTGCAAGCAACGGTGAAATGAGAGATGACAATGAATATAGAGCTAACGATTGAGAGGAAGCATATGTAGATTGCATCTTCAGAGCACTGTCCGGTGACAAAGACCAAAGTTTCCATCGAGGAAGCCCCGAACCCCGATACATGGCCTCTTGCACTTCATCAATGTGTATTGCTACAATTGAAGAGGCCGCATTATTTAATGGCTCTACGATACCGTCATGTTTTGTGCTTGAGAAAACGAGTGTTAACTCACTTTCAAGGCAATTCTCACTAGGCACTAAAGCGCCCTGGATCTGCTCAAGATCTTTCAAGACACTTCTGATCACAGCAGATTCAAAGAAGGTCAACAAGCGACCATGCATTTCAGGCCGAAATGTTGAGAAGGCAGGAATCATTGCAAAACCAATCTTCGAGATGACAGTGGGGTCGTGGCGGTGTGTGTGGAGCAGAAACTGAGCCACATCCAAAGTCAATGCCTGTAGAGCATTAGGTGGACAAGATGGGCGTGGAAATGCGATTTGATAGCGGCAGTCTTCCAAAACCACAGACGCGAGAACAGAAATACACGACGAAAGAAGCTCAGGTGTACGCATTCGCCTTCGATCGGAGTTCGAGGGTGAAAGTGAGCGAGATCTCTGACCTCCAGGCTGTAGGCTATCCCTTGTCCGCCGAAATGGGGAGATCCCGGACTTCTCGCTGGACTCGTAGTACGGGCCGTCGTTCTGATGGTCTGTAGGACTACGAGCCGAGTCAAGGACAAGTCCTGCCTCAACAGTGTAGACTCACGTACTTGTCATCAAGTATATGCCAATTTAGATCCATGGAAACGCGTAACAAGTCTTTAAGCTGCAACATAAGATCATAGGTCGCGTCTGTCGAGAATTCACGTTCCCCCTCTTCGTCCGAATCATCCTCTCCGATACCCGTTGAAGCCTGGTGCTTTTCATCTTGCCTCATCTTTTTTGGATTGACAACGGCGCCTTTCACAGTTTGCAGGAGAAGACCCAGATTATTCTCGGGTCTCTGGACCTCTGGGTGATTGAATGCATCGAATATACCAGAAGGGAAAATTCTGTGATGCAGTTGGTCGAGAACATGGGCAAGTAGTTTGCGAGATTCAGTTCGTGCCCTGTTGGTAGGGTTGACTTTGTGGGCAGCAAATTGAGTTCGAGGTGTGGTCGGCGACGTCGGAGATATGTCAGTTTTTTGAGGGACATGGAGGGAGGATATGTCATTGTACGAAGGAGATTTTGGCGAGGCGGCAAAAATGTTGAAATCATGAGTTATGTTAGTGTCGATAGCAGGGACGCGGTTACGCATACGGGACGTCGACGTTGGTGTTGACGGAATCATGGATCCAAGAATCATGGGAGAGGTGACATCGTCACTTCTCCAAAGTATGTATCTTGCAAGTACATATACACACACACACACACACACCTTCTACACACGACATATGGCTTCCAAAAGAAAAGGCACTTCTAAACAGCTTAGACAGACGACTCTCTATGAATCTCCCAAAGCCTCTCGTGCTTCCTCTAAAACTTGCTCGCCCACTCAACTCAAAAGAAAACGGAAGACGGTGATCTCACAGACCAATGTTGGCTCTGACAACGATGACGACGACAGAGACCTCAGCTCCATCAAGTTCGCACCGAAGAAATCCGGCCATAGCTCTGACGACGACTCTGTTGTTGCTCATGCGCCGAAAAGACGAAAAACCATCATCGTTGACAGTGACGACTCAGAACGCGTCGTAAGACCAAGAAAGCCTCGTAAAAAGAAGACTTCTCGTGACTCCGATGCAGATGACGCGGCAGAGCAGCCTAGGCGACGTAAATTGAAGAAAAAACGCGATGTTGCTCTCGTTTCCTCAACTGATGATGAAGAACTCGCCGAGGAGGTGGAGAAAGAGCGTGAGCTAGATTCAAATTGATCATGACTCTATTTGACGGTTCCGTCTACCAGGGATTATTGAGAGCAGGTTCCGTAATCGAAACAAGAAAACTACGTTTCAAAAAAACCTTGAGAAGTTGAAGAGTAAGCCAAAGACTCGCCAGTAATCAAATCAAATTCATACCTTTTATCACAAGGGCGTAAACAAGGAAAACCATCTGAATCATCTTCACCTTCGTCCAACGAGGAGAGCGCCAGTTCAGAGGATGATGATGTTCCATTCAAAGGTGCCCAACCAAGTAGCGACTTTGACAGTCTCTTCGATGAAGATTCCGAAGTCAACTCCTCTGACTTTATTGTGGAAGATGACAATTCAGTGGTTGCTGCAACCTTGCCCATGGAGTTCAGCATGGAATCTCACGAGGACCTTGATCATCAGTTCAAAAAGATTTTTCAATTCTTTGTACATATCGCTGTCCGGCCCGCTAAAGAAAGACATCATTTCATGGAAGACCAACTATACAGTTTGTAGTATGTGGTTGAAACCCTTGCTAGTTACTGATTCTTGAATCCTGTAGGAGAGCAATATTTTTCCATGCCATTACAGACAGTTCGGCGCAAGCTTTCCGGTTTGAGAGATTCTCTTGTCTCATCCTCAGTATGGCGTCCCGGGTTTAAGAAAGCTTTAGCTACATACCCCGTATTCGACTTGGTCCCTCTTGATTTTGCTGTTCCGTCCTGCGATGCATGTCACCTGGGAGGAAGAATGTCGACCTTGATAGGACGACTGAAGGGTTCGCCATACGACCCTCTCGGTTTTGAATTCAAGGTGTGTGACGTGTTACGACGGCAAGTTTTGATGGCTTACTACTCCAGTAGGATAAAGATTACTCGGGTAACTCTGATTCCGATGATTCCGATGACGACGACATGAGTTCTAAGGACGAAAAATCGGTTGTTGAGTTCCACCTTGGGAGATTCTGTGCGCGTCGTACGCGGGTTTATCACGAATTTACGCATTGGGAGGTCCGTCAAGTTTATTCTTGCATGGTTTAAATTGTCTCATCGATTTGTAGCATGCGCTCTTCAAATGTATACGCGACGAAGTCGACGAGCTTCATGAGAATCGTCAGTCGCATGGTTTCTTTCGTATTGCTTATGCTGGAGGCATAATGCCTCCTGAAGACCTCGATGATGCGGATGGGATCTGCGAATGGCTTGACCAAAGGAAGGTGATAGATATGGAGTGGATGAAAATCAAGGATATGATGGAAAGTGCACGGCATCTTGACTTAGACAGGAAAAAGGGTGATGACGATTAGGAGTGTCGTTTATGGTCTGTATGTACTAGACTCGTTTTCTGTCAGATCTTGTCAGCCACAATGTTTTCCATGACAATTCGTTTACTGTGGCGTTCTGACCCGCTTGTCTGATTTGAATGGTCAAGCCAAACAGACAGGTCCGGAACCGCCTTCAGAGGTCTCTCGCTATATACATTCTGTTTCGTCGATTCTATCATGGCCTACCCACACTATACGCCGCCTGCTGGTACTCATCCACCAACTTCAACAACATATCCTTATGGCGCTTATCATCCTACTGCTCATGCAGCCTACGCAGCACACCCGCAAACCCCAGGAGCATACTCCTATACACCTTCTGCTTATCAGACGGGCGTCACCAGCTATGGGTGGCCATATCCATACGCTTGGCCTCCTCCTACCCAGCCAGCTCATGCTCCAACATCGACAACAACTCCAGTTTCTACGACCGCGTCAACGCACCCTCCGGTCACACCAACGGTGGCTCAAGCTCCGCCAAAGCCCACAACTTTCACGTCATACACCCCCTCGTATATGAGAGAAAGTGTCGTAGCTGCCTCATCCGGTGGTGCCACAGGTCGCGGTTCACGCAAACAATCCACCAGAGGCTTGTTCACTAAAGAGCGTGAGCAGCTTGTATCTTCGCACCATTCGTCCCTCTCTATATTCATGACTTCATAGTGAAGAGCATCATGTATGGGTTCGGCGATGATCGCAACCCAGCAAATGACACGGTAAATGTGATGGAAGAAATTCTCGTTGAGTATATAATGGATGTTGTATGGCCGTTCTCTACTGCACATAACCAAGAAAGGAACTTATTCATCTCACCAGTGCACATCCGCTGGCAACTCCTCTCGAAAAACCCGACTATCCATAGACGACCTGAGAAGGGCACTCTCCCGCCCGGCAGATGCCAAAAAGTTGGCCCGGATGGAAGAACTTCTATTCATGCAAGAAGATATCAAACGTGCTCGTGCACAGTTCGACGATAATACAAACCCAACCGAGTTCTAGAAGTGTTGAACCCATGTAGACCTGTATGTACGTTATATGATTGACATGGATTTCTATTCATTGATATCATACAGCAGGATGTTCCTAAATCACCGAGATTCGTCGGGGCTTAGCGAACTAAAACCGGTAGCTTCTTCCTCAACGAGGTTATCTGTGTCGTGAACGTTATGGAACTCGGTGGCCATTTCGATCCGAACATGACATCGATGCAGACGGTCATTTTGACGGCACGAGGTCTCAGCTCCAGAAGCACGCGTTGGCATGTGAGCCTAGAGACCAATTCCAGTAGCTTCACTCATATAGAGATGTTTCCGGGGACAAATGGATTATTCTTCCATAGCATCATCGATATCGTCTGTTTCTTTATCATTTGAATTTTGTACTGTGCGAGCTTGAACACCTGAGGAGGAAATGATGAGGAGATTAGGACAGTATGGTTGAAATAAACTGACCTCCGCTCTGAGAAAGAGGTTTGAGGTTCTGCTTCAACCACTCTTCGGACTCCCATACTTGGCAAAAGTGAATACAAGGACGGGGGGCGATTGAGTGAATGACATACCGGCCCTATTGCCACCCAGTTGTAGCGGCGTCTTCATAGGTCTTGCCAGATTTACTTTTAAAACTTTCCCGCGCAATTCGTTCATGTCCATGTTGTCAATCGCGTCTTGAGCATCAGCAGAAGAACTATACGTGATAAACGCAAAACCACGATGTTTCGCTTCTAACAATCATGTGAGATGTGGTGCTACAGAAAGAACTTCTCTTTACCATCTTGTTGATTTGGATTGGTGGCAGCAGACGGTAGTTGGACTTCAATGATGTCCCCTATGGCCCGATTAGAAGATCTGAACAAGGCCAAAAGTCGAAATGGGGCAAATGACCATACCAAAGGTAGAAAAACTTTCGTAAAGAGTACCCTCATCGACATCGTCACCAACACCGCCGACAAAAACGGTTTTTTTAGACTTGGTGCCTTCTTCCATGATATCTAGAGGTACAAAGAGAGAAGAGAAGGTCGCACGATGAACGGACCAGTGTGCACGTGCAACGTCACGGTAACAGTCTGAGTTCCGGTTACGTGGGGCTACCTCGGCCAGGGCATCATTTTCAAAGTTGACCAAAAGGGTCTTGTTCATCCCACCTCTTAAGTCCATTGAAAGGCTTTATGACAAGTAACCATTATGTTGGGATACGGATACCGGTGATTACCTCCCTTGTTAGGGCTTCTTACCTGCTGTTCCATGTGGCCTCGCATCTCGATACCCAAGAGATGCCCATACTGCATGTCCCAAGATCACCGAGTCCACAGGAAGTCCCAAGTTCGCCACTCTGTACACTCGCAATTAGCCTGGGAAACAATGTCCAAATATCTTCGTTTGTTCCATACGGTATTACTGCATCGGGAAGATCGTACGTTCGAACAACCTGGAGGCTGGCGCTACTATTCCGCCGAGTCTATGTTGAGGATTATGATCCCAAACTCAAAAAGAATCATACACATATTGTTGAGGGTCCTCCTGACAGCAATGCCATACGTGGATATTGAGAATACTTAAACAGCATTTTACTCTCCATCCGCTCTCCCGCTTGTCTTTCCCCAACATTATTGGTTGCTCTTTGTTTCCCCCCTTCCAACCTCTGTCTCATTCACTTGGATCTCTTTTCCTCTGCCGATTTTCGTGCTCGTGATAGTGTTAAACGACCTCGCGCCACTTCGCTCATGCCTAGTGCTTGGGTTCAGGAACCTGAACACTTGCCTGAATCCCCGCTATCCTCAGACTCTTCGCTCGATGAAGACGAAGTCAATCGACGCATGACGCCCCACTGGGCTAGCTACGAAAACATGTTCAAGATCCGTGGATTTCGGCTCGAGACTGTTCGGGATGTGAAAGAGTTCTACAAGAAACATTTACAGCATCACGGTCCCGAACTGTCTGCTTCACACGCGGAATATCTACGTATATGTGAGAATCGAGATGACGACGCATTGTGTCCGGATGCTGGGCTAGTGAGAGCTCTGATTATCATCGCCGCTATGCTCATCTGACAAAGTTAGCGAGACAATTTGTTCCGAGGGTTTCGTGTTTGCGATGGGACAAAGGTTATGGTGAAAGCTGTCCATTTGTACAGCCGTGAATACGAGATCATTCGCTTTCTCTCTACGCCGCGACTACGACGTGACCCGATGAATCACACTATACGTCAGTGACTTATTATATCTTAACCAACCTTCTTATTTTAGATTCATCTCTTTACAGCTGTGTTGGACTTAATCGAAAAGGTCGATGATGATATTGTGTTCATTGTGATGGAGGAGTGGTCTCCACAACTCATCACTGATACCCCTTGTTGCATGAAGCTCTTTCTTGCGGCCCTCAGGCAGTGTATCGAGGTATATGAGCTGGTTCTTGGTCTAAAACTACTAATATACAGTTTTCAGCATGCCGTTTTCATGCATAAACATCGTATAGCACATCTAGACATCTCTCTTCGCAATCTCCTGACCGATTATAATGGCCGTTACGCTTATATTGACTTCGAACTCAGTCGAATGTACACCAAAACATCTAAACCTCTCATTTGTGGCTATCGCGGAACTGAGGTCCCCCCCGAATGTGAACGAGGTGCGGTTGCAGATCCGTACAAGATTGATGTATGGGCACTAGGTGTTCTCATTCTGCGAGCATGCAAGGTATGTATGCGCGATGATCGCACCTGTACAAGCCTTTATTCTGATTGTTAGTTGACTGGGTATTACATTCCTGAACTAATGCAACTCATCAAGCCTATGCTCTACGAGGACTCTAGTCACCGACCATCCATTCATCACGTTCTCCAAGCATTTGACACCATGATTTCAATGATTGGTGATCATCGTCTACGCTCAACCTGCCCAAGCTCTCATTAGTTACGGACAGAGAGCCTATTTATAGAGATGGTACTGCTTCAATACAGTATTGCGCTATCAAATCATTGGATCGGATGTTCACAAGTCTTGTATTACAGGAATAGATTAGATCATCAGTAAAGTCCAAGTCAATGTACATTATTAATCATACAGAAGGTATCGGATCTTGAGTTTCTGCTTCAAGACGCTGCCGTTTTCGTTGCAGGTATCGCTCACGAGCACTCTGTACATCGGTCTCGGTGTTGCGCTTCGCAACAATCCTCCGCGTGGTCTCTTCTTCTGCCAAACGTTTCTCTCGCGTGACCCTATCTTCCTCTTCCTCCATTTGTTGTCGAATCTCTCGAGCCCGTCGCTCGTTAATTTCTCGGCGACTCGCAGCAATTCCTACAGCTCGGTGAGTTTCGATAAGCTCGGAGCCGACGTGAGAAGCTTGGGCATTTGCTGATCGCATTCCGAGTCGCCGGGTATTAGGAGCCGCAAGGTTCAAACCTGCACTTAACAATTCACGCTTGTCGACAATTTGATTATCATCGTTCAGTTCGACTTCTTTGCCTTCTGCTCGCGCAATTCTCGCAAGCTCGAGATCAGATACCGGGGTATGGTCGGGAGGTTTCACGATGGTTAAATTGGGTGCGGGACCTTGTGGTCCGATGATGCGCGTTTTCTGAGTGGCGGCCACTGTAGCTTCGTGGTTCTGTTCGGATTCTTCCAGCATCTTCCTGTAGAAATGGGTCATCCCGGTAGACTTATAACCTTGCTTTTTCCGTTCCTCTGAGATGGTGTTACATCGACACTGAACGTAAGAGGGGAAAGGGAAATCGTACCTTCTCTCTTTCTCGCCTCTTCCTCTGCTTTTCGAACTTCCGCCATTTGATCCTTATAAGCCTGAGTGACGAAGACTTCCTTGTCCTTGAATTGATCGCCTTCTGCTTCTCTTTCGAATTGCATCATTTTTTCTTCTGCACGCAAGTGATCCAATCTTCTCGTAGCCGCAGATTCAAGGAGGCCACGAATATATTTGGGCTGTTACGAACATTGATGAGATGACGGAGGGCAACAGTCGTATATACGTACCTTGCGCTCGAGAGCTTCCTGTTCTTTAGCTGCCTTCTGACGCAATTTCGCCTCCTGCATCCTATCCCACACCTCATCGTATTCATAAACCGTTTCATCTACCTTCATCTCAGCCTCCATTCGTTTCTTCATGGCTTGAGACGTTGCTACATTCTGCGCCAGAAGCTTTTTGTTCGCTGGAGCGTTTCGATCAGCAGCTGCTGACGTTGGGGCAGCATCAAGAATATCATCATCTCCTAAGTCAAATGCTGGACGTTTAAGAGAAGCAAGAGGCGGCTCGGCCTTCTGGGTTTTAGAAAGGGAGAATGAGAGTTTCATGAACGGCGCTGCATTGACACACTCTCAACTTTCGGAGTTTGAAATGTCTCGTTTCTGCTGCTTCTCATGGCGCAGGCAAGTTTTGACCGGAGGCGCATAAATGGGCCTGAAGAGAGTCATCCTCCAATTTTTGACGACGGTCAGGGTGTGTCTTGGACCTTAGGTCAACCGCGAAAGTCACGAAAACCAAAGGACATTCGCCCCATCTGTATGTTGTCAGGTTTGACCTCCCTGTCAATCTCACCCTCACTCAGTCCTGCAGTCTGGATTAATTGATCAAGCAAATGGATCTGCTTATGTAGAGACGGAACGAACGAAGATTGCCTGTGCTGTGTTTGTCTTTCCCCACTCGCAATACATGACTTACAAATCTATTTACATCGTCCAGCTATGGCCCAAGACAGTCAAAAAATACTGCATACAACGAAAAAGGCAAACTCAACGTCGAAGTCAAATTTGCCCCTTTCTCTTGTGTACATCGAAAGGCACCTATGCGTGTACGATATCTCAATCGTGACCAGCTAGGAGTGCATAATTATTGAGCTGATCTAGGATGCCGAAGATAGGTCGTTGGCGATGGCCATACATCAAGCACTCGTACCGTCAGTGCGCCTAGAATTACTACCAAAATCTACCATCGATGTCTTCCTCACAATCATCGAGGCTGATGGGAATGAAGGGTGCATAGCATCTGGGATTGTGGCTGCCAGTACTGCCTTGGCAGATGCTGGAATAGAGATGCTCGGTCTTGTCATGTCCTGTGCTTCGGTGAGAGCTTTTTCCTTGTATAACTTGATTGATCATGTTTCGATGTTTCTTAGTCTATTGTTGGTTGCGAGATTTGGCTAGATCCAACTGAGGAAGAGGCTCAATTGGCGAAAGGCACTCTGGTTCTATCTTACATGCCTGCGCTGGACACCGTCACCAGTATCTGGCAGTCTGGTCAAATGGATTCAGGAGAAGTTTTTGGAGTATGTTGCCTTGGCCAATTCCATTTCGTCGTCTTTGTTAATCCCATTCAAAGTGCATGGATGCTTGTCATGAACGGTGTACAGACATCCATTCTGTGGTGGCACAGACATTGCGAGATGATGTACAAACTTAATTTGTAGTTCACCGTGTACTATTTGCCTCCAAAATAACGCGGGGTAAAATGCTAGCTCTCTTCTGAGTCTTCAAAGCTTCATCATCATTGAACGACCCTCTCTGGCATATGTACGCGTTCATTACCACGTGACACAATTACTTTTCGAATTCTTGCCTTCAAGTTCAACGGGTAATTATAACGTCAGCTGTAGAGTCGTGTTCCTCCTTGTTTCTCGTCACTGGTTCTTACGAACGTCAACGACCTGAACGACCCCTGCGTGAAGTTTGAACCTCAAGTGGCGGCCTTTCAGCCATCGGTCCATGACTCTCACGAGAGATGACTATATTACTGTCAAGTCCCCCAAGAGCGGAACATATCCTCCATCTTCACCTCTCCTCAACCGACATTCTCATGATTCTGATGAGGGATCGTTGCGAGCTCTTGAAATCTCTGAGGGACCCTCCATGGCTCCCGTCAGGTATAGCCGGTATGCTCTTTTTCTGACATTTGAAGTCACGTCAGAATTCTCAATCTCCTGTGTAGTGGCCGTTCTTACTCAGGCTCCGGTTTCGAATTTCAGCATGACCTAGTGGGTCCTGGACTATATATTCCGCGTCTCTGATATTAGAATCATATTTCAACAGCTACCGTTGAGTATGAGTCTTACGGACCCGGACGTTGGGCAAGGACCGAGCAGTGAAAAGAGTGTTGGACTCATCAATGGCAAGTCTCCCGCTGATATCTTTCTCCCGCATACTGAGATAGTGTGTCGTACTCTGAAGGTATCGCTCTCATTGTGGGGCTACAGGTATGAGGCGACATACTTTTCGCAATTCATGAATACCGTGACATTCTTTATTTCTGTAGATTGGTTCTGGCATTTTGTAAAGTCAATTCTCTGCCTCAGGCTGTAAATTTTCTCATTCATTCGGTAGTTCGTCACCTGGCATTGTTGTTGCGAATACCAAAAGTGTCGGTGCGAGTCTAACTGTATGGTTACTCTCTGGAGTACTTGCATGGACAGGTGCTAGTAGTTTTGCGGAGTTGGGCTCGGCCATTCCTTTGAACGGTGGTGCGCAAGCATATCTTTCATACGCGTATGGGCCGCTTGTTTCCTACCTTTTTGCATGGACTGCGATCATTGCATTGAAGCCTGGTGTGCCTGATATTCTCTCGATATATTTTAAACTTTGGCTCACTCTATTCAGGCGGAAATGCAGTTATCAGCCTCATTTTCGCGGAGTATATAAACCGCCTCTTTTGGAGCCATTCCCGCGATGAGGTCTCGCCGGATGATATTCCTCAGTGGTCCATTAAACTCACGGCAGTTGGGGCAGTCGTGGTGGTGACCATAATCTGCATGGTTTCTCGTAAGCTGGGTTCACGAGCTGCCGTTGTATTTACAACTATTAAGGTGGGCGTCCTGTCAAGAAAAGAATTGTTGTCGTACTTTTCTTATCTTTCCTCAAGGTTGTCTCCCTAGTACGACTCAAGTATTTTTTGTCGGGCTCGCCTGATCTTTCTCCAGATAGCCATCACAGTTTTGGGTCTGATACAATTGGCTCGTGGCGAAGCCTCAACATCCTTTCGGCAATCACTCTTTGAAGGCACGAGCAGAAGCCCATCTTCATGGTCTCTTGCGTTATATTCTGGCTTATGGGCATACGATGGTTGGGACCAAGCCAATTACGTAGGAGGGGAAATGACTCACCCAGAAAGAAACATACCGAGAGCCATTCACTCTAGCATGGTTATCGTGATCGTAAGTGCCCTATATATTTCTCGACAGTAATCTATACTCAAAGTGTTTCCTCTAGTTGACATTTATGTTGGCAAATATCTCGTACTTTGTTGTGCTTAACACGGTAAGCCGCGTCACTATACCGGACGTCAACCTCTTCCATGAAGACTGCACAGGTGACAGTCAGCATGAGTAATACAGTCGCTTTGGATTTTGGTCGAGCTTTATTCGGTCCAATTGGAGGCATGGTTTTTGCTTTCATGGTCGCCTTTTCTTGTTTTGGTGCACTCAATGGTAAAAACATCTCGTGAAGATTGAGTTTTGTGCCACCTGACTTTTGTCAGGCTCATTCTTTACGACATCCCGCTTGATCTACGCTGCGGGAAAAGAACATTTCCTGCCTGCTCTCTTTGGTCGACTGCATGCCTCACGCAAGACCCCACTGAACGCTGCCTTATTGCAGGCTTTCATCACGATCTCATTCATCGTGATTGGAGGAGGATTCAGGTCACTCATCAACTTCTCAGTCGTTGCGTCTTGGGCCTTTTACTTCCTTACCGTGAGTCATTTTGCCCGTTGAATTGAGATTCATTCTCAACATGAATGCAGGTCCTTGGATTGATTATTCTCCGTATAAAAGAACCTTCGTTAGAAAGGCATGGGAATTTTTTCTTGTCTTTGCACCCACATTCTTTTTACAAACGCTTTAGACCTTACAAGGTGTGGATCGTCACTCCAATCACCTTCTGTGGTGTAAGTCCGCTATGCTTACAGGCTCACATTACAAGTCCCCACATTCTTCTGCAGGTTGCCCTTTTCCTTCTAATCATGCCGATTATTGCTGCACCTGTTGAGGCCATTGCTGTCCTTGGTATGCCACTATCACGCTTTTCGTTGGGAATATAACCCTTATGAACTGAAGGATTTGTGTTGGCTGGAATTCCTATCTTCTATATTACCCGACAAAATGAGGAAAATCACCCTCGAATATTTCGTGAGTGCATACTCTTTAATAGGGATCCCATGGTAATGAGAATTGGTTATAAGTATGGGTATCATCATATTGGAGTCGTATACGGGGACGTCGACCTAATGAAGAAGGGTGGGAAGCTGTAGCGACAGAGGGCGATGAACCCATAGAGATGGTAGAAGGCCGCTCGCATAGGATTTCTTAGGAGGCGAAGAATTGTCTGTACTTACACCCCGATATCCATTGCGGTCTGCATATACATAGGACCGGTGACATCCGAGGCTGACCCATATGACGTGATCCGGAATGTAATCAGGTTGCTTATAAACTGCAGTCGCAGCTGACACAACATCACTTATCTTTCTCTCTGTCCACCTTGTTCCATTGTGAGTTGATTGTATTCACAGCATCCTTTCTCTGATACAAGTATACTCATCTAGCTTAATATGGCGGTAATTCACATCACGACACGTTCTCTATCCCAGACTGATTAGATCACCATAGGAACACAAATACAAGTTCGATGTGAAGGCGAGTGCCGATGTACATTTGCGATTTTTCTGCTCATCATCTCTCTGACTAGATGACCTGTTCCGGATGTTCTGGTGCCGTCTCTCGTGTCCTGAACAAGGCTAAAGATACTGGTGGTGAGCTAAACAGTTCAGTCAAAATACCAAGGATCGAGTTCCTCATTCTCCCCAGATGTATCCGACTATAGTGTTTCCCTTGACGAACAGGAAGTTCGTGTTACATCCCGCCTTCCTTATGATGATATTCTGGCTAAGATTCAGAAGACTGGCAAGGAGGTATCTCTTAATAATCTTGATCTAGGTATTCGATCCACTGAAATCCATTTTGGGGCAGGTCAGGTCTGGAACCACTTTAGAATAAGCTGTTCTGTACTCGTGATACTATCTATTGTGATTGTCATCGTCTGATATATCTAGTGGGTATTGTTAGACTGCAGTGTATGGTTCATCAAGACCCATTTTGCCTATTAGGCAGAACGTTTGATTAGAGCGTCGCATCTGCAATTGTAGTACGGCTCCTTGAATCGGTCCGGTGCAGCTACTTTCACAAGGTCGTTGCCAGTTGCAACCTTTTTTATCAGGAAAGAAACTAATCTGTCTGAAGCATCCTTCTCCGTGCCACATGATATGTAATGCTGCGCCACACTCTTAACAGTCACAGAAGCTTTTATCATCCAGCAAAAGTCCCACGCGTTCGATGACAATTCAGTCGCTCGAGAAGTGAGAAAACAACAATTCGGTGAGAGTCTCATCCGTGCACGTCATTGGTCACAGCTTCATTTCCGACATCATTAAATGAGGCTTTTGCCAAGTAGCAACCGCTGTTTGTACCATTGTACATGAAATATAGCCTGAGTTTCAAGGTCATTAATCTGATTACTAACCGGTACTAACCCCCGTGCAGTTTCTATAGACCTTATTTATGTAAATCAAATAGTTTGACGGTCTGCCAGCATATACCTGTTGGGGCGGCTCGCCGGCAATGACGTCTTCGAATTCGAAAAGAACGCATGATCTTCAAAGCTTCATGGACGGGAATGAATCGGATACCCCAGGAGTATAGTGAAGTTTAGCAATCATTTTTTCAATTGGAAGGTCTTCGTAACTCCAGTAGCAACGCAATATCCAAAAGGGTTGTTAACACGGCCGTCAGAGCGCTATGTATAAGTTGGAAGAAGTTTTGGCAAGAATAAAAATCTGATCAAGAAAATGACCCCCTGACAAGTTGGATTTTGTGATCTGCGTCGATCACAAGCCCCACGAAGACGTCTACCTGGTTCACCTCTGCACCGGCCTTGCGCCGCCTTTCCACTTCACGCTTCATAAGTGGTCGACTAAGAATGTCGATGGCAAGCAATATCATTGTCCCCGACGGGTTTACACTGCATACGGAAAATACCTCTCATATTCTACTCGAATCGAACGAGGCGTTCTTGAACCCTGTACAAGAGTTCAATCGTGACACTAGCGTAGCGTGCATCCGGGTGTGGAGCGAGGAGTTAAACAGGTCGAAGGAGGAAAGATGGAGACAGAACCAAGAAAAGAGGGCTAAGAAACAGAAGGAAGGGGCTGCTAAGAAACGCAAAGGTGCGTATTGCGTCCAGCAACCTCTATATTTTCCGATATTGAGGACGTGAAGCGTAGTAGAATCTGAGGATATTCCACAAACTGGGGAGCCTTCAACTTCCATTGACGGATCTGACGATACAAGAGTTGAGGTTTCTCGCTCGACGATAAAAACACCTGAGGTGCGCTCAATCATGAGTACCCAACGGAAAGGTGCTCATCGGACAGAAAGCCATACAAATTCGTCTTATTGGAAGCACTCTCAGCCACTGGTCTTCGCTCAATCCGTTATGCAAAGGAAATCCCACTTCTCAAGTCAGCAGTTGATCCAGTTTTTTTTCTTGGCGCGAGCCTGTACTGAGTTCAACTAGGCATGTCATAGCCAACGATATTTCGCCGTCCGCTACTGCAGCCATGAGAAGGAATATTGAAATTAATGACCTGGGATCTGCACCTGACGCCCCTGGAAAAGTGAGAATCAATGAAGGCGATGCTTGGTAAAGCATTTCGTTATACAGATAGGCAAAAAAGTCTGACTTTGGCTCACCTCCAGCACATTAATGTATTCGCATCGAGAGGAGAAGGATCGGGTGGATGTTGTTGACCTCGACCCGTATGGTACAGCAGCACCATTCATCGATGCTGCCGTCCAATGTGTGAAGGATGGGGGTAGGTATCTTCATGACAATCAACGCACCATTTCCCTTGTAATCTGAACATTTTCTTTAGGTTTACTATGCGTCACCTGTACTGACCTTTCCGTGTTGGCAACAACGAACTATCCTGAAAAATGGTAGGTTCTTGAGGTCTTGACGAGTAGGAAAGATAATTTACATTCGTAGCTTTTCCAATTATGGTGGTGTTCCCGTCAAAGCAGAATATTGTCATGAAGCAGTAGGGGTCTGTGTCCATTCTAAGAGTGCAGCAATTCATCCTTTTTGCAGGCGCTCCGGCTCGTGCTTCATACCCTCTCGACTTCTGCATCAAGATATGGGCGCTACATTGAGCCTCTTGTCTCATTATCTATCGACTTCTATGTGCGGATATTCGTTCGAGTCAAGACATCTCCTTTGGAAGTGAAAAAAGCTTTGACGTATGTTTTTACTTTCCATGTCCAACATAATATTCATATTCGTCTGCAGGAAGACGTCGGCATATTATATCTGCTCAGCGTGTCAATCTTTCTATGAGCAACCTCTTGGTAGAGTTGTTGAAAGGCAATCAGCGGCAGGCAATATCAACTATCTTTTCAAAATTCAAAACGGCCCCGGTGTAGCAGAAAAATGTCCGGAATGCGATTCTGCGTTGCATGTGGGCTTGTCAATTCGGCCCATTTGGTCATACTGATAACACTACAGATGGCTGGACCGATGTGGTCAGGTCCTGTACATGACCCAAAGTTTGTGTCCAAGGTCCTTGAACATCTGGAAGCGAATCAGGATAAGTATGGAACTGCAGTGCGCATGAAAGGGATGTTGACCGTTGCACAAGAGGTGAACATCTCAGATTTTCTCACTGGACAGTCGAATTGTCGAACTAAAGTGCTCGTAGGAACTCGATGTCCCCTTCTACTTTACTCCAGCTAAAATCGCCAGTTTCTTCCACTGCATCACACCGACACTCGAGGAAATTGCGTAAGCCTTCCGCTCAGTCGTCATGGCTTCCCAATCATACCTTCGCAGTTCTGCCCTTCTCCATGCTGGTCACAAAATCTCCCGCTCCCACGCCTGTGCCGGCTCTTTAAAGACTACAGCGACGCGAGAAGATGTGCACAGTGTATTCCGCTCCTGGATCAAACTTAATCCTGTAAAAATGGAGAATATATCTGAAAACTCTCCTACACGACGTTTGCTTGCTAAAGAACCAAGGTAAGAAAGGTCGAGCCAAAGTCAATTGTCGCTGATGTGATGATCTGCTTTACTATGTAGCTTTGAAGCAAACTTCAAGAGACACCCAGGCTCTGTCACACCGTCAGGCAAAATGAAGCTTGTCAGGTATCAGGAAAATCCAACAAGTCACTGGGGCCCAGGCACGAAAGCCGTTGGCGGTTCCAAAAGGAAGCGGGCGAAGGATGATATCTGATAGCAGTGCATCTATTACCAAGTATGAGTACAAAGATCGTCATAAGTGTGCCAATAGTACAACAAAGATTATATCATAATCAAACATACGATAGCAAAAGGAAAGCACAAGACTATGCCGACTCAGCTGGTGTAACGTTTTTGCCACCCTTACTCTTCTTGCTGATCCACGGGTGTTGCAACAGCTCAGCTGCTGAGGGTCTGGCTTCGTGATCCAATTCGAAAGTAAGGCGTAAGAAGTCCTGGGCCTCCGCGCTGATATCCGATGGTATAGTCGGCTTTGCAGAGGAGCCAATCTGGAATAAATCGAGACAGATCAGAATCTAATCTTCCTCCAAAGATAAAATGTTTCACTTTAAAAATGGCTTGCATCTGAGTGAGCTGAGCCCAGGGGTGTTCACTTGTCAACATTTCCACTACGAGACATCCAACACTCCAAATATCGGCCTTCCGAGTGTGCGCACTCTGCTTCACAACCTCTGGGGCCATCCAGAAGACAGAGCCTTGGAGTGAGGGCCGATTGACGCGGTTACCAGTCAAGAGATCTGAGTAAGTTGAATTCAATAAGGGGCACCGCGGTCAACGATAATCTCTTACTGTCATCGACCTTCTTGGAAATTCCAAAATCTGAAATTTTGATGCCACCTTTATTGTCGACAAGAATGTTTGCGCCTTTGATATCTCGATGAATGATGTCGCGTTCATGAAGGTAATTAAGGCCTTCCAGAATTTGTCGAACAAAGTTTTTCACTAGTGGCTCCTCGAAAGCACCGTAGTTCCGAAGAAGAGCAGTTACCGAACCCCCAGGCACGTACTCCAAGAAAATGTTGAGGTATTCGTCATCAATAGATGAATCTAAAGAATGAGCTTCTGTTCAGACAAGCTTGAAAATCACGAAGGAAGATATTACGAACAAAGATATTGTACAATGTTCCCGTGTTGAAGATTTTTTAAAAGTTCGATCTCTCTTTCCAAGGCGCTGAGCATACTCTTTTTGCGTTCTTGATTCGGACCAGAGCCTGTTGGTAGTTCCACTTGTTTGACAGCCATGAGAAGTCCAGTTGAGGCGTCCATGCCGAGGTAGACTTTGCCAAAAGAGCCGGCACCAATCAGGGCGCCCTTGATCCATTTGTTTCCTACGAGCAAGTCAACTCCCGAGATGTTCGTAGGAAAAACAAAGTCTTACCTCCTTGAGAGGTCATTGCTTCAGGGCCCTCGTTGTTTGAATCCTCGTTCTCGTCCTCATCAACTTCAACCCCCGCGGGAGCTACTTCTTTCGGCAGATCTTCATCTGCCAAATTACTATCCAATCCATCAGAGTCGACTCCTGTCCAGTCATCCGTATCTGAGCCAGGATTGACTTGCATACTTGCTCTGCGGCTCTCCACCTCTGCTGTAATCTCATCGACGGTCATGAGACTTGCGGTGTCGGAGCGATCTCGTTTGCTCCGCAGTTCAGTCATGTAACTCGTACGCCGTGACGCATTTGAAGCTGTCCTCGATAGTTTATGCCCAGTGATGTTGTCAAACGAGTCGGAGAATGATTCGGTTGGGAAGGGGATGGGGGGAAGAAGTTGAGGGGGTGAGGCTGCTGTGGTACTTGTATCTTGCGGGTGAAGGTCAATTGATCGTCCATCGTCTGTAGAGAGAGACATTCGAGGTATCTCCTCGTCTTGAGTTTCCTCCGCATCGTCCGTGGCGCCAGGCTTGGCAGTGAGCGGAGGCGCTATTGAGTCAACGGTTGACCGGGATGGAGAAATGGATCTTCTGGGCAGGGACCCTATGGATCCTCGGGATCCTTGAGTACTATTGCTAAATCGAGACTGCGAAGCAGGAGCAATGGACATAACACTGTCACGGGTACTCGATCGCATCATCATACTATGTCTTGCCGTACGTTCCAGTACCTTCTTCTCAATAGCGGGGAAAAATTCCGTCAAATGGTTGGTGATTAGTTCGCTTGGTGGTCGCTGGCCAAAGAAGTTCCGCAATTTTGAGGGTCGCTTTGCTGCATGCTGTGCTGCATGCTGCGCTGCAGGGTTCAAGGCAGCGGAGGTCGGTGAGGGAGGATCTAACGCTCGCTCGGGATCTCGGACTCCCAAACCGCTCAAGATGCTGATAGAACTTGCGCGCTTGGTCGCTCTACTCGTCGAGCCAGAAATGGCGCCACGATCATCGTGACGCTTGGCTTTAGGAAGTCGGCGAACGATCAAGCCATGGTCTCGTGACGGATGGTCCGGTGGGGCATGACATATTGAAAGCAATTCTGCCTCAGTCAATGGTGTCCCTGCATCCCGCTTGTGTACAGTTCAGAAAATTAGAATGATCCTAGGAAAACTTACCAGGATTATTATCCTGTCCCTTTCCAAGATAGACAACCCACCCATCAATGCTAAGACCTCCGTCCTCGATCCGAAGATAATCACCATCCGAATCGGTGCTTCTCGAACCTCCCTTGCCAAACTTCTTCAAGACCTTCTCCAACACCTCTACGCCTCCAGCACACGTTGCAGCATCAATGGTGGAAGACAAGCCTTCATCCGGCAACTCGAATTTGACTAATTTCCGGCGCAACGTCTCAAGAGGCACTATGCCTTGCGGTGCATTGGAATTGTTGAACGCACCGCGACCGACCGCGTACGACAAAGATGGAGATGGATTTCCAGAGTTCGTGAATGTTTCCGATATTGGGGAGAGATTACTTTGCAGTGTCGGACCAGATTGAACATTGGCATATGGATGTGGATTGGGTCCAGCTGGCGGACGGGGTGGTAATTTGTTCGCGGGTGAACCCACTGTAGGAGAATTGAGCGACAAATTTTGTGCATGTGAAAGTCTGTTACCTGCAGGCCCAGGTCGTGATCTGCCCGGGGGTAGAGGGGATGTCGAACGGGGTGGGGGTTTCCCACCTCCGGGATTGCCTGGACGGGGGTCCGCGGGTAAATGGTAACCGGTCCAGTTCGTGGCAGAGGAAGGCGTAAGGAGATCGCGATTTTGAGGGGCAAGGGGTAATGTTCCATATGTAGGTGGATCCTGGGTAGGTGTTCGTCGGCCGTTGAGCCCTTGCGCACCCGAGGGACGGGCTGGCTGGCGGACCGGTGGCAGGGGAGGCTTGCCATGGGGTAATGGAGGAAGAGGAGGAAGGTTCGGTCGTCCTGCTGCAGGCACCATATGAGCACTATTTGGCGTCGCTACGGGCTGAGTGGGTTGCGAAGGAGGGTGAGGAAGAGGGAGGGGTCGAATGCCATGGCTGGGGTTTGGCCGGCTGGCCGAATCAGGCTCGAGTCGAGGTAAGTCGCTCCTCCCAGTGTTCTGATTAAGCTGAAGCGGAGCAGGCCGGGCACTCCTGTTTGCTAGACGGTTAGGTGCCGTGTCTGTGCGGTCTGGGGTGCTCTTATCATGCGGAGGTGTTGTTCGTGCTTCGTTGCCAAATTCCAGCCTCGACCTGGCTGCTTGAGATGCTGTGGGGGAACGTGATGATCTCAGCCTAAGAGCTTTGACTGCATTGACAATCCTTAGTCTATCTCCAATACTAGCCACTCCCATTTCCTTCAACGTCTGCTGGTCCAATTCCAAAAGAACATCGCCACGAATGTCATTGGCCTTAAACGTTGCAGCATGAATTCCACATTTGATGTCTGTCAACCACCGAGAGACGTTGCTATCGGTCCATGAACGGATGAAGTCAATGTATTGAACGCCTGGAGGGGGCTCGAGCAGAGCAGCAGACGTGGGGGTTATTGGGAAGGGGGAATTTTGACCACGCACGGTGGGATTGAGGTTGATGAAAGACCTGGAAGCCTGTTGAACGGTAAACTGGGAAGTGCTTGGGGATGCAGGGGATGCGGGCTTGGGAGGGGACTGAGACGGATTGTCAAGACTGTAGAAGCCGCCGCTGACGGTCATGGCGGCCATGGTGTCAGATGGAAGGGCTATCAACTCAGCCCTTTATTCTGGCAGATGCTGATCCTGACAAGGTCTATATTGCGAGGTAAGCGACAAGCGTCCAGTTTTAGCTCGGCCTTTGTTACCAGAACAATACACAGAAAACAATGGCAGGCAGACCACCGACACGCGAGAGCAAAGAATAGTTCGGCCCCCAGCGCGTCGTCGACGAGACCGAGACCGAGAACGGCTAGCCTGAGCGCCCAGTTGATTGCGGGCAGTGGCAATGGCAACGACACCGACCATGGTGATTAGTCAGCTGCGGAAACACCGGCCCGCAGGCTTGCATCGGACAATGGAATCAAAACGCTAGTCTTTGCATGGCACAAGCAGCTGTCGTCTCCTAACGCACGGTGATAAAAACCCGAGTCTATACGAAAGCCGATACTCGGCAAGGCTACATAAAGGCAATGAGTGTGGATAAATGGGCAGCTTCTTTGCCACGTCGAAACCTACCCTTTTTCATTTCCCCTTCATAATTCCTGCCAAAATAATTATACCTACATAATCATTCCTCTTTCATTTGCCCTTTGGACAGCGTCTCCTCTCTCTTTCCGTCATGCGGCTCTTTGCCGCCCTCATCGTTCTTTCTTTTCTTGCCCTCGACACCGTCGCTTCTCCATACCGGGACGAATTAGCTGACTACAATCTCAACGTCAATCAGAACGCCGCTTCACCTCTCGACTACACATCGTCATGGCCTGGCGGCCCATATCACACCTCTCCTGACAATTGGAGAGCTCTACCGGTTTACACCATCCTCCTCGACAAGTTTGCCGATGGCGACCCTACTAATAACGATTTTTTTGGAACTATGTTCGAGAACGACTATCGGGAGACCCAACTTCGGTACGGTGGTGACCTCAAAGGCCTGGTGTCGCATCTCGATTATCTGCATGGCATGGGCATACGGGTCATATTCATCTCTGGAACTCCCTTTCTAAACATGATTTGGCAAGCCGACAGTAAGTTACCCTCAAGCTTCAATGAAGGCCGCATTACAATTTACGTTCAATGTTACAGGTTATTCTCCATTAGATTTTACCGTCCTCGATCCCCATTGGGGAACTATCTCTGATTGGCGTAATACCATCGCTGAGATCCATTCTCGGGGCATGTACCTCATGCTGGATTTCACAGTTGGGACAATGTCGGATCTAATTGGTTTCGAGGGGTAAGCCGCCTCGGTCTTTTTCCATCAAAAGTTCTTCGATTTCAATGATATCATAGGTACCTGAATGTAACCACGCCCTTTGACCTCGATGAACATACAGCTGTCTGGAAGCATCCCAACTATATGCCATGGAATTTTACAGAGTATCGCGATTTCAACGTGAGCGTATTACTTTCCTCAAGTCCTTTTCATCTAACATTGAAGTTTCACAGATCATCAATGAACGCAACACTTCCTGCACTCTGCCCGTGTTTTGGGACGACAGCGGCAACATCGTATCCTCTGACACATTTGAAGGAGCAAATGGTTGCCTATTGTCCGATTTCGACCAGTATGGCGACATGGAGGCTTTTGGTGTGCACCCTGATTGGCAGCGTCAATTGGCCAAGTTTGCTTCCGTTCAAGACCGTCTTCGAGAATGGAAGCCTTCGGTTATGGCCAAGCTCACCCACTTCTCCTGCATGGCCATCACGTCTCTAGACTTCGACGCGATTCGCATCGACAAGTCAACCCAAGTCACCGTGGACGCCCTTGCCAGTTGGTCCAACAGTACTCGGCAATGTGCGCACCAATTGGGCAAAAAGAACTTTTTGATTACCGGAGAAGTCACCGGCGGAGACACTTTTGGCGCACTTTACATGTGAGTTTTCTCGTCTTTCACTGTTTTTCCTTGGGTTGAACTTTTGTCTAGTGGACGTGGGCGTACACCTACACAGCTTCCTCCCGGATTCCTGGCTGCTGCGAATGTGACACCGTCGGATGGCTACTTTCTGCGGGAACGTGATCTTGGCGCACTTGATGGGGTTGCCTTCCACTACTCTATATATCGCGCCCTTTCCCGATTCCTTGGAATGGACGGAAATCTTCAAGTCGCGTATGATGTCGACACCAACTTTGTCACAGCCTGGAATCAGATGTTCGTAAATGACGACTTCCTAAATGCCATCTCCGGTTTCGTTGACCCTCGCCATATGTACGGCACGAGCAATTTTGATGTTTTTCGGTGGCCCAGTTTACAAGACGGGACGCAGAAGAGCGCGTTAGCGAGTTTCATCACTAGCTTGGTTATGCCTGGTATCCCGCTTGTATGTTCCCCTGTTATACTTGATGATTTGTACAGATTCTGACATTAGTTTCTAGATTTTCTATGGTGAGGAGCAAGATTTCTACCTGTACGACAATGGCGCGTCGAATTATCTCTATGGGTACGTGCGGGTTCAAAGGTCGCTTCAGTAAGCTAACAATCAGTCCAGACGTCAAGCAATGACCGGGAACCAAGCCTGGAAGCGTCATGGCTGTTATACTCTTGGTTCTGAGCAATACTTCAATATGCCTCTTGAGAAGGCCCTTCTAGGCTGTCATGATGACTGGAATGCACTTGACCATTTCGATCCAACTGCGGATACTCGGCGCCTCTTCGCCCGTTTCCATCATCTTCGAACAGTGTACGGAGCACTTCAAGACGGATTTAATCTTGTTCAACGTGGAAATTGGACCCACTTCATTCAGCGGCCTGGGTCTAATGGCACAGCGACAGAGATGGGTTTGTGGTCGGTGTCGAGAGCTGGTATTTCTGGCGTTCAGACATTGTCTGGGACATATAAAGATCAGGTCTGGCTACTTTACAGTAACGAGAATGCGACCAAGACATATTCGTACGATTGCAAAGGTGACCTCTGGATGTCCTCACCTTTCACATCCGATACGGTCGTCAAGAACCTTTTTGCTCCCTACGAAACATACGCATTGTCGGCGTCGCTCTCGTCATACTTCAACAACAGCCAGGCACCTTGGTACGGATGTCTCCCTAATATCACTATGGAGGCTTTTAGCTTCAAAGTCCTTGTCCCCGTCGATCAATGGATTGCTCCTCCTCCTGCCCTGACCAAATTTGTTCCCGGTCACGATCATCGCATTCTTGTCAGTGAAAGTGATGTCAACGCGACCACAGTCGACATCTCACTGGAATTCAATGTTGCCATGGATTGTGATAGCGTTACAAATAGCATATCATTCAATATGTCCTCTTCTGGTGTTGGAACTGCACCTACCGTTACAAATGTACATTGTGGAGCAGTAACCAATCCAGATCCTTCCACTATCCCGGGAGGTTCAACATCAGAGTGGGCTTGGTCTGCGACTTTGCGCAATTTCCCAGATGGTGTACTGACCATCAATGTCAACAATCCGGCTGCTTCAGACAGCAACTCTACGACTGAGGTGAGCCTGCTACCCGTGACGTTGTTTTTTTGACTCAAAATTCTCCTCGATCTTAGGCTGTTGATCATTTACTCCTGAGAAAGGGTGCAAGGAATAATGTTATGGTCTTCCCAGAGAATGAGTTTGACACGAGTGGCTCGTTTAAATTATCAAACGGACAGTACACCTTCACACACAAGGCGTTTGGTGCGGAGAAATTCAGATACTCGTGGAACTTTGGCCAGAATTGGACACAATGGAAGGATTGGGAAGATACCACGGTTATGGATGCGAGCGCTTTCCAATCTTCTGAAAATTTCTGGGATGGCGATCATGTCATGGTGCAATGTGAGTTTTCCAGCTCTTTCTTGTTTCGTTGTACGTAATGATATCTGTAGATTGGAGCCAAGCGGCCTTGTCCGTAGCCCATGTTGTTCACGCCGATGCTGGATATTCTGGTGCTTCCCGACGTGTTCCACAGTTTTTAGCTCGGGGACCTTTCAATGATTGGGGTTTCGATCAGGGAATCTCGTCTCTGATGACGCAGAACTCCGATGGCCTTTGGGAACTTGAAATTATGGCGTCGTGGCCGACATATGTTCAACTCAACGTTTGGGGTTTCGATGATTATTACTACGGTGACATGGATGGTGATGGCGTTCTAGACCGTCTGCCCCCCAACTCGATGGCCCCTAATTACCTCAACATGTCGGCACCACCTAGACCTCATCTTGCATGGACATTGCTCGTTAATGACTCTTCGATGACTTGGACTCTCGAACCGCGAGGACAATCATCTGTTGGCGCCATCATGTATGCTCTTCTCTGTTCAATCCCTCTCATCACTGGTACACTTGCCGTTCTCATATTCATGTGGACCTTCTATGGGATCAAGCACAATAGATATGGTGTCAAGGCAAAGTCGCACAACAAGTATTTCCCTATCCTGGGCGCTCTCGGTCCCAAGTCCACTACCGACCTGAAGGACGGTGCTCATCATGCGTCAGAAAAGCTTTTTGGTCACAAGCATAACACTGAAATCATCGGGTGGCCCGAAGACAAAAATAAACGCCGCAAGGTCCTGATTGCGACTCTGGAATATGAGATCATGGACTGGAAGTGTAAGGTGAAGATTGGTGGGCTCGGTGTCATGTCCACTTTGATGGGGAGGGCCATGACTGATGTCGACCTTGTTTGGGTAGTCCCCAAAGTTAAAGACATTGAATATCCTGCTGGGGAACCTGCGGAACCCATTGAAGTCATCATCTTTGGCGAGCCGTACCTTATCGAAGTTGAAACTCACGTTATGGATAACATCACATATGTGATCTTGGACAGTCCGGTTTTCCGCGCCCAAACCAAATCAGATCCCTATCCCGCTCGCATGGACGACCTCAGCTCTGCCATCTTCTATTCAACTTGGAATCAAGCAATCGCTGCCACCATTCGCCGTTTCCCGATTATAGATGTCTACCATATCAACGATTATCACGGTGCTCTTGCTCCCATCTACTTGCTCCCGAAAGTTGTACCCGTCTGTCTCTCCCTTCACAATGCCGAATTCCAAGGACTCTGGCCTTTGCGTACGAAGGAAGAGATGAAAGAGGTTTGCTCAGCCTTTAATATCAGCAAAGAACAATGCACGAAATATGTTCAATTCGGAAATACGTTTAACCTTCTTCACGCCGCCGCTTCTTTCATAAGTACTCATCAGAAGAGTGTTGGAGTTGCTGGTGTCTCGGACAAATACGGTAAACGCAGTTGGGCTCGCTATCCTGCTCTATGGACCCTCAAACATGTTGATTCACTCCCAAATCCTGACCCCGATGACATTGCTGCATTGGATGAGAAGCCCACTTCTGCTCGTGATATTGTCATCGACCAAGTCGCCGAAGCTGCCCGCCCCGAACGCAAACGCCAAGCTCAGGAGTGGGCTGGCATCAAGCAGGATCCTAACTCGGACCTCTTTGTATTCGTTGGACGCTGGTCCAAACAGAAAGGAGTCGACCTTATCGCGGATGTCATGCCTTCTGTGTAAGTTCCATGTCTAGTTTATACCCCATGTGCTCGAAATGCTCATAGCTCTTACTTAGTCTCGAAAAGCGTCCTAGTGTTCAACTCATTGCCGTTGGCCCAGTCATCGACCTATACGGCCGATTTGCAGCAGAAAAACTCGCCCGATTGATGGAACTTTACCCAGACCGTGTCTACTCAAAACCCGAGTTCACAGCACTTCCACCCTACCTTTTCAGTGGAGCTGATTTCGCTTTAATACCATCCCGAGACGAACCGTTCGGTCTTGTAGCTGTTGAATTCGGCCGAAAGGGAGCACTTGGCGTTGGGAGTCGCTTGGGTGGTCTTGGTCTGATGCCGGGCTGGGTGAGTCTTACGATTTTCATAGGATCAATGATGATAATTTTTCTAAAAACTTTCTCAGTGGTATCCTGTCGAATCGAGTTCGACCGCTCACATGCTATCACAACTGACAAAAACTATCAAAAAGGCGTTAAAGTCAACGGAAGAAGAGCGAGCCATTCTCCGAGCTCGTTCTGCTGTTCAGCGCTTCCCTGTCATCGAATGGCGTCAAAGAATGGAAGATTTCCACAGACGTAGTATCAATACCAGTCGCCGCATCGCAGGGCCAAATGCTTGGAGGGAATCTGACTGTAACGGCGGAATTGCTGCGCCGATTGGAGAAAATGAAGACTGGAATCCGGTGAATCAGGCATATCCTTCACAACCTGACTGGGACGCGGCTAGTATCGGAGAGCAGTCCATGGTACACATTCCTGGATCGCCAGCAGCATGGAGTCAAGAGACTTTGAGTCCAAGTGGCACACTTAATGGCGGAGGACGACTCCATGATGACAGTAGGGCTCCTTCAATGGATGGGGACGGAGACTATTTTACCCACTCCAGGGGTAGTACTGTTGCTGCTAATACACCCGAGGCATATGATGATTTCATCGAAAGGGCTAACCGCACTATTGCACGAGATCACAGGAATGCACCGGATCCATTCCTTGAAGGCGGCCTTGAGGCTCCCAACCGACCCTTCGGTGCTCACTCGCGAGTTTCCTCCGTAGATTCTATCTCATCGATTGTTGAGGAGAAATCCAACTCCCCTCTGAACAAAGCAATAGCCTCGGTGAGTCATTTTTCCTCCTTCATTTCTCATGATCTCAATCTGATCGACCATAGTTTACGGATGCAGACGGTGGTGTTGCTTCGGACTTCGTGCAAAAGCTCCAGATGCTCAACGCAAAGAACTCTGAGCATGAGTTGTCCATTGAAAAGTATCTTGTTAAAAGCGAAGAAGCCTTCTTTGGAAAGGTTCGAAAGGAGAGACTATCGAGTGCCGCCAGCTTGCGTTCATCCCATCGAGATTCAGTTTGGGGAACGCCGTCTTCATCCATATACTCTCGGCCTGATTGTGAGCTCTCAAGTAAATTCATAGGTAACCAGACTGAACCGATACACTTTGTAGCACCCAATACTCAAGGTTATTCATCTTCCGATCATGACGGTTCTCTGCGTCATGTCGCGGGTGCACCAGAGGTGGTTCCTATGACCGGATTGCAAATTTTCATGTCTCGCGAGATTGGTGGATGGCCTCTTTACACGATCGTAATCGGTACGGGACAGGTGCGTTTTCAGCCGAGTTCACAATGCCATGTATTTATGCCTTAAAACAGATGCTTAGTGCAACGAGCTTCCAAATCACGTTGTTGACTGGCCGCAACTGGCAAGACGACGTTCAGCTCTATGTGTTAGGTGGTGTCTTCCTGGCGGCATCCGCGGTATGGTATACTCTCTTCCGACTCAAGCCATCCGTATATGTCTTGTCGGCACCGTGGATCTTCTTCGGCTTCGCTTTCTTTTTGATTGCCCTTCCGTCTCTATCCAATGCCATCCATCCCGCTCATAGGGTGATGTCTAGTATTGCAACCTGGTCATATGCTGTCGCTTCCGCTGCGGCTTTCCTCTTCTTTGGTCTCAACTTCGGAGAAGAAGCGGTGTGTTTGCATGAATGTTACCCAATCTAAAGTTCGCAAGCTCATCTACTTTCTCAGGGTGCAGCGACAGAGGTGTGGACCTTACGGGCCTGTGTTGTCCAAGGCTCGCAGCAAATTTGGGTTGCGGCGCTTTGGTACTGGGGATATACTTTGAATGGGAAGAAGGATAATTATGTCCCGCCGTGGTGGATCGTTCTGATTTGTTGGCCTATCGCAATTATGAGTTTTGTATTCGCATATCTTATGCTTCATGGCCTTCCAGGTATGTGTCCACCTTTCCGAGTTCTTTGAACAATGCTTACGCGTCGGCGTTTAGAATACTATAGACAAACACCTCCGAAGGTCCCGCAGTTCATAAAAACGCTATTACGGCGAAAGCTTGTCTTATGGTTCCTTGCCTCCGAACTTTTGCGGGACTACTGGCTGAGCGGTGTACGTCTTTATATATTGACATCCCTTGCTATGCCTTACCGGCTTTTGTTTTGTAGCCTTATGGTCGAAATTGGAGCTATCTATGGAGTGTGGATATTGCGAAATGGAAGATTCTCCTCCTTATCATTACTTTCTTTGTATTCGTCTGGGCGGGTATGATGCTTGTGCTGACGCACTTCAGCAAAACTCATACATGGTTGCTTCCTGTCTTCGCGGTTGGTCTCGGGGCCCCAAGATGGTGCCAGGTAAGATACTACTTTCCCCCCTTTTTCATTTCTCCTATTAAGTCATTTCTCAGATGCTTTGGGGCACATCATCTCTTGCTCTCTATATTCCTTGGGCTGGTAAGGCTGGACCTTACCTTGGTATTTCATTATGGTTGTGGCTTGGAGTCCTGGATGCAGTGCAAGGTGTTGGCCTTGGCATGATACTTCTCCAGGTGTGTTTGTGTTGTGACGGGGGGATTTCACAAAACTGAAGCAGCTCCTAGACATTGTCTCGACTGCATGTCTGCGCCACCCTTGCATTTTCTCAGATCATCGGTTCGGTTTGTGTCATGATTGCACGAGCAACAGCTCCCAATCGAATCGGGCCCGGTACTGTGTTTCCAGATGCGGCCAAGTGGGACTTTTCCGATGGACTTAGTGGTTTGTTCTTTTCTTTCGATAGAGGATCGTAGTTGAGTGCCGTTCTATCACAGGGAGCCCTATGGCCTTGCCGTTATTCTGGGTTGCGTTGGTGTGCCAGCTCATCATTGTTCTGGGATACTTCTGGTTCTATCGCAAGGAGCAACTCGGTTGGTGACGTTGAATTCAACTTGCATGGACGCAACTAACAGGTCTTCTGCCTCAGCCCGACCCTAATTACTTCAAGTTTACACATTTTAGATATCCCTTACATATCATCATTGGACTAAAATTGAAGGACACTAACATTCAACGGACTTGAAAACATACATACACTGTAGCGGAATGACTGTCATACCTCTGTAGCATCACGGACATATCTCGTCTACGTACGATCCTTAAAAATTAGCTGCAGATAACATACATAAGTATGTAGAGGGTAATTGGACTGAATAAATTCAATATCACCTTAGACTATTAACTAGACTCTGAAGTGATTTTGAAGTCAGCACATTTTGTCTCCTGTTACCACGTACTGACTAAATCTGAAGCTCAAAACTTGATGCTCGGAATCGAGGACTATGGGAGCGGGAACGATAGCGATAGTGGCGACGAGACGGTGTCGACAGCAGGGCCCAAGCTAACAATTCCAACACCAAAGCCCACCTCCGCACCAGCATCCGGCATTGCGCTACCGCCTCCCAAAGCAAAGCGAACGAAGAAGATAACCATTGGCCTCCCGAGCCTCCCACCTGAAAAACACGCGGAGGATGATGACTTGACGGAGGAGAGACCAGTCGCGAAGCGGCCTCGACTGGAAAATGGGGCAGGGAAATCGTCATTGTTATCCATGTTACCTGCTCCCAAAGAGAGAGCACCAGTGGCACCCGTCTCAGAGAGGGTTCTAGGTGGAGGAAAAGGTCGGGGACTTGACTTTGGAGCACCAAGAATATATGCAAACCCACTAGTGCAAGATGAGGAGGACGTCGAAGATGATGCTGAATCTTCAACTGCTCTTAAGCCTCAAGACGCCCAGGCGCCTAATCCAGCTCCATCTTTACCTTTTCTCCCACTTTCCTTAAAGAAAGGACGCGCGAACGTCTCAGTCGAGGACGGTCAGCCCAAACCGAAACCTCAGCCGGCTCAAAAGCCCGCTGCACCTGCAGTTGACTTCTTCTCATTAGGCAGTACGTGTGCCAATTCGACGCTCATTTCCCGAGCTCTAAAACGTTTGTAGGTACTGCTTCGTCCACCAAGATCACCCGACCTTCATCAAGCTCCAGTTCAATCCCGACACTATCCTCTGCACCTGATGTTCCCACTTTCGAGATACCGGAACCATCCCAAACGGATGAATACCCTGGCTACTACCAACTTCCCTCTGGTGCATGGGCAGCGCATGATCCTGCCTACTACGCGAAGTTCGTCAAGAAGTGGCAGGCCGAGTACGATGCGCATGTGCGAGCATTGGAGAAGGGCATGGTTAAGGGCTTCGAGGATTTGGAATCAGCGGAAGTGGAAGACGTGAACGCAATGACAGAAATGGAGAGGGCGAAGCGTGAAATCCAGGAGAGAGAAGAGAGGAAAGCCATCACGCAAGGTGCGGGCGGTGCCCCGGCCGCGCCCAGAATGACTCTCAATGTGAGTTGGCATTCGAGAGAGAACGACGAGTGTTAACTCTGCTGACAGGCAAGCAAAACAAGTGGGATTGCGCGGTCACGGCACCAACTTTCGACTTTGCTCAAGGAGGCTTACGAAAACCGGGAAGCTCTCGAGGAAAAAATTGCCATGGGAAAGCGAAATCGCAAGGAGGCTGGCAACAAATATGGTATGACTATCCTCTTGGTCAACATTCGTCGAGCCTTGCTGATACATTCCGCACTTCAGGATTCTAAATACACATGTACATCATATTAATGAGCGCCAGAATCTTAATCCAGCAACGACGATCCGACAGATAGAAGAGTACAAGTACATAGTTAGGAAAATGAAGAACACTGGAAATGTGAATCAAGCAGTGTCACACACAAGGAAGCCAGATATGAACTTACACATTAGATGAGACGAGGGGGTATCCTACTTGCCGCCCGCCGAAAATTTGGTTACACTCTTCGTGCCCTCAGAAATGGCGTGCTTGGCAAGTTCACCAGGCAAAATCAAACGGACGCTAGTTTGTATCTCGCGAGATGAGATGGTAGACTTCTTGGAGTAGGATGCGAGTTCTGTCGAAACATTATGATAAGAACAATGCCAAACTATCCATAGTGACGTACTAGATGCTTCAGTGGCAATGCGTTCGAAAATGTCATTGACGAAGGAATTGAGGATGGCCATGGCCTTGTTGGATATACCAGTGTCGGGGTGCACCTGCTTCAGAACTAAAAATTGGGATGAGCAGTGGCACTCTGAAATGGGGGCAAGTGTAGTACCTTTGTAGATATAAGAGCTGTAAGTCTCCTTGCGGACCTTGCGACGCTTCTTCTTCTCGCCATCTGCAGGTGCGGCAGACTTGCTCTTGCTAGCAGTCTTCTTCGCGCCCTCAGCTTTGGCGGGTGCCTTGGACGCGGTGGAGGCAGGTGCTTTGCCGGCTGTGGAGGCGGGCTAGGATTGACAGGTAAGCGATACTTATCAGCGAGCATACAACCATGAGCATACTTTGGGGGCCATGGAGAGAGAAGGTGGTGGTTGGAATACAAGATTGGTTCACACGACGCGAGACGCGTTAAACGTCCGCCAAAACAAGGACAACGTGTAATCACGTGCAATCACAGGTCGCGACGCGCGACGCACAGCCTGAGGTTGCGCACAGGTGTCATCATACTTTCAGTCTTTCCTACAGTTACATGGGTAAGCTATAGGAGTTGAACAATTCCCGTCATCCCGACAACTCCATCTTCGTCAACACACCATAGTTTGATCGAGGTATTACTGTTCCAGGTACCATGTATGGTGGATTCACGGTTAACAACGACCGGATTATGGGCGCGGTACTCGAATGATGCTATCTGGACTCCTGGGTTATGGAAGATGGCAGTCTCCAAAAGCATGGTAGCAGTGAGAGGGCCATGAACAAGTCGCTCTAAAAAGTGATTCATTAGCTGATGTTACACCGCACATTCTTGCCCACCTGGGAACCCTTCCTTCTGAGTATGGGCGAGATCCAAATGAACGGAATGGGCATTGAACATGAGAGCAGAATATCGGAACAGAGTCGCCAAAGTTGGTTTGTA
The DNA here is from genome assembly GCA_017657315.1 of Termitomyces sp. K1Ag. Taxonomy (NCBI): domain Eukaryota; kingdom Fungi; phylum Basidiomycota; class Agaricomycetes; order Agaricales; family Lyophyllaceae; genus Termitomyces; species Termitomyces sp. K1Ag. The sequence goes on from JAGGAR010023983.1 coordinate 208,683, forward strand.
CGTAAACGAAAAGTCAGACTTGGTTGGAGTGTCTTTCACTGTCAGTGTGTCAACCGAGAGTAGGCCGCCTGATCCATGTTTTAGAGCGCACCTTCGCGAGGTTTCCTCTTTGGAGGGCCAGAAGTGGATACGGCAAAATAAACATGGGAGCGCTCCTCCGTAAGGGAGGGCCGCGTATTTCCCTCCATAGTAATGTCAATCCGTTGGTTGACAAAGACCATTGGAGTCTTCTGAGGATCATCGAACCCCTTTTTCTTGACAGAGTCGATACCCCAAGTCGCGGTAGCGCGTTGGCCGATCATAAGCGGGACCTCTGGATCCCAAACCATCTTGCCTCCCGCCCACATTCTCTGTGTGAATGGCTCCGGCGGGGAGAAGTCAGCGTCAGTGCCGTCCTCGCGGAGCTCCGCTTCTGGTGTACGAGCGTGGAAGAAGGCTATGTGGTGAGCATAGCCCAGCGGGGAGGTCTCCTTGGGAGGGAGATAGGGCTGACGTGAACCATCTCGTGTCGGGAGAGTGATATAAAGATCAGAGAGACGCTCCAAATGGAAAGTATCTGAGAGTACTTGTTCGCGGGGAGTTGATACCCATCTATTAAGTGCTTCGACTTCTGGATGACTCAACGTTGAATAGGGTCTCAAACTCGGTCTGCGCAATCTGAAGGCGGTCCTGAACATTGTTGTGGGAGGAAGGAAGGGGACCGTCAAAAGCCGTTCCAGGTTCCACGTCACACGTCGGATGTGAATTTGAAAGGCTACACTAAAGGGTTCAAAGTGGGAAATACATGTACACCGACAACTAGTACTACAGAGTTACTGCTAACACGGCGGTCGATAACTGAAGAGAAAGCATAGGATATGTAAATAAAGGTATGCTAAACTAAGGGGGAAAACAAGTATGAATAACTTCCAGACAGCGATGAGAGACGAAGGTAATAAGTATTACCCTTGATACCCGAAAAAGAAAAGTTGGAGAAAAACGACATTAGGTGACCTCGAGTACCGAAGTCTCTAGAATTCGGAACAAGGTTGGATCCTTGGAGTCTTCTTGCCAATCAACGATCTCTCTCCAATTAACGGCGTTGGCTTCCTTCTCTGTCGCCCCAGCAAAGGCGCCGACTTCGTCATCAGTCAGCCCACGGAAAATGAGAAAGAGACGAGTGAAGACGCAGGGATCAGTCGTGACGGCAATATCGATGGCGGATGCGATTTTACTCTGAGAAAGGAAACGATAAGCGATATTCTTGTGTTGTGAAAAGGCGTGCATGTTATTGCTTGAAGACCAGTCAATCCGAGTTCAAGTAGAAGCGATAGCAGGCTTTAGACGTACTTTAAAAAATTCGTCTTTGCATGCAGAGAAAGTCCGAGTTGATCAAGCACATCCATGAGATGCGGGATAAAATCACGGAAGGACATGGCGAAGCCATTACGAGGAGCGATATACTCATTTGGATCTACCATGCCAGGGTCGGGTCTATTAAGTCGTTCAGAATGGGTTATGAGCAGTTTGGCAAATGACTTACATTGCCTCATAATATAACGCTGTTGTTATCATTTCAGTTTCAAAGTGTTCGAGCGCGCCCCCAGGATGAGCACGCAAAAAATACTTGATTTTGTTATCCTCTACTTTCTCAGCAGGAGGCCAAGTGACCCCTGGTTGCCAGAGGGCCGAGAACGACAGTATTACGTCGCAATATTGCACAGCCGGTGTCAAAATGCTTAGATGGCATTTTGCAGTGACTGGCTTTGCCGCAACAGCCAGCTTAGTCATGACACGAGAGTCGACCTTGAATCCTGCCTTGTAGTCTTCGTTATCAGGCAACCGTGTGCCCGTGAATTCCAGATGGTGATTATCGCCGGCATGGACGATGTCAAGCTTGCCCCAGAACATGCCTTCTACCATTGTCCCGTCCTCCATGCGAGCCATATCAAGCTCATCGGAGTTGATGTTCACATCGAGAGCAACATGCTGACCAGGGGTCAGTTCTAGATTAAATGTTCCGGGCATCTCCAATACGGGTGGTGGACTGCTCCAGGCGTGAGTTTCAATCAGAAAAAGGAGCTTTGCGCAGGAGGAACCTACGGGGGTGGACTGCAAACGATTAGTCAAGTCAGAGAGGCGATGGCGAATGAACGAAGACCTACGGGGGTTCGTCGGGGGGTGGAGGGGCATCACTAACGATTTCAACTCTAAGGCCTTGGACGCCCATGAGCGCTATTTGATACGAATCTTCGCCCGTGAGCTACAACCGATTTTTTTTTGAGTATCAATGGCGACGAGGAGTGAAAGAGAGACCCACATAAATGTACGGGCCAGCTACCAGTCTCTATACATCCCATTAGTGGCCGTCTTAACAGGACACAGATCACGGCGCTTACTGCAGCATGGATAGAAGCAAACTCTACTGGTATACGAAGAGTGAACGGAGCATCTGGGGGAGGTTTTGTCCACTCCCTTGCGGCAGCTTCCAGTTCCTGAACATGTGAATGAATGAAAAGGTAACGATACGAAGGCGATGCGACGAACAGCAAAGGTGTTGGGGAGCTATGGGAGGTGTGAGTGGCAAGGAAAACTAAAGAGACAGAAAGAACTGACCATTCTAATTGTCTCCATGTCCCCAAAGGCCAAGGTCAAGAGACGTTGACGTGCAAGAGCCTGCCGGTCTCGCATTTCGACGTCCTTGCCCTTGCCCTTGAGTTTATCCCAGATCGATGGAGTAGGCAGCCCGGCGTTAACAGATCTGTCAAAGTGAGTAGGAGGATTGGGGTGAGAAGAGAGGCGATGGAGTGTGAGTGTTAGCGGTGCCTACGCAGGAGAGAATTGAAGCATGAATTGTAAATAAGAGAAGTTCAGGCGGCAAGAGTCATATCTCGAAAAGGCTCTGATGTGAGCGCCTCGATGAGTACACGAGGCAGATGTGCAATCAAGGTGCAATCAGCGTTGAAAGGAGCAAGATGGAACCGATAACGAGGCTTGAAGTTGCTGGTGGCTGAGGCAGGCTTGTGCACGTCGTCCTCGGCGTCGCGGCTGCACGTGCCACTCTGCCATGTTACGAGCAGTCGCCCGCATATCGCCCGTCCACCGCCGCTCTTTTGTCTCCTCTGTCCTCCTCACCCGCACATGGGAGAACGAGAGCGTCGCTGACCTTCGAAAGGAACTCAAAAATCGCGGTCTCCCCGCGTAGGTACTTCTCTCATACCCGCTCATTGCATGTTTCATTTCTGTCTGAAGCAAAGGGAACAAGGCCACCCTCATTCTACGCATCCAAGAGCACGAAAAGGCCAAAACTCTCGATGCATTGCGTGAACCATCTGTCGCACGAAGAATGTCCTCAGCACCCGCCGGTGTTGCGCCTGGAATTCCACCAACCTCTGAATCCCAGCCTGCTCCTCATTTCTTGAACGTCTCCCTTCCTGATCTCTGGCAGCCCGTTCCTGAGATTCCTGTCCAAATTGTGCGTACTACTTCCTTTCCGTGGCCTCTGCTTCTACTGACCACACTAGCCTTACGTTCCTGACTTTTGGGACTCGTCAGCCCAACCACCACGCCCTGCTGCGGAAGAACCCCTCCCGAAGCTAAATGTGGTCGCAGGTGCAGACACGCACCTCAGCGGAGGCCCATCGCACAACCTTCATGATGAAAACGCCGCCGTCCTTGCAAGTCCCAAAACTCCAGTCGCACCCAAGCCCGTCACAACGGATGACGGCATTTTGGGAGACATGACGGACGACCTTGGGCTGCCTCGACCCCAGGAGATTAAGGCTGCTTTCTGGAAAATATTTTCGTAATTATTGGATGGATAATCGTTGTATACAATACGTAGTTAGTTTTCCTCAGTGACCCAAAATTTGTTGGTGATGCTTGTTCCAATACGACCATGTCGCGCCCTTGCCTCAGCCATCCGTTCAGTTCACTCTTCATCGCGCACATGTAACCTCGTCGCCCCTCCAGACCCAGTCTCCCACATGCGGCCTATCATCTACAGCGATGCCCCACCTCCACCCGCTCCGTCATTCCTCCGCCATCCGTACTCGCTTAATGAGTTCTCCACAGTGTCCAAAGAGCGAGAAGACCTACAATTCAAGCTGCAGCGCCAGCAACTAGATGACTTTCATCAGAATTTCTGGTTCGACGTACGTCGGCTCTGTTCCTCCTATTATGGAATCAAGTGAAACGTTCCGTATGTAGAGCAACACGCGTTTTGAAGCCGCGAAACAAGCTGTCCTCGCAGGTCTTCCCCCAGCCGCCTCGCCTTTGGATAAAGAAAGAGCGCTGTCAGAATTCTACACGCAATGGTATATGCAAGAAGCACATCGAACAGACGCGTATACGAAGGAGTGGAGACGGCGAAACTTTGCACTCATCAAGCTCAGTGCTCGTGTGCAGATCCAACAGCTTGCCAATGCAGTGGCGGATTTTTTCACGTTCAGAAAGTAGAAACAGCGTATAAAATAAGCAAAACGGGCAACAACGGTGCCAATGTACAACTACAATACCCCTGCCTAAAATCACACGTTCTATTGCCACTCCACATCGTGTACCGCCAGCTCCCGTACTCGATGAAACACGTCATTCAAGTCCAACTCACCCAGCCGGTCACACTCCAAGTTGTAGTCCTCGACAAGTGCCTCGACCTGTTCCTGCGTGAACCCAGGCCACCGAGATGTGATCTCGGTCGTGGTAGGAGTCACGAGAGCCTCATCGGGAGAGGTCTCATACCCCACTGGCTGATGGTCTTTTACGATGATTGCGCACAAAGTATTATAGAGCGCCGTGCTTCGGAACCTTGCGCTCAACTCTGCGTCTGAAACATTAGCGGTTTTACGAATACCATCCCAACTGCAGATAGAGGTTGCTGAGTTTACCAAGTCCTCAACTATTTATTACAAGAGATTACGCACTCATCGTGAATATATATCCGTCGCCACACAGTCCGGAAAGCAGATGCTACCCGAGCTTCAGGCAAATTCTGGGTAGAGTTAAAACGGGTTGAATGTCATTAGAGCAACCAATCATACCTGGACGCGAGCAAGTAAGTGAAGAGCGGTTGCGAAGTCTTCCACGCTGGAATTATTGTCCTTGAGTGTCAAGACGTCTACCGCATCCTCTATGCACAACGCCCGGCCTTGCAGCAATCCTCTAACCAGGTCTTTGAATATCTGCGCCACCAAGTTCAATGGAAGTCGTTGCTGTACATATTTCTGGAGACTTACATCTCTGAGGGCCGGCTTTTCTTGTAAACCAGTCGCAGTAGCCTTGACAATCGTCTCGATTTGGCTATCTAGAGTCTGGCGGCCACGAATTGCATCGAGAGCAGATCTAAACTCTTGCAACAAGGCTTCGTGTACACTAACAAAGTCCAGGTCATCATGGAATGCTGTCAAAGGTGATTTGATAGGGCAGGACACATAGTGACATGAGAATTACCATCGAGTATGCTATTGTCAGGTGCCGCTGTGTTTGTTTCATGTAGTTGAGCCAGATGAGCAAGTTTTCCAATACTGAGCATCACCTGTACGAGAACAATAAGTAACGGCAGGCCCTTACAAGATTTCATGCGCTTACATGTTTTGCATCAAGGTTGCTAGCGTGCTCAGCTTCTTTTAGAAGATTCGCGGATGCGGTGGAATATCTTCCTTTGCCAAGATCGTTTATCCACGAGATGGAGTTGTTAGGATTTTCCGCAAAGTACTTGTCAATGTAAGGATTGTGAGAGTCGTCATGTGCGAACATGACTCGAAGTTCTCCTACAAGAGATGCATGAACAGAGGGCAGTCAATGACATTCAAAGATACATACCATGCTGAATGTACCACCGATAGAGCTCTGTTGTAAATTCATCCTTGAATCGCTCAATGTAAGCTTGTATCCGAAGAGAATTGGAATTGGACTCGGGCGGATAGACCGTGTCCTTGTGACACAATGAAGCAAGTCCACTGAAGTCACGATACTTCTCAGCAAGAGAAAATGCAGCATTTGCATAACCATTCCTGCCTGATAAACAAAAAAACTCAGCTGGAGAATTGCAAGTCAGTACATCAAAAGTCGACTTACGCAGGGTTTCGAACACTTCTGGTCGAAGCATGTCGAATTTTTTGGACAGTTCTTCACGGTCCCGTTGAATACCTGGCTCAGACATTGCAAAGGGGCTAAGAGCAAGATGAGGGGAGATCTAGTCAAGAACTTCAACATCTACAATACCTTTCAAGCCAGTCAAGTCTCTCTTGGATGCAAGTGAAGAGAACAGCAGCAAGATCAGGGAGCTGTGTGCCCGGCTCTGAGTCAGTCTTTGTTCGGTGTCCGCTTGAAGGAGCCTCGATGGCCTTCGTCGTTGCGTCAAACAAACCCAATACAACATCAATGACAGCCGGCTTGCTACTCCAAGGCCTGATCATAGGGAGGTCAATGCCGTATACTTGCAAATTGTACTCTCTGTAGTCAAAGGCAGAATTGAGAGCAGTCTGTCGTTGGAATAAGCATAAAGGAATAAGCATCAAGGCACCAAACGAAAGAGTGACACGCGTACGAGAACGATACGATTTGCTTCTGGCAAAAACTCAATGATCTCTCGTTGTGAAAGACGAGCAGCTTGAGTTGCAGCTTCGCCGACTTTGCTAATCAAGCGGCCGATGTCTACTACTCGAAGGCGGAAGAAAGCGCGAATAACGTCTCCATGATGACCCTCGTTAATCTCTTGCATATACGCGTGGACGGCATCATTCAGAATACTATGGGTTGGATTCGTCCTGGAAAAAGATTGGTTGAATTGAAGACTCTGGGCAGCAAAAAAAGCATACGCTAGGAGATCGTTATGTCTCATCCACAATTGATAGCAAGCGAAGAGCTTCTCTGCATCTGTTGCAAGCTTCTGTCGGCATTGTTGAGATATCTGAAAGGCTTGTTTCAGAGAACGACTTTCGACTATGAGAAAAATTCAACCTTGCCAAGGACGGCGTTGTCGTTGATGAAGCGTATGAGCCAACTCAACCTTTCCTTCCTCTCTGTCAGTTGTGCGCCTAGATCGTGATTTTTTTGGATGATATCAGGGTCTAGCTAATTGTCAACAAAAATGAATGTCGATAGACATGAAAAGCGGATCTACCTGACTCTAGGACGGCCTGACTAAGTTGCTGTGCGCCTTGCATCAGACTCTCCTCATCCAAATCGGGCGGCAAACTAAATTGAAGTGGATTCTGTCGAAGCCGGTTTGTCAGAGTAAATATATGCAAAAAGGTGTTCTTACGTCTGACAAGCCGCTGAACAGAATTGCCTGAGTCATGGCCGACTTGACAAGCTTGGCCTCTCCATTCCTTTGCTGGGTTCAAAAGCTGCTCAAGAAGAACAGTCACAAACACCTACTCTATGTCATAAGCAAGGACCGCGTCTAGGTTCATGGACACCTTCATCATTGTAGCAGCGGTCAATACCAGTAAAGGGCCGTCGTCCTGAGTGCCAATGCCAAGAGTCCTATCCGTTGCAGACTTGAGCTCCAGGCGTTCTCTGTAATCAACATCTGAGAAAGGGTCAATGGAGCATTCTCCAGTACTTTGCACGCAAACTAGCCTCGTGAACAAAACGCAACGGCATCCCCAAACTGTATGCTGATGAGTGCACCGTCAAGGGCCAATCTTATACGAGGATGCATAGGCGCAGCACTGTTGGTCAGTGTCTGCCACAAGTCCATGTGAGTAGAGCAAGAGAGTAGCGAGGATCGGCTTACACTCTGGTAAGGCACACTTCGGATGGTGCTGACCGCGAATACGTTTTCTCTGAAGGTGATGTGGGCCAGAGCATATACTCTTCTGACACTTCTACCATCTAAAACCATGGACATTTCGTCTTCAGCAGCAGCATAAGATACCAAGACTGCTAACGCTTCGCTGCAACAACAATAAGAAGCTTGTCGACCTTCGTAGAGATTTGCATACCCATCCACTGCCAGGTCGAGAAGTTCGAGATCTACCTTCTGGTCGTCGACATCCACACGGGTTCCAAAAGCTTTCCTGACAGCAGCTGACAAGACTCCTAGAACATCGCCTTCCAATAAAAGCTCCTCCCAGCCTTCAGGACTCATTGACCACCGTTGAAGCCGAGTGTCTACTATTGCCCAGATCTCTCGTCCACCGGTTCCGGTTTTGGCGCCAAGTGCAATGGCGCTAACGTTTTTAGAATGACTGAAGGGGGTGCTCGTTGTGGAGCCAGAAGAAAAGATGGAGGGAAGCAATCGGGACAACGAGATGGAGTGGGATGGCTTGGCGAAAACATGTGAGCTGAGGTGACGCTTACCCCCCGAAGACACGAGAGTCAAGCGGAAAAGATTGCCAGCGGATGTTGAAGCAACATATGTTTGAGACTAGAGAGAAAGGATCAATGACTGGGCTTGACGGTGAGTTTTAATTATGCCTCACATCCGAGCGAAGAAGATTCGTAACGGATTCACCTGGGACAATGTCGAGTTGTATTGTAATATAATGATCGCCACCGGCGAGGCCAATACCAATGCTGTCCCAAAAGCGAATCGTTCCGTCGGCAGACAGTAGAATCAGACCGGGTTCTCGGGATGTACTATGAGGAATAAGGGCATGAAAGGGAGGCTGGTGTTGATTAGGTTCTTGTGGACACGAGAAGATGTAACAAGTCGGTGTTCCTTTAAGTGCCTGAATCTGTGCTTTAAATCTCATAATTGACATTCGAAAAGGCTAGCGACGGACCTGGGCATGTTGCCAGACAAAGCAGGTTTGTGCAGATGCCACTAAAGCAAAGCCAGTCAGAGTGTCGATATCTCCAGTGTACGCGTCTCTAAAGAAATCTTAACGAACGAAGTGAGCAAACGACGCACAATAGGAAGATAATATCTCCTACCAGCGTTTTTCAACACTTGCTTCAATTCTACAGGTAGACTCGCATAAAACGAGACTGCAAGTTGATCAGATTTGGCATATAAAGTGTCTCCAGTGACCCTCATATTCGGCCTTTCACTTAGAACAGAGCCGCCTTCGTCAACGTCCATGCCGGAGAAGACAGATCCATGGTCGCCCGGACGGCTACGAGCCGGAGTGGCCAATCGAGATGTCGCCCTTTCGGTTGTGTTTGCAGCAGCAGCTCGAATGCGACGTGGTGGAGTGACTGCCGGTTGTTTGTTTCGCGAAGACCGCCTGGGCGCGGGTGAAGGCGAAAATGTAGCCATTTGACGCGTTCAAGTGGACAGTGGACAATGTCACGAAGTTCAAAGCTTTGAATAACACACACAAGCAATCGCACGTGCCTATAGTACGAGTAGTGATGATCAGTCTCCAAGTGACTCTGCGTCGACCAAGCCCAATAGGTAATACCAATTTAGTGAGGATACAATAACGATAGCCGTACAATCGAAAGTAGATATACAGAGGATGACAATCGGAAAACGGGATATCCTTCCATTACTTGCCACCTGCCGAGAACTTCGTAACACTCTTGGTACCCTCAGAAATAGCGTGTTTCGCAAGCTCTCCCGGCAGAATAAGCCTGACACTGGTTTGAATCTCTCGTGAGGAGATAGTGGATTTCTTGGAGTAAGACGCTAGCTCTGGAAGGAAATGTAAGATAATATAGACACGCAAGATAGTGGTAGCACGCACTGGAAGCTTCCGTCGCTATGCGTTCAAAGATATCGTTGACAAAGGAATTAAGGATAGCCATGGCTTTGTTGGAAATACCCGTATCGGGATGCACTTGCTTAAGGACTGGAGACACGTCAATCTTCACTATCATTCAATAAAAAAGTGACACTCACCTTTGTAGATATAAGAGCTGTAAGTCTCTTTGCGCACCTTCCGGCGCTTCTTCTTCTCACCATCGGCAGGTGCAGCAGTCTTGCTCTTACTTGCCGTCTTCTTCGCGCCTTCAGATTTAGCGGGAGCTTTGGAGGCAGTAGAGGCGGGTGCCTTGCCAGCAGTCGAAGCAGGCTAGAGGGTGTCGTGAGCTCATGAATAATACTCGACAAGATACCACACACTTTGGGTGCCATTAGTAGTCAAGGTATCGAGGACCTGGAGAACACAAGTCAACATCCTAAATCTTAATGTATAGAGAAATTCATACACGAGGGCAGATTGGAGCCAAGATGGTGGTGGGCGAAAGAAAACAGATGTTGGTAGGTCGACGTGCCGCGTCCGACTTTTGAACGAAAGTGTTGTGGCGGACCTTGAAATGAAGATTCCACCCGTCACGTGTTTTCAACAAACGCGTTACGACCGCGTTTGTCACATCACGCGATTGAACCTTGAAAAATGTCACACTTCAACGTACCAGCCTCTATTTAACATTTTCATTCTCCTCGGCGACTAAGTCTATTACATCAACAGATATCTACTTCAAGTGCGCCACTACCACAAAAACCTGATATGGATACTCGAAGATCCCTTTTTCCTCATCAATCCATACTTTATCTTCTCCCTTATCAACAATCCTTCTTACATCTGCCTGGACTTCAGCCTTCTCGGTCGGAGGCAACACAGCAATGTAGCTTTTGCTTGAAGCGCGATCAACTGCGATATCTATGGTTGTAGGCAATACATAGGGCCAAACTTTCTCCACTGGCGGCTCGAAAAACTCGCGATAGGAGACAGTTTCAAATGTCTGACGCCAGAGATTCAGACGGAACTGGGGTGATCCTTGCTCGTGTTTCTCAATTCGATCACGGAGCTGTGCAACCCAGCGTGCACGGTCTCTGCGAAGGGGTGTCAAAGCGAAGGTTGATTCTAAATGCGGCACATACCTGTCCTCAAGATTCCATATCAAGACAAGAGATCCTCCAGGCTTCAAGATTCGAGCAAACTCTGCAGATGCTTTATCATAATTAGGGCACCAGTGGAATGCCTGGCCTCAAATTTAGTACATATTTTGGTTTTAAGAAAGTCGTGATACCTGCGCGATTATGACGAGATCCGCCCAATGGTCCTCCACCCCAGTGTTATCGAAAGTTCCATCCTGAATGGTCACTCTTTCATCGATGATTGTCTTTTCAAAGATCTCTCGCATCCCAGCGCTCGGCTCTACGGCCTTAATCTGCTTAACATCAAAACCCCATTGTGGATGAGCCAACAAAGCACGGGTAAAGATTCCTGTCCCAGCTCCAATCCTGTAACGTCGTTGACTCAGACGGATATTGCAGGATACTAGTTCGATCGTACTCTACAATGTGGGCACTGGTTGTTTGCTTGGCGACATCTCGAATATAAGCCAGTGAAAAGTCTTGGTATGAAGGACGCGCTCTGGAGACATAATAAACTAGCCATCCTATCAGGCAATGAGATTGTTACCTGTTGTAGAGTTCGTTGGTACCCTGGCCAAATCCAGCTTGAGCAGTAATATGCACTGACATCTTGCGATTCCGAAGGCCAGGTGGCTGATGGTGTTGTAACTGGGGTGAAGTTGAAGGGCTAGAGAAGAGTCTGATATACAACTGTTTGCACTTGTTCGCATTGTTCGGCCGCAGCTTGATCGAAGCATTTACAAATCAGTTTCAGAGCAATTGCTCCCGAATCAGAAAACAGTTTCCAGCCACGTGGTTCTTGAAATAATGATCATCGATAGTACACATAGTATCCGAGGTTCGCTTGAATGTATTTGACGATTTGTCCTTAGACCATCTCTGTATCTGGGTTTTCTTCTCTTTGGATCCCCAGTGAAAGGCTGCTTTAAAGATGATGCCACAGGAGGTCACAATCAAAGACCATTCAGGGAAAGTGATCTCATTTGCGCGTGAAGACGCCGTCCTGAGAATCAAATCGGGTATTTCGCAGTGCTCCAACTTCACGAGCAGGACAGCTAATCTTTCCTCTAGGTTCGAAGGGCTCCATTTGTATCCCTTATCGTCAAATTCTCAGAGCTGACTTCCAGCCTGACAGTGGAATCCTCACTCTGGTATACTTACACCGCAAGAAGCAAGCGGATCCCCTCGGATTAGTTGAACTTGACGGAGTACACCAGGGAAGTACTGTTGACGTCACGGCACAATGGGTTGAATCCCTTATGACACATGTATACGAAGGTCCGTCATCTCTGTATCCCGCGTGTCATGCATGTCATTGTTCAATTCCAAGTGATGTAGACTCGGGCGTGGAGAGACAACGGCGTTTGAAGGTCTTCGTTAATCCTCATGGAGGTGTGGTACGTGCCCATCTTGATTCTTACTCTATCAGAGGACTTATGTACGTCCATCTATTTCTGCAGCGCAAAGGTGTCTCTGTTTTTGTGAAAACTGTAGAACCAATATTCCGCGCTGCTCGGTGTTCACTAGATGTAACTCGTACGAGAATTCTCGTTCCGGAAGCCTATCATTCTGAATCTTCTTTCCAGACACCGCACACCGAGGTCATGCATTTGATATTGCCAAGAACCTCTCCTTGGATTACGACGCAATAGTCACCGTATCTGGCGATGGACTCGTTCATGAAGTCTTGAACGGCTTTGCTCAACATGAAGAGCCTCGGAAAGCGCTCAGTATACCAATTGCACCAATCCCTACTGGTTCCGGTAACGGACTGTCACTCAATCTTCTCGGTCCCGAAGTAAGTGGAACAATATTCTGAGCTAAAGCCACTTAGTTTCGAGGTTACAGCGGGGATTTGATGTTACGGAAGCAGCTTTGAATGCAATCAAAGGTGTGTAACCTTGTCAATTTCAATATCTCCCCTCCTCAGACATTGTTTACCAGGAAAGCATATGAAAGTCGACGTATTCTCATTAATTCAGAACGGCAAACGGACTATATCATTTATGTCCCAGGCTCTGGGGCTGATGGCAGATCTTGATATTGGAACAGAGAACCTACGCTGGATGGGAGATACTCGCTTCATGGTGGGCCTACTACGCGGAAGTAGGTATGATTTGGTCAGTTCTGTATAGATTTGCCGACGATTTATATTCCACAGTCCTGAAGTTCAAACCATGCCCCGTTCAGCTCTCTTACAAGATCGCTGAAGCCGATAAGGTAAAGATGGCGGAAGATTTGTTCAAGTTGCAAGCACACCGCAACAGTCAACTAGAAACTTCCACACCACCCGTCACGAGCGGTGGACTCCCACCGTTGATGAACCTCCCCGACGATATGGAAGGATGGACAACCTATGATAAGCCTATCCTGTACGTTTATGCCGGGAAAGGGCCATTTGTCGGCAGGTACTATACTTGCTCATCCATATTGGTTTGGTAAGATAGTTCTGACCTCAAATTTCAGAGACTACATGGCATTTCCCGTCTCTCAGCCGGACGATGGACTAATTGACGTCATGGTGCAACCCGTGGTATGTTTCAACTTCTCTGCCGATCTTCCCCCACCTGATACCAGCATGGCTTAGTCTTCACGAAAAGAAATCCTATCATCTCTTGGAGGCGCAGCCAAAGGGGAAACTTACTGGCAACCTAGCGTAAGATTCTTTTGAATGCCATGCAATTGGCATTTACTCCATTTTTTCTAGGTACACTATGTCAAGGCTCATGCATATCGGATAAAACCACTTGGTCCTAAAGGTGCTCTGGCAGTTGATGGTGAAATTTTCCCATTTGAGGAGTTTCAGGTAGAGGTCCATCAGAAGCTGGCAACTCTTCTTAGCCCTTACGGATATTATGCCGCTAACTTGTCGCCGCGTCGCCCAAACGTTCCGACTGGCGGTAAAAAGAGAACCATCAATGAACATTGATTACTAGTAATAAACTTTAAAATATGACCTGTATACTCCAATAGAGCAAACGTACTGCACGCTCGCGTATGATATCAAGATGCCTCTCATGTACATAGCTTTTCGCCATTGATAGCCTGAGGGTCACAGTCAGATTCAACATAACGCGGTACGCGTGGTCATGGTCCATCACGTGCATCTTGGACGCGCCGTCATCTCCAGGACTCGAGTCCGAGTCGTCACTATTCTCAACTGACTCTACGTCTGTAGTCCACCTTCTGAGCCTAATGCCTAAATTGTCTCAATAGTAAGCCTGGTATTGAAATATTTTGCTTCCCTTTGACTTATACTCCCCCAGTGAAAAAGAGCGCGAGGCGAATATTGCAAGAAATCGCGCTCTTTTGGAGGAGCTCGAACTCAAACAAGCAGTTGCTGGACTCGGATCCACTCCTTCAGCCTCTAAATCAGCACCTAAACATAAGGCTCAGCCGGTCCAACCCAAGAAACGAGTGAAGAAGGGAGTACTCGAGGCCGAAGCCCCCAGACGACAAAGTTCTAGGCTAAAGAGAGCAGCCATTGATCCCGATGAAACCCCTTCAAAACGCCAGAAACGCGAGGTATACTACGCGTGCATACCTCTTACATCTCCATTAATGTATATTACAGGCAGAGCTAGAATTATTGCACGCCCAGGAAGCAGAGGCAAGGTTAGAGGCTGAAGAACGTGCCAGAATCGCCAGTCGTCCACGTCGGCATGACCTTGAACTGAATGTGCTTCTTGGTGAAGAGGGAACAGAAGAAGCCTCATCCTTAACAGCAACATTGCAGGACGTTATTCAAGATCTTCATCCACGACGATTCGCAGACCCAGAGGCATTCACTTATGGCAAGGATAACAAAAAGGAAGAAGCCGAAGTCAATGAGCTTCGAGAACGCCTTCAGTCACTTAAGATTGTGTCTCGTGCCAAAGTCACTCAGGATAGGGTTTATAGTGCAACTTATCATCCAGAAATCTCAAAAGACCTTATATTTTTTGGAGGTGTGTGTACATCTACCGATTGGGCCACTCGCGTTGGAGACTCATTGGCCAATAGACAAACATGGACAGCTTGGAATTTGGGATGCAAGAGCACCTCCTGACGAGGTTACAGACGAGGATGGCGAAGCAGAGACCAATGAAAACGACGAATGGGGAAAATACTGGCGTCTACAGGTACATTGGCCCGCAACGTCCAAGTCCTCGATAAGCACTGTTAAGATGGATCCTATCAATGCCCACAATGTATGTCCACGACCACCGATTATCTTCATCTGTCTATTCACTTGCCCTTTCTCAGGTTTATACAAGCTCCTATGACTGCAGCGTGCGGTGTCTTTCATTTGAAACCGGCATATCACGTCAAGTTTACGCCACGGAAGATGGAAACCTCATTTCTAGCATCGATCTAAATCCCACGGGTAACGAAATGTGGTTATCGGACAGCCTAGGTGGCGTGACACACCTGGACCTGCGAGCAAGTGAGTCCAAAACGAGGTGGTACGGGCTTTCTGAGCAGAAGATCGGGTGCATAAGCCTGAACCCTACATGCCCAAACTTCTTACTCACTGCAAGCAACAACCGATCGTTGAAGTAATCCTTATCACCCTTTTAGTATTTGCCTCCTCACATTTTCGGCAGGATATGGGATGCCAGAAAACTGACAGAAATTGCTGTTGAGCTCTCAGATGCGGTCCCAGATGCGACAGGGCCAGAATTCGGTACAGAAACGATCAATAATTGGCTGGACACGGACCCGGGGAAAAGTTGCCTGCGGGCTGAATGGCGGCATGACAAGTCTGTCAGCTCAGCTTACTGGGATCCCCGGGGACGATCCATTGTAAGCACGAGTTACGACGACAAATTGCGACGTAAGCTATGATGCCTTCAATCCATACCGGATCTCAGGAGAAATATAGTTTGGGATATATCATCTGAAAGGTTTACAAGTACCGGACCTTTCCCGTCATCACGACCATTCGGTCAATTGGCGCACAATTGCCAAACGGTCCGCTCCTTCCTGTGATTTTGAGTAATTTGAATACTGATGCGGTGCAATTTATCAGGGTAAATGGTTAACCATTCTAAGGGCGCAATGGTCTCCTAATCCCGACGTTTATCCTCATTTTACGGTATGTACTTCCTAAGCTGCCTACCCCTTCTGCAATGAACAAAAACCGGCAGATTGGGAACATGAACCATTCGCTCGACATTTTTTCTTGTAAAGTAAATTTTATTGTTTTGTTCTCCTGCTCTTAGCTTATGGTTTTCAGGGTGACCTCGTCGCCAGACTCGCCGATAAAGAGAAGTACGTCAAATAAAAATCTGTCGTTATATCATACACTGATTGAAAACATGAATTAGGATTACTGCTGTTCAAGCAGTCACTTGTTCTCATCCCAATGTTGTTGAGCGGGCAGCTAGTGGAAATGCCAGTGGCAGATGTGTCCTCTGGTCCATTCCATCGGAATGATAGTCAATCAGATGTTTGGAACTTGGGATGTCCTGGAGTAGAATTTTGGATTATACATCATCCACTACAATAATACACGTCACGCATACACGGAATCCCAGTCATCATCAAGATCTGGTGCTACGGGTGGAGATTGGGGCTTGCGTGCTGAGGAGTCATTCTCCATCTCTCGCAGAACATCCCACATCTCTTCATCTTCATCTTCATCTCGAACAGGAGGGGGATGTGTGGATTCCGCGGCATTCTGAAGCACATCTATTTCGTCCCACATGGCGTCATCCTCATCTACTTTTGAATGTCGGGTGATAGCCTGTGACGCGGCACCTTGCATCGAATCTAATGCTTCCCACATAGCCGCGTCATCGTCATCGGCGGCGGTATTCCCCTTTGTTTGGTCGCCAATGTTCAAAGTCGTTTTAGTGGGATCAGAAGAGTTGCGCTCTCTTGCCAGGCGTTCCTCTTCTTCACGAATGACGGCGTCAATATCGAAATCATCATCGTTATCCAATTCTGACGCGGAGGATGGGGGGCGAGATGGTGGACGAGAAGATGAAGAAGCATAGGCAGCACCATTTGACGCGGGTGATGACGCGCGAGAAGATCCACTCTGGAGAGTCGGGTTACCATGAGGATTTTCCGTCAGGTCGATGACTTCATCGTCATCTTCAGGTTTTCGACCATTGATAAGTCCATGTGCCTCATCTCTCCAGACACCCAAAGCGACCTATGAGCGATCAATACAGAGAGATGATGTTTTGCTTGCAAACTCACGTGCATACGTTTCGAGTGACACAATTTCTCGATACGTTCAACGGTATCGCGGAAAGTAGTCCTTGGAAACATTTCATGGGTCCAGTATCCATAGACTTGCAATAGCCTGTTCAAATCCGTAGCCTGGACTGACATTGAGGCGCGGTTCAGTGTGAGAAAACGACCAATGATACCTCGTAGCCCTTTCCTTTGACCTTGAAGTTTTTGGTGTCCTTAATCAGTTTGGGAAAGCCATTGGCTCCCAGCAAGCGGCCTTCGTCCAATCGCACAGGCTTCCTTCTCTCCTTTCTACCTTCCTTCCCCTTTTGTTCGCCTGCCTGCTTTGATGTCTGGTCGTTGCCTGGGTCTCTTGGAGGAGAGCTGCTCATGATAGCATGTGGAGTCAGGCTGGGCATGGCTTTTTTGTGACGCGCTTCAGCCTCACGAGTAAGAGCCTCAGTATTGAGATCAGAAGTCAAGGGTTTGAAGCTGAATGGGTCATCCTCCGCTTCCACCTCTGCAAACATTGCATCAATGTCAACATCTACGTCCGGTACGTTCTTTGGCGGTGATCGGCGAGAGTTTTCTTCGTCTGAATCTGCGAGAAATAAGGGTTCATGTGAGGACGAGCCGGATTGCGGTCGAGTTAGGGTCTCGTCGATGGGTTCGTCCCAAATGTTGTCCAAGGAGTCCATTGCAACGCGTTGTTGGTGCATGTTTGGGCGACGCGATAAATTCTGGTGACAGGTTCCCACGTGACTTGCTACTCATGGCGTCGGACCAGTCGTTAGCAGTCCCCAACGTACAGGACGGAATCGAGTATTGGAATACACAGCCAGCAAGCTACGATGGTGTTCTTGGTCTGTTCAATTGGTCTTTTGTTCGAGATATCTCACTGATTCGTAGATAAGGCGGGTTTGGTGAGGGGGTGCGTGCTACTTACATTTCTTGGAAGGTCAAATACTTGAACTCGTGTAAAGACCCTACCACGGATAGATGGGCTTGGCTCTCGACTGTTCTTGCTTGATCTCTATCCTGATCTTTCCACTGTTCCCTCCTCCATCCGGCCTCTTCAACCTGAACTTCCACCGAGAACACGAGCTCTCGATGTCGGTGCAGGCATCGGTCGTGTCACATCAGATATACTTCTTCACCTTGTATCAGATGTAGTGCTTCTCGAGCCTGTCGAGTCTTTTGTCCAAGAAGCCCTTGCCAGATGCCGAGCGAGTACCAGCTCCGAACCTCCACCAAAAGGGCAGCGTCCCTGGAAAGGGATTGCAGATGGGACCAAGAGTGTCACGATATTGCAGGGCACACTTCAAGAATTCGATCCACTGAACCTCCATCGCATCACCTTCCTGGACCGTATCGGGTACCAACCTCCACGGCCGTTAGATGAAATTAACATGGGTTTTGACGTTATCTGGTGTCAATGGTGCTTAGGCCATCTAAGCGATCCAGACCTTGTCGCCTTTCTTCGGCGCAGTCACGCTGCACTAAGAGAGAAGGAGAAGGGCAAGAGTGTCATCGTAGTGAAAGAAAACCTTTGCGCGGACAAGGAGGACGGTTCAGCTCATACTGTATTTGATGAGCAGGATTCTAGTTTGACAAGGTTTGAACACTGCACGCCTCTGAAAATCTATTTTGGTGACATTGAACAGATCGGATATGGCTTGGAAGAGCATTTTCAAAGAAGCTGGTTTACGCCTTGTCATGGAAAAGGTACAGGAAGGGTTTCCTGTTGGACTATATGTCGTAAAAATGTCGGCTTCATTTGTCATTTTATTATTTGAAAGTTCATTGACATCTTCGTTGCATAGGTATGGACTCCGATGAGAAGTACAGGATTAATGCCGTGAGGATCAGTAACTGGGTAGAAATACAAAGCCAGGAGACGTCCCAAAAACATTCTGTGAAAGAACAGGATCTATCTACGAGCTACAGAAATGGGAGAAAAGAACGTCGTGCATAGTATTCAAGTTTGGAGACCAGCTCTGACCTGGTCGGTAAAGATGGCGTCGTTCAAGTCATTTCTTCTACGATCCCGTAAGGAGGCCCGTTCCTTCAATGCCGGGAAGGCAAAACGGACGGCACGGTCAAGGACGAGCCAATTTTCGTCAGATGTAGCGCCTGCAAGCGTCTTCAAAACCACCTTTTGCGGGCGATGGAATGTCAGCTGATGTGGGTGTTGATGTGAATTTCGAGCAGGTATCGTCGTAGATTTCGCCACCTGTGTGTAATAATCCAGAAGGGGAGACGTTGAAGCGTAAAACTGAGCCAGGCGACGAGCGAATACCTCCTGATCAACACTACTGTCAGACATTGAAAGGAAGTATCTACAGAAAAATGTGCTCACCGGATTATCATCTGGACGCTTGGTCAGGGGTTCTCCAGTTATATCATCATATCCCTCTACCTTGGGAGGATTATATGACATGTTGTAAACTCGACCCGAAGGAAGATGGACCCAACGATCGGAGATACGACTCAAAATTATACCGTCTGGAACGTCGATGTTGACAACGAGTGTGAGAGGAGTGCTTTTCTTCCTGTGATACGCGTCGAAATGAGCATTGTTAACAACTCGTGTGACTGATTATATTCTTACTTGAGATGGTGATCTAATAGTTTTGCTTGCCCAAGAGTACGAGGAAAACCATCTAGAATCCAATGCTGAAGAATGGTCATGGGGAGATGCATCAGACACGAGGAATATGTACGCCCATACCTTGTTGTGTAGTGAGTCCAAATTGCTCGTGACGACCTTGAGCATGACTTCGTCAGGTAGCAGCCCACCCCGGGCGACTGTCTCCTCTGCCTCACGACCAACCTCCGTCCTCTCGGCGATGTGTTGACGAAGAAGGTCACCAGAGGATAGTGATAAGATGTCATACTTGTCCACTAACCGCGCCGACAGAGTTCCCTTGCCGGCTCCGGGCTTCCCGAACATAAGCATACGTAGAAAACGGCTCGAGTCCTGGTCGTGTTCATGGTCGTCGTTGAGGGCCTTGGCATTGAGGGAAAAAGGCAGAGCCCTGCGTGAGGGAGCGGAGTGGCCGATTTCACGGAAGAAGGATTTTTGTGCGGCGTGCTTGTTTGCCCGGGAAGCTCGCAAGGAAAGCATGGGGAGCTGGACGAAGATGAGTGTTTTAATATTTAATGAACGAGGGGGGAAGTGAGTCATCCCACCTGAAACCGACTGATAATAACCTAACCTTGGGGATTGCCCCTAATTATAAAGTACTGTGAACTCACGTAAGTAATTTAATTTCAGAAGATGGCACGATGATCATTTATCTAGCGGGGTTAGGCCCTACAAGTGATGATCAACTACATAACTAATCCTTTCTAGCGTTTTTTATGCATGCACGGAGTACGGAAGCCCACATTCTCTCACAACTTGACCACTGTGTTACTGTTTTACACACTCAAACTACACCCGATAGTCATCAAGTTGCCCCACTCAGGCTGGATTCTGCACCGTGTTCCGCCCAGCCGATAAGTTCCCGCATCCGTCGTACCCCAATGACACCGCGGACCGGGTTATCCGGGTTCAAGACTGCGCAAACGGCCATCGCAACATGATCAACATGGATTGGAGGAATCGTCAACGCATTGGCAATCGACTCCAATGACGACGTCGATGTGCTCCCCTGTTGCAGACTCGCACCTACATGACGCAGGACGCTCGATGGTGTTGGCAATGAAGGAGGTATCTTCGCATGTAGTGTCGCTGAGAGGTCAAATAGCATCGCAGCTGGTGTTGACAATGGGCGGTGGTGAGCATGATATACCAAACCTTGTGAAAGCCATTCAAACACACGAATCTTGTCAACTGAGAGGTGACGTACTGGGTCGAATGTACACTCCACGGTAATCAGGCTTGCCGTCTATCAAGGCGTCAATGCCTTGCTCAGCCTCCCGTTTTGTTTCGATGTATCGTGCAGGAATAACAGGGCGGAAAATGTCCTCGGCAGATATATACACAAATGGCCGAGGGAGGTTCTGAGTTCGTGTATTCGTCGAAGAGACGAATGCCTCGCACACTCGCAGAGCTGCGCGTGAAGTGTAATGAGAATCACATCGGCAACTATGTGCAAGAGACCCACCTGTATCGCGGTTCATAACATCATAGCTCCCTCTGAGTGCTTCACCCGTTGGCCTCTCGAGAGGATTTCCGTGATCCCCAACAACACTGTCGCGCAGGCTGCCAAGAAGTCCGAGAATATCCCCCCGCTTAATAGCCTGCTTATAGTTGCTGTTTTCAATAAGAGTTCCCAATGTGTGTACCACGCCGTCAACTTCCGGAAAGACGTGCGCAAAAGTCTCGGGATGAAGTGCGTCGCCCTTTTGCCAGTCTACCTGCAACGTATGAAATCAACCACAAATGAAGTAAAGTAGCTGAAATATCCAGCACACTTGGGACACCCATGCTGGCGCATGACCTTTTGCTGATCGGTATGGCAGTCCGGAGGAGCTGAATGAATTAAATTAGCTGCGTTCATATTCTCGACGGTTGGGTCCTACCTCACGCTCGTCACCTGTATTCCTTTAGCCAATGCAGTTCGACATATTGCAGATCCTAAAGCAAATGAATGAGCTTCTTGGCAAATGTGATTCGCACAAAGCAGACATACCTATAAAGCCATTTCCTCCGACAACGAGGATCCTTCGTACAGCGGAATTCATGGATCAAGACACAATGAATAAGTGGATCACAACCAGGCACGCCACGTATACAATGCAATAGGTCTTGTAGGATTCGGGTAGAAGAAAATTTTCCATTCATGTACTGCGAACGTGACAATACACCATTCATGTGCACGGATATGGACATATGTAAACCATTTGAAATTTTTGTATTGTGTGCACAGCACATTTATCATGTTACATACGAAAAATCTATAAGTGGCTAACCAATAATGGTAAGTAGTGGGGGCTCCAGGCACACCAAAAACGAAAACACGAGTGGCATAGCGAAAAAGGAGTCTAAAGGAGTGCGGCACGAGGGATGAGCGAGTACCAGTCGAGGAGTAAATAGAGAGAGGACTAGCTCATGTCGTAAATAGGCCCTCGAGTCGTTCATCTGTAATCACGCGGGCCCTCCGGGAGAACTAGTCCCGTATCGAAGAGGTAGATCAATACCCGGTGAAAAGCTTAAGCAATAAACGTAAATGCGCAAGGACAGGCTTAGATGAAGGACCAGTCGACTAGGAAGAAGGGTCAGCCGATCGTTTCTGTACATGCGAGTCCAGAAACTTACTGCCAACCATGCCTTGTTCCAGAGTTGCAATTTGCTTGAATGCACCCTCAGAGAGGTCGATAGAATTCCCGTTTGTGCAAGTCGGGCAAGCATCTGCGATGGTGACAACCACAGACTAACGTGAATGTAAGCTAAGAGAAGCTTCAGAAATAACGGTTTTGCCAACCTTCTTGTTGGCAGGGTTGGTGATCTTGACTTGCTTTCCGCATAGAGAGGACTTTACATTGAGGTTACCGTAACGGTCTTTGTCTACGGGAACCGTTGGTCTTAGCACATACTCTAGTCTGCAGAATATGATATCCGCTTACCGATGGCAGCGATGAAATCGCTATCCCTGTGCACTGTGCCACAGGCACCGGCTATACCGTTTTGGTAGAAGAACGTAGCGCTGAAACAAGGATGAGTTCAACAGCTGAAAAAGACAGGCATAAGACATACAATCCGCCAGTGTTAAGAGACTGGGAGTTGGGAGTAGGCTCAACCCGAGCCTCGGATGTCGTCTTGGAAGTTGTGTGAGAAGTCTTGGTTGAAGTGGTGGTGGTCTCAGCCGGAGTGGCTGTTGGTGAGGGCGCTCGAGTAGAAGTGGGGGTAGTCGTGACAGCTGCTGGCGTGGAGGGGGCGGCAACGGGGCTCGAGGACTCGTCACCGTCGTCACCATCATCACCCTCATCGTCACAGTCGTCTTCGCCATCATCAGTGGCAGTAGGAGTCATGGCCGAAGACGTAGGAGACGCAGAAAGTGCAGACGTGCACGAAGCAGGGAGGGCAGTGGCAGCATTCTGTGTCGCCTTTTTTTTGTTCAATGAAAATGGATACATAACAAGGTGAAACAAGCATACCAGGAGAGGATGGCAGCATTGATCGAAGAAAGAAGTGTTATGCTTGCTGATGCAACCTATGGCAAGGTACCTGGTGTGATAGGTATCATAGGGCTAGGTATACTTGAATTAGATGTACGTAGACGAAATGAAAACGACGAAGCGTACCTCGAGATAGTCAGTTGCCCATCCGTCTGGAGGGGTAGCACGGGGAACAACGAGACCCGATACGGAAGACGCAGCGGTAACAGCCAAGGCAAAGGAAGCAAGAGAGAACATGGCTCAAGGTGCGGTGGGACGGGGAGGTGAGTGAATGTTGTTGGGTGGAGGGACAGTATTTAAGGAGGGACTGGAGGCCTAAGCTTTGGATGGAACGCACGCGGACGAACCGTCGAGGGCGAGGAGGAAGCAAAAAGAAAGAGAAAGGTTGCTACACCGAGGAAATGTTGGTCCTGGCCGAAACCTTATATAGGGCAGCAGGCATGATCTCACGGTTACGAGTCCATATTGGGCCAGAGAGTTTCTATTCCTTTATGCCATCCATACATGTTCGGCGCATTGTTCTGGCATCCTAGTCAACTGCCAGTAATTGACTGACATTGGGCGGCCAGATTCTGCAGCTGATCCGAGAGCGGCCCCCGTGACAAATGTCCGTTCCAAGAGGAGATGCGCAGCAATTAATATTATGTAGAGGATTCGGTGTCCTGATAGGTCCTGAAGACGCCTGATCATTCATCCCATATTGAATCCCGTCGGTGGTTGTTTGGCTGCAGCCCTCATGCCCAAACAGCGGCAATTACCGCACGCATCGTGCTGCCCGTCCAACACCGCCCTCACGTTGACGACGACATGAGTATGTACAACCCACGACATGACAAACACCTTTTTGACTCCTCTACACAGCTGATTATACTCAAAATCCCTTTGCTTCGACACATTCACTCGACACGAACCCATTTGACGACCCCCCGAACCAATATCATTCCCAGCCCAGTGCTGCGGAAGCCAACCGGCTAGAAGAGATTCGGCGACGCGAAGCTGACCTCGAACGACGTGAGCAGGAGCTCACTGCAAAAGCTGATCACCTCCGCCGTCATGGCAGAGCGAATTGGCCACCGTGTCAGCAGATTTTCCCCTATGGGCTGTAATCTCGTCAATTAACTGTCCTGCTGCTTAGTCTTCCCCCTCATCTTCCACTCAATAAAGGATGAGATTCCCGAGGCTTCACAGCCGCTGATTACTCGCTTGTACCAACTATGGCTGGTCCTCGTCTTAACTTTAATCATCAATATGGTCGCCTGTATCTTTATTTTACTTGCCGGAGGAGAGGAAGGTGGTCGGGACCTCGGTGCGAGCATTGGGTGAGCCTAGTCATAACCTTTGGACCCCATCTGGGCGCTGACTAGGCCCAGTTACCTCTTCGTAATTTCCGTCCTATCATTTCTCCTGTGGTACCGGTGAGTATTGTCTCTAGGATACCCTCTGAATAGCAGCTAATGCTCTACGTCTCAAAGTCCTATATACAACGGATACATGAAGGTATGCTCCATACATCTTGAAAGGGACTACATTCACACTTTCGACAGGAGCAAGCACTGTACTACTGTGAGAGCTTTAAACCCGTCATCCGCGCTCAAGTACCCAGCCTTGACAACAGACTTGTACTTCTTCTTCTGTGGATTCCATCTTCTCTTCAGTGTCTACATGTAAGCACATTTACCGATTCTTTCCAATGGTCCCTCATCTTCATTACCGCCACAAAGGATCATTGGTGTTCCAAGGTATGTCCCTGCCCAAGTCCGAGGCTGAAAGTCTTATCACAGCTTAAACAGTACTGGTGCCGCCGGCCTCATTCGGACCATTCAGATGTTTGTTAAACACTTTTGGGCCGCCGCTGTCCTCGGCCTGGTCGCGACAGTTGGATGGCTGGTACAAGGCCTCGGCAATGCATACTATTATCGCGAGGTATTGTGTCATGCCTTTGTTCTTGTCCGGATTCTGATCAGCAAAATCTTAGATCTACAACCATCACAACGCTGCAGGCCATAGTATGGAGAAGGTAAGAGTACAATAGCCCGATGGCTTTTTGACAACTTGAACTCGTTTTAGGCTAAGGCAGAGTTGGCGACACACGGTGCAAAAGCGTATTTCACTCGAGGATAATTGCAGCCAGAGATATTGTAGTCGTTGTACTTTCGTTGTTCTTCGTCTATTGTCCGGCGAGGCAATTCTATACAATAATATTTGCGTTGTAGTTGTTCTCTTTAGCACGCGGAGTTTCAAAAAACTTGTCAAATATCAGCCCAGCCATGTTTGGCAAGCGCATCCTCGAAAGGTGAGACTTCCATCTGTTACAGTCTTCAGTTGCTCAAGAAATCTTTCTCTTCAAAAGTCAAAAACATATAAAAAAAATCTTTACTTCCTCAGCAGTTGCGTTGTTGTCACTTCGTGTATGTGGAAGTCCTTCCACGACGTTAAACTTCTCTAAATTCACTTTGTTGGCAGCCTTAAAAAGTCACATAAAACAGTAACGACCCCCCTCTCCCGAGAAAACTTCAGAAAATCTTTCAATATGTCTTCCCCATCTGTACAGCAGCCAGAGTTGTCTGGACCCGAGGTCCCTCAGGTTCCCACTCCCTACAACCCTCCCCAAACTTCCGTTGCTTCTGCCCCTTCTGCTTCTCTCTATGTCGGAGAGCTCGACGCCACCGTCACCGAAGCCATGCTTTTTGAGATTTTTAATATGATTGGGCCGGTTGCGAGGTGTGTACTATGCGCTTTGATTAATCTCCAAGAACAATAACCGACCTATGTTCTGTAGCATTCGCGTTTGTCGTGATGCTGTCACTCGTCGCTCCCTCGGGTATGCATATGTGAACTACCTCAACGCTAGCGATGGTGAGTCGCTCCCCTAGAAAGTTTACTCCGACCACCTGACATATCATAGGGGAACGTGCTCTCGAACAACTTAATTATTCGCTGATCAAAAACCGTGCATGGTATGGTCATTCTGGATGATTTCCTCCTACTGTTCTCATACACGTCTACTTCACAGCCGGATCATGTGGTCTCAGCGTGACCCCGCCCTGCGCAAGACCGGCCAGGGCAACATCTTCATCAAGAACTTAGACGAGGCTATCGACAACAAGGTTAGGCCCTTCTGGAAGCCGAGTTTTTGGGTGACTAACTGACCTCGGACTAGGCCCTCCATGATACCTTTGCTGCCTTTGGAAATGTCCTGTCGTGCAAGGTCGCCACGGACGAGCAAGGCCGCTCTAAAGGATATGGATTCGTCCACTACGAAACGTCTGAGGCCGCCGAACAGGCCATCAAAGCTGTTAATGGCATGTTACTCAACGACAAAAAGGTTTACGTGGGTCTACATATCTCTCGCAAGGTCGGTTGTTTTGTTAGAGATGCCGTTGTGTGCTTATTCACAAATCTCTACCAGGAGCGTCAATCCAAGCTTGACGAAATCAAGGCACAATTCACTAACCTTTACGTCAAAAATCTCGATGCGGAAGTGACACAAGAAGATTTTGAAAACCTCTTCTCTAAATACGGGTCTATCACTTCTGCCCTCATCTCTGTTGATCAAGAAGGGAAAAGCAAGGGGTTTGGCTTTGTCAACTTTGAGAAACATGACGAGGCTCAAAAAGCTGTTGACGACCTCCATGACTTCGAGTTCAAGGGCAAGAAGCTCTTCGTTTCTCGCGCTCAGAAGAAAGCCGAGCGTGAGGACGAGCTACGCAAGTCCTATGAACAGGCGAAATTGGAGAAACTCAACAAGTATCAGGGGGTAAACCTCTACCTAAAAAACCTTGAGGATGACATCGATGACGATAAACTACGTGCTGAGTTTGAGCCTTTCGGCACCGTCACGAGCTGCAAGGTCATGAGGGACGACAAGGGTGTCTCCAAGGGCTTCGGCTTCGTCTGTTTCTCCTCTCCGGATGAGGCTACCAAAGCTGTCGCAGAGATGAACAACAAAATCATTGGCACCAAGCCCCTGTATGTCTCCTTGGCTCAACGCCGAGAAGTTCGCAGGCAACAACTCGAGAGCCAGATTGCCCAACGCAACCAAATTCGCGCTCAGCAGGCTGTCACCGCTGGCATCCCCGGTGGCTATATTAATGGCCCAATGTACTACCCCCCTCCTGGCCCCCCCTTCCCTCAAGGCCGCGGAATGATGGGTTACCCTCAGCCAGGAATGATGCCCCCGCGCGGAGCTCCCCGCTATCCCCCAGGTGGAATGCCTGTTCCTGGCTATCCCCAAGCTCCCCCTCAGGGTTACGGGATGCCGGCGTACCCGCCCCGTGGACCGCCCCGTGGCCCCCCTCCTCCTCGTGGACCTGGCTCTTCCCCGACCGTTCCTAATGCCCAGGTTCCTCGCGCCAATGGCGTCCCCCCGGCCAATGGCGCTCCGCGCGCTCCACAGAGCAGCGCACCTGCCCCTGGTGGTCGTCCCTCTGCCCCTCAGGCGCAGTCTACCAATCCCCCGGCCCCTGCTACTGCTGGCTCCGCTGTCCCTCAAGCTGCTCCGGAAGCTGTCGCACCGGAGGTCCCCGCCATCACTCCTGAGCAACTAGCTGCTGCTAGTCCCATGGAACAGAAGCAGATGATTGGTGAGGTCATCTATGTGAAGATCGTTGGGTACGCATCTTGTCTCTCTTGCCATACTATCTGTTTCCTCATTGATCTGCAATAGTGAACACCCCGACCTCGCTGGAAAGATCACTGGCATGCTTCTTGAGATGGATAATTCCGAGTTGGTTCATCTTTTGGACAATGCTCAGGCTTTGAATACGAAGGTTGCGGAGGCGCTCTCTGTCTTGAACGAGTACAAGCAGTAAGCAAGACGTTCAAGAGAACCCCTCTCTTCATTGTCTCTTCGTTTCACAACTCCTGCTCCTTCAGATAATACTTATACTCACTTGGTGGGGTTCGTTCGTTTTTGTGTACTTTTTTTGATTTGAATGAAAGTGTGCACTCGTGTGTGCTTAGAAGATTATATAGCATGCGGCAACTGCCTTGTCTTATGACAGACACTTGGATGCATAAACGATATGAAGAAGCGCAGAGGGTGAGAGGGACGGATAATACAGATCACGTTGGGCCTCGGCAATAATGCGCTCCGTGTTTCCCTCCGAGATCCCTGAAGAAAGGAAAAGTGGTCTTAAAGCGGGAAGAAACAGCTCATAGTCCATCCATTGGATCTGCCCAGCCGTGAGTAAATTTGGATCTGCCGCCGTCTTGTATGAGGAACTGGCAAAGTCAAAAGAGAAAGTGATCTTTACCGCTTGGCCAGAAACCAACTGGTATATTCCCGTCTTGAGAGACAATTTTCTCGAACGCCTCATCGGCAACCAAAAGCTCCACCAAATGTTGTGGAACAGTCACATCTACCCCTTGGAGCTTCAAACAAGCACGGTATGTTTCCCAAAGAGTGCACCAGCCGTGAAGACCGGTTCCATTGGGATATTCTGTGGCTGGCTTTCCATCCACTATTGGTATCAAGCTCGGTTCTATCAGGAGAACAAGACCACCCGGACGAAGCAGACGTCCAATTTCTTTAAGAAATCGGGGATAATCATGTATCTGACGTAATGAGCGCCTCGGTTCTATCAGCTGAGGAGACTGGGCAACGTACGCCGGTATGTATGGAACGAGCATGTATGAAGTCGAAGTGGTTGTCAGGGTATGGGATGTTTTGTTGATCCAAGTCACACAACTCAAAACTGACAGCAAGTACTGAGGGTGCAAGCCAAGACAGAAAGATCGTGCAGCTTACGTGCAATTGGGTGGCACGGATCTGAGAAGATACAAAACACGTTTCATCCTGCATTGAAGGAACATTTGACGAACACACCCACCTCGGCTGGATGGGCGCCAGATCAACACCTATCACTTCAGCTCGAGGGAAGTCATCTGCCATGTCAATGGCCCTAGGTATACAATTGTCAAACTTGAACATCATAGCAGATAAGCTATGTTCACCAGAAACCACCGCCTGTTCCGAGATCAAGTACTAACGAAGATTGCGTCAGTCATACGACACGTTAACGCGGGAGACTCACTCCTGCGCTTCTGGCCGAACTGCAAAGTCTCCTTGACGGGACCGATGTAATTCCTGCCGCTGAAGACAAACTGAAGTAAACGATGATGTAGCTCTGAGCGCTGTTTTCGTATCTCCTTGAGCAATGTTGACTGATTTGCTAAGAGACAAACGAGGAACCTTGACTTCCTCATGATCAACCGGCAGCATGTATCTCGTATTCAGAGTATTCAGAGTGCGACCATGGACAGTTCTGAAGTATTCAGAATCGTCATCTCCCAGATAAGAGACATCAGCCACCAGGAGGTCAGAAGACATGCAAGCGAGTAGTGTGTTGCAAAGCCTTGCATAACGTCTCGAGGACGTAGTTTCCGCTAACAAAAAGAAGCGCGATGTTGTCGATGAGCCTGTCAGTCACGTCACAGTAAATCGGAAAATGACATGAGAACGGTGGAAGTAACCAGTGTGAGAATGAACAGGCTGTGGGCGATGATCATGAGGTCACGACATAGCGTCAATCATGTCCGAGTCAATAGAGATGACTGACCTGTCTGCCCGCTCTCCGTCTAGAGATCCTCCTGAACCCCTCGATGGTCCAAGCAATGTCATCTCAGCGTGGAGTTGGACAGCTGCCGCCTTGTGGGTCATCAATTGCCTTGATACTTCCAAGTTGACAATGTCGCGTAGACTCCTTGTCCTAGCCTCTTGTCTTACCATGTTTCCTCGTTTGCTGCTCTTTCTCTCCGAAACTCCCAGCTCTTCGGACAGAAGGACGGCGCTGACCCCCTTGGAGATATTTCTTGCCACCCATTTTGGAATATGGCTCACTGCAATCGCCGTCGCAGTTGTTCTGAATGTAAGACACGTTGCCTCACCAGTGTCATACGCGCCACTCAGCGTCTGCAGACGCCTTCATCACCTAGTTTCAAGGAATTGCAGCCACAGTCATCCCCGACCAATCCTCTTCTCGTACCTCTGACCGTAGCTGCTAATCTCACAGCATTGCTATCCTACAACACCAAAAACGTCGGGGCCTTGGCTTCCATGGTTTTCGTGGGATCATTGGTGATTGCCTTATGGGGGCTTTGGGTGGTACTCTCTCAACATTCGTTCTGACGTTCAGCCGTTGACTGCCGCGATAGATTGTTTTTGGCAACTCTGTCTTTGTTTCAAAAATAACTGGAGCCGACAAGCACACATCGTCTTTCATTTTTGGCAACAAGAGTTCT
The DNA here is from genome assembly GCA_017657315.1 of Termitomyces sp. K1Ag. Classification (NCBI taxonomy): domain Eukaryota; kingdom Fungi; phylum Basidiomycota; class Agaricomycetes; order Agaricales; family Lyophyllaceae; genus Termitomyces; species Termitomyces sp. K1Ag. The sequence goes on from JAGGAR010023983.1 coordinate 238,969, forward strand.
GCCTCCAAACAGAAACAAAAGCGGAAAAGAGAGCAGAAGAAAGCTTGGTAGTGCTGCTTGTCGAGAATAATTGTGCCATATTAAAGTAAACAAGATTAATATAAGATGTGAGTTGAGATATTCAACGTCCACCCATCCCCATCATCTTCATCATATCCGCCATCCCGGGCATACCAGATCCACCAAGACCACCCAACCCACCAAGACCAGCAAAACCGTTGCCCATAGAAGACATCATGCCTGAACGATTATCAGTTGAGATTCTTGGGATCGATAGGATTCTCACGTTGCATCTCTTCCATATCCAACTGGTCCCCTCCTTGCCCTTGCATCATAGCCTTCATCATCTCCTGCATCCCACCACCTCTCATTTGTTTCTGCATTTGTTGGAGCATACCAGGCGGCATTGCTCGCTAAATCATCAAAATGTCAGAGTTCCATTCTGTCTTAAGACTGATCCAGGCATACCTGCATAGCTTGTATTTGCGCTGGGGTCGGCATTCCATTGGCACCCCGACCTTTGCCACCAGCAGCAGCTTGCATCTTCTGCAAAGCCGATAGCCTACATGACCGTGAGCATCACGTCTGTAGTAATTCGGTGAATTCATCGCTCACCATCCATTCTTGCCACCGGCCTGCTTTGCCATATTTGCCATCATCCTATATTGACACAATAGCTCTTCAACTTCACGAACACTTGTCCCGCTGCCCCGTGCAACTCGGGTCACTCTCCATGTCAGGTCTATTGGCTTGCCATCCTTTCCAAATGTCATGAAAGGTGATCCATCGGAATCGAGTTCTGCAGCAGTCATACTGTCGGTGATAAAAATCATCCGCTTCATGCGCATAGAGCCCTCCTCATCAGACCCCTGGAGAAGTTCCTGTGGAAGGCCTGGAATCATGGAAGCAATTTTGCTTATCGGACCCCTAGGTTGAGCTGATTAGACACTAGATCTTAAGGCCGTAAAACCGAGGACTTGCATGTTCATCACGTTTGAAATTTGTTCTCTCCAATCACGGATGCTGAGCTTTCCTTCCTCAAGCTTCTTAGCCATCTCCTTTTGCTTGTCCGGATTTTGAATGGCAAGATCCTGCATGTGCTCCATCAGACCTTGCATGTCCCCTAAACCTAAAAGCTTGGAAATGAAGGGCTGTGGGGAGAACCGATCGAGATCGTGGAGGTGTTCTCCGACACCAAGGAAGATAATGGGCGTTTTTGTGGCAGCAACTCTGAGAGTGGGTTAGATAGTTGCGCGAGAATCCGCCTATTTGACGTTAACATACGCGGATATTGCTCCTCCTCCCTTTGCATGGCCATCCATTTTGGTAACAATGATCGCACCGAAATTCGCGCTTTCTTTAAAGGCACGACTCTGCGCCTCAGCAGCCTGGCCTATTCCTTGGTCAGCCCGTTCTTCCCTGAAAAAGTTCTCTTTCAGTCATACCGATACTAGCGTCAAGTATCAACACAGTCATGTTCGGATTGACTGCCTCTCCTATCTGTACCATTTCTTGGAATAATTCCGATTCTTGCTTATGCCTGCCGGACGTATCCACAATGATCACGTCAAAGCGTTCCTTCTTGAACTTGGCGACACCTTGAGCTGCAATAGTAACAGGGTCCGTTTCCGTATAAGATCCAAAGTAAGCAACTTTTGCCTTGGTGGCGGATTGCCGTGTCTGGTCGAAAGCACCTGCACGGAAGGTGTCCGCGCACACAATCGCAGATTTGAACCCTCTTTTCTGGTAGTAGACGGCTAGTTTAGTACATGTAGTAGTTTTCCCATTTCCCTTATAGCAGCATCAGCTTAGACAAAAAATAATATGAATTCGACGCACCTGTAGACCGACAGCCATAATGACATTGGGTTGACCTTTCTTGGGCTTGTAGGGTTCAACGCCTGGATCAACCAGGTGTACAAGTTCATCGAAGACTGCCTAGGAAATTTCCTTGAGCTGAATTTGAAGTATGACCCAACAGCTCACCGACTTTCTGGATAAGATGCTTTCGATTTGTCTCCTTCCCTTTCTCGGCCGCACTTGATTCCAACGACGCCTTTACCTTCGCTTTGACCTTCTGCCTCAAGGACGCCACCAACTTCACGTTAACGTCCGATTCCAATAAAGCTGCAGTGATTTCCTTGAGCGTTGCATCGAGAACCTTGGAGACAAGTTATGAACGTTTGTGATAACATTAGGCATCCAGCGACCAACTTTCTCGTCAACGATCGGCGCTTTGTTGAGGGATGAGAGAGCTGCATTGAGCTTGCGTCCCAGGTCCGCTAAAACCATGCCTAAGTGGTCCGCGGGTGGTCGTCTGCTGCAAGTCGTGTGAAATCTGAGTCCAGTCCACCTTGGACGTTTACCACTAATTATTCAGAAATCCTTGTGTGTCTATGGCTCCTAGCGATTCGGAAGACGAGACCCCCGAGGAACTCGAATATGACGTTGACGATGAACCTGAAGCCGAAGGGGAAGAGGAACCTCTTGAAGTTGGAGCTGACGACGCGACCGAGGGTGATGTGTGTATATCACCTTTCGACTTGAGTGACTTTGATCTGACCTCCGTTCGTGCACAGGAATCGGCTTCTGATGATTCAGACGATGGCTCAGAAGAAGAGGACGAGGAAGATAATGAGTCTGAAGCATTTATAGAAACAGCAATGGATGTCGACCAGGTTAAGGCCGAACCAGTTCCTGACAAGAAGAGCCCTTCCACAGAAATTGTACCTCCCAAGGGTAAGTGTCTTCTTCTTGTCTCAGTTATAAGCCCATCTGTTCTCCAGTACTCCCTCCGACAGTACAACGTTCACTTTCTCCTGAGCAGCTATCTCCTGAACAATTGCGCAAAAATGCGTTCATGGCACCTATCGGCAGTCTAGCCCCTCTAGGTTCTTATACTGTGGAAGCTATTTGTGCACTCCCGCATCCTGTACCAACACATGCTCTTGCTTCTTCTCTCTGCATGACCCATCTGTTGACTGGGTCGGACGATGGGTATATACGTGACTATGACATCTTTTCCTCTGTAAATAGCAAAAATTTCTTGACAGCCCCCCAGCGACACCACTCTGGCGTCGTCGAAGGTATCATGAAAGCTGGACAACTCCGGTCCTGGTGGGAGAATCCAGCTCTCCCAGATAGTTCTAAACTTGGTACAATGCCTAGCATGACAGCGGAGTCCCCATCTCTGTCTCCTGTTTACAGTCTTGCAATGCACTCTGACGCACTATGGACCCTCGCTGGCACTGACGTACGTGATTCCTATGCTTTCGTTACCAAGTATTTACCTGTACCTATCAGGCGGGGCATATCAATTTGTTCACCACACGCCATGACCCTGGACGAGTCTTTTGTGCCATGACTGGCCATCGAGGCCCTGTTTCAGCTCTTTCTATGAGCTATGATGAGAAGGGATTCTTCAGTGCGGGATGGGATGGTGATGCTATCGTAGGTAGCCGCTGTTGTTATTCTACGTCGATTTACAATTTATTTGGGTTAGCAATGGGATCTTAATAACGGCCAACGTGTGAGGACGTTCACAGCCCATGGTGCTCAGCTTGCAGCAATAGCTGTTCGACCTCTTGTATCGAGATTCTCGGGACCTGGCCCAGCAGATGAAATGATGACATTCTCATCTGATCAGGAGGTGAATAGCCACGCGCCAAATATTGGCGCTCAGACGAAGGAGCCCACTGATTCTGACGCTAAATCGGATACTTCATTTGACCCTTTATTCGATGATGAACCCGAGGACCAGCAGGGCACATCAAACAGTGGCCCACCCAACCCCCAGCAGCAACCCCCGAAGGCTATGATTCCTCCCCCGAAGAACGCGCCTCCCCTCTTGGACTCTACCATTTATTCAACATATTCGCCTGATATTCTCATGACTGCCTCTATAGACGGACAAATCATTATTTGGGATCGAAGGGTTGATACCCCTGGTAGCGGCGTTGGTAGACTTTGGATGAGCGAGAAGACCCCACCGTGGTGCCTTTCTGTGAATGCTCTATCACGTCTATTCGCGCGGTACTAACAAACTGACAGGCGTGTTGGTCGGCCGATGGAGGACAAATCTATGCTGGGAGGCGTAACGGCACCGTCGATATATGGGATGTTCGGTTACTTGGGTGTTCAGGTCCACGCAATACACCACGGCTTCTCAAGACACTGAAAAATCCTTTGAGTTCTGGCGTTGTTTCTTGCATTGTGGCGTTCCCAGATTGCCGGCATATCGCATGGTACGTCCTTTCCCTCATGGAAACACGTGATAGTTGTTCTAAAAGGCGACACCAGTGCTTCTGTTGATAATCTGCGACTTTGGAATATAGCAGAGGCATCCGAGCCAGATCCGTTCGGTAAAGTAAAGAGCGGGGCTCAGTTTAAAATAATACCAGGCCATCATGGAGGGCACATCTCTCAAATGCGTGAGTCCAACTCTATTATGAATTCAGTCTGTCTTATCAACCCTTTATGAACCACAGTCGTTGATCCTGGTGCCAGATTTTTGGTGAGCGCTAGTAGCAACCGAGGCTGGCATGGTGATTCAACACGAACAGTGTTCGTACATGACATTAAATATGCACAATAAATTGATTCGCAGATTGACCGTTGGCGTGTAAGAAGTATGATGATGTAAATGATGTACATAAAGCCGCCAAAGTATAGAATGTTAGTGCATGCAAATGCCTATGACCAGCTTGCACCCTGACTCCACCCTCCATTTTGTTGGATCATTGCGGCTCGTGCTGGGTTCATCCCTGGAACTTGTGGAGGAGGTTGAAAATTCGGTGGCCGATGGGAAGGTGTCTGATAACCATAAGGTGTCTGAGGAGGCATGTAACCACTAGCTGGGGTAGGTGCACTCGGGACGGAAGGGACATTATAAGGCGTAGCACCACTGTAAGGATTTGGTGTTCGTCCGACCTGACGAACTGACAGTCGACCCGGCGTTGCACCCCCGGTCTGCGGCCGCGCGGGCGTCCGGCCACCTGCACCAAACGGGGTCTTCCCACTTGCAGCTGCATTGGCAATATTTTGAGATTCGTGAAGATGCCTTTCAGAGTGTTTGAGGCTGAACAGAGTGACTGTAGATGTGTGACTAACCTGACTTTAAATGCATCACAAAGTTCTGGAACACCAACAGCAGCTGCATCGAATAAATAATAAGCTTCAGGAGCGACTCTCACGGGCTAAACAATGTTAACAACACCCTCTATCCAAGATGTAAGTCGGATGCATACCCATGTTTGTACAGCAGAATTCTTATTGGCCAAGAAACAGAGATTGAAATGACCAGGCCGTTTGCGATTCAGGGTAAAACCGTACATGCTTTTAGCAGGGTTCGCAGCAAGGAAATTTTTGAGGAACAGATCTGACCAACGTCGAAAATAACAAGGAGTGAGGTTATATGAAGGTTGAGTGGATGAGATGACTTACGTAACTCGTCTTCTGGACCGTGTTTGAACTTTTCGTGCGCCATCAACTCTTCGCACCTACGAGCCATTGCTTGCACATGATTGACAATCAGCTCGTCTAGATCTGCGTAGGTGTGCGCGCTGTCCACGATTAGTTGCCCCGTGGTTTGCCCGGTTGGATCAGCATTTGGTTCAGTCACGTCTATGAAGGAACATCTCAGCTTCATCAAGGCACGACTAAATCAGGCGAAACACACCGATGTGCTGGTATAATTTGTCGTCAACTTTCCATGTCACGGCCAAGTGATTTACACCTTTTGAGGAGGGTCGAATGACTACGTCACCGCGTTGTTGTTTCTCGAGATAAGCTTCGGCTTGACTCGTGTTGAAATTATGGAAATTGGGGTGTTTGATAACCCGTCTGGTTTTGTCAACCTCCGCCCGCTTTTTCCTCGCCAACACTTCCCGATCTTTATCATATCTAGTGTGATCCCAATAATCATCCGTTCGTACACGTCTGAACACACTATCTCCGGAATGAACGTCAGAAGGTCTTGACGAAAGCTCTACAATGCAAGAGTCTTGTTCAACATCAAATTTGAGATCAAGGATAACCCCGGGAATAGTCTGGCCTCTTGCAATAACGTCGGTGGCGTTTGAGAGCGGAGAGTCCGACAGGTATTCCGGGTTTATGACACCTTCTAAACCGGAATCCAGGCGAGTGAACACGGTCAAACCTTTAGTCCGAACAACTTGGGCAGAAACGATGAGTCCGATACGCAAAGTTTTTGGGGTTTCACCACTGAGCATGGTGACGACATCCCAGGAGGTTGGGAGACGGAATTTATCGCGAATCTCTGCGTAAGGTTTTATCAGCTCATCGCGAATGAGGTTGAGAGTGTGGCGCTTTTGATCGTTATTGGCCTCGTAGAGACTGATGGCAAATTCATCCAAGTTGAGCTCCGAGAGTTTTTTCACGTTATCCTTGTCATTGATGATAGTGGTGACGACATGTGACGGATGCTCATCATGTACATCTTCTTCGTCAAGCTCTAGTGCATCTGTTGCCATCTTGCGGGCCAGCTCATAATCTTCGGGGTGAATGCGAGTATCATCGAGAGGGTCGGGTACCATTTCATCGTCATGACGATTCTTAGAAGGTCTGGAGCTAGGATCTTGCGAAATCCGCAGAAAACTTGCTGCGTTAAGGAAAATCTTCGTCGTCAAAAGTGATCCTTTGATGAACTGATCGCGGTTGATGAGATTACCTCCCTATGCGATGTGTGAGAGAAGATAGGTTTGAAAGACAACTACTAACGAACCAATGAACCTATCTTTTTGACAAGGGCTTGAGCTTTTCGAGGTCCAAGGCCACAGACGAAAGGTAGCAGATGTTGATAGTAGGGATCAGCCACAGCTCGATTGATATCGACACCTACTGTGTTCGTGACATCAACGAGAGTTCGCTCAAACGCCGATAGGAGTTTCTCCTTAGGCACCTATGTCGCCTCATTAGCGTAGTGGGAAATGTCAAATGAGAAACCACTTTACTAGGTGCTGATCATCGTCTTCGAAGGCAATAGCTGTGATATCTGAGCCCAGCGCCGCGTATTCGTTCAGAGGGCTTTGCATGTACCGCGCAAGCCCGATGCAATACTTGGCCGTTGGTGATAACGCGCTGAATTCGTCATTCGCACGTCTACTATGTTGATAAATTCGTGCCACGTCGTCATGTACGTATGTGACGGGAATGTCAAAATTTTCTCGGTTGTCCTGATCACCATGGCCCCCTCCACCAATAAGCTTTTTGACCAGCGATGACAATTTGAATGTAGCCACAGAGAATCCTCCAATGACGATGACGTTCGGCTTTCTTCGCCGAAGAATATCGAAAAATTCATCCACCATTTCGGAATCGTAGAGATTGTCTAGCTTCGTATGTTCACGCATGCGTCCCTCCTCATCAACAAAGACAATAGTGATGGCATCTTTATGCGGGTCGCCTTTGCCCCAGGATATTGCGAGGACGGAAGATACTAGATCACCAGACTGCGGGTCAACTGCATGGAAGGCCGCAACATCGATTCGCTAAATGTAATTTAGCAGATGCTCCCAAGAACGTACAAAAAAGCTTACTTTGCGCAAGTGAATAGCACATTGTCCAGCAAGGAAATCCTCTACTTCCTCTCTGATGTATTCACGTGTCCACTTGGCCCCTGCGGGTATGAGATGTTGTTCAAGGACTTCATGCACAACCCGTGAACGTTCTTCATTCCAAGCTCGAGCAGCATCACTAAAACTATCCGAAGCAAAAGCTTCGTTCAGTCTTCGTTCAAAGGTGGATTTGACTTCCGGAGGCAAGGTTATTGAGAGAGTAACCAGAAGCTCTGACTCCGCCACAAGAATATTGAGGAACTGGGAGGAATCCAGCATCTCCCGGATAGGCTTATTCTGCAGATACTTGAATTTCTGCATGTATCGGATTAGTTGTTTGAATGAACTCAGGACATGGTAACACGCACGAAGTAGTGGTGATGCTCATCGATTTTCGTGATACCACGCTCGGTGGGCTCTACAGATATGCGCGCTTCTTCCTGGAAAATCTTTCTGATTTGATTCCTGAGTAGAGGATCTTTCCCAAGTTCTGTAGAAAGAAGGAGGCGGGCGCGGCGCAAGAGTTCTTCTGCCGACTGAGCTTTCAGAGGATCTGTGTCAATAAATTGCTCTGCGAATACTAGTGGGTTCAATTCTTGATCGTCAACAAAATGAACACGTTGGTCAGGAGACAAGAAATTGAGCACGATTTGATGAGATTGAAGACCAAACCCCTATTCAAGGTTAACATAAAGTCATCCCAGAATGCCTTAATGTTGACATACCTCGGCGAGTTTCGACACAATACTCTTCTTCAGAATTTCATAGTTGGAAACACGACTAGGCATTTTCCGTTTCTTGATGACCTCAGTCTCTTCGTCATCGTGGAAATGAAAGTCTAGCTCAGATTGCTTTTGGTCTTTGAACTTCATGGATAGCCACTCTGTACAGTCCGCGACGACCTCCACGCTGTCGACCTGGGGTAAGATATCGTCTTCAAAGTAAGAGTCTTTGACACCCAATCTCAGGTACATTGATCTCATGGCTCCTCGCCGTTCAATCATAGAGCGGTATTTTTGCCCAAGTGCGTAGATGCGCCAAAGTTCGTTGAGACTGAGAAGTTCCTGCCGTGACCGGATGTCTTGGACATCGAAATGGCGAATGTAGTCACGCTTGTGCGTCCAGATATAAGGGACCTCATACTCCACAACGAAAAGATAACGTAGGGCAAAGGTAACGGCCATGACCAAGGCACCTTTCAAGTGTGAATAAGGACCATCTTCGCTGAAGAAATCGCGATTTTTCCGAGGGGACAGTCGTTGCGTGACCCACATGGCGGCACCTCCAAGGTCTGCTTCTGTCAATTGAGTGTGCAGAGAAAGGCTGGCAGATGGCGATAATGATGATGTCGCCAATTGCATGCGTTCTGGAATATCTCGAGCTCGGATGAGGTCATCGTCTTCGGTGAGCATTCTTTTCCTAATTTCAGACGGTTCAAAGACCTGTGCATTCGCGAGTGAATGGATACTTCTGACAAGAGCTTACATCGAGACGTACATCCTGATATTTCATATCAAGTTTGTCTTGTTCTTCGTCATATGGAACTTCGTCTTCTCCTTCTAAAGCCCAGTCATACTCGTGCCCGTCACCAAATACGTCGTGTATCTCATCCCATGCACTTCAAAACGTCAGCAACATCTACAGCAAGTAAAAATGGAGGTGAGCATACTTCGCATCGATGCCCGCTAACTCTGGAACAGCACCCCGGGCCCTCTTGCGTCGTTCTTGTTCCTGCTTCTTTTCCCTTCTACGCTCTTCGCGCGCCCTTTCATCCATGGGAGGACCTCCTTCCTCTTCTTCGTCATCTTCAATAAAATCGTCCATGTCATCATCATCCTCTTCTCCGCGACGTTCATCGTCCCAAATCCTCTGAATATCCTCTACTCGAGGAAGACCATCATTGTCAAGATCATCGTCAGAGGATTCCACGACAGCCCTTCTCTTCGACGAAGACGCCGCTGGCGATTCAGAATCTCGTCTCCGGTGAAGACGGGTCAAACGGTCTCTCTTGAAGGACGCCCCTGTGTTCTCCTCTAAGAGTTCAAGATCCTCTTCTTCAAGCCCTTCGTCTTCTTCATCACCTGCAGTTATGATACAACGTACATTAAGCATACATAGAGAGGAAGCCAGAGAAATAAAGCGCACGCCTGCGGTGATGTTTCTTTCGCCTTTTCCGTCTTTTTCGACGCTCTTCTTCGTCATCTTCCTCCTCTTCCTCTTCCTCCTCATCCACAATGAAGCCTTCCCTGATCTTTCTTGCCTCCTCTTCATCATCCTCTCCTTCCTCAGAACTGTCATCCGTCACGTCAGGCATAATAACGTCGCCCTCGCCTTCACCCTCTGCATCACCCTCGCCATCGTCTTCCTGACCAGATCCCAGCATTGGATCGTCTTCCTCGACCTGGGGAGCGTGTATCTCGTCGGAAGAAGCCATGATGAAGAATGGTTGTGGAAACAAGAAACGAAGTTTATTATGTAGAGTACGTAAGCAACCCTCGAGAAGTTGATTTTCGCCATGGCGGATGGTCGGTATAATTTCTATGTTTTGGTACAGAATCTCAAGATTTTTCTGTAGCTGAGCACCTTCATTTCCTCCGCCTGGCTCTGCTTGAGGCAGAAAAATGCATTCCAACTACAACCGCTTTTTGTGTAGGTTGCCTACTCGTTGCTCGATGGCCCGACGATTGTAGCTCGCCTGTCATCCTTGCAACTGGTCATTCTAGAGAGCTTCCAGAAAACACACACGCGGAGGCTAATGCTCTGGCTAAGGCGCAAAAACTTTCAGTCGACGAACTATCAGCGCTTTTCCCTTCCCTACCCCCCATCGACCTTGAGTCCATCTTGGCTCGTGTTGATGTCTATACGACATTAGAGCCCTGTTCCGTTAGGACATCCGGGTTGGCTCCCTGTGCTGATGCCCTTATTAAGGCAAAGGTTAAGCGCTGTTTTATCGGTGTTGGAGAGCCTGATGACTTCGTCAATTGTGAGGGCGCTCAGAAGTTGAAAGACGCTGGAATTCAGGTCGTATGGATTGGTGGTTTAGAGGAAGAATGTCTGCGCGTTGCTCGTCGCGGACATTAGACGTATACATTTCAAATTTTAACTACGAAATAGTCAGTGCTTTTCTGACGGCATTTCCCCATTGTTCGACTAGCTTCCTTGCCAAAGCATCATCAAGCATATGTACGCCTGCATCAATCGACATCATAATTGTATCGTCTTCGGGTAGGACCGCGAAATCAATCATCAAATCGTTCTGTGGCCAGCTGCGTGAGCTCTAGTCTAAATGACCGTTTCCATACATACCTGGACAAGATCTGCTGTGGCCAAACGATCGACGGTTGGATTGAAATCCCCTGACACTACTGGTGGGACGTAGTATGGAATCTATTCAGCATGTGTCAGTTCAGGAGACACTCGTGACAGAACATCTTACTCACTTCTACAGGCTTCATGAAACCAACCTCCGTTATCGTTTCTGGTGCGATTCCGATAATGTTGACAACAACGTTACATAGTGGCCTTCCACTAGCTCCAACCCACTGACTGATATTGACCAAATCACTTTGCACAATAACCGGTGAGCGGGCTCGAAGATCATTTGATATAACTTTCGCAATTTCAATTACTTCGCCTCTCTTCGGCACGGGAATCTGTGTAGGTATTACGTTCAGACATGGCAGCGCCAAGAAAGTAATATCGTCAAGCAAACCGGATCTCCCCGCCTGCCAGAGACCGATTGTGATGGAACTTGAGGAACTGTATGATCCCTGCACTTCAGCCCAGCATGCAAGAAGGACCGACGAGAGAGACACCTCCAACGACCTTGCTCGTTCGGCACACAATGAGGCCTTGAAGATGGCTTCCTTTGTGACGTAGAGTGTGCGCATGTGTGACTCGGGAAGTTTGGAGAGAAGAGATGGGAAAAGAGAGGGCACAAAATTCTCGCCGAGGGTTTTTTGCCAATATTGTTTCTGTTGAGGTAAGTTTTCCGAAGTGGGGCCAGAAACTTGCAGAAAGGAGCGAATATCATTGGAAGCTCTAGGCTCCAATCCGAGATAGAGTCTGGAAAGGTCGTTGATGATGAGTGGCAAAGACCAGGCGTCGTATTGAAAATGGTGAAGATAGAGAATAAAATAGTTCGCTTCGGACGACTGGCAAAAGATGGCCCTTGTTGGAGGAAGAGACGTTGAAGGTGGCGACGATATCAGTTCCTTCATTCTCGTCGCAAGTACAGATAGACCTCTACCGTCTAAGACCTGTTCTTTTATCCAACTCTCGTGGAACGAATCTGGCTTGAATATGACAATTCGAGGGTCAGCAGTGCCGCTTGCACAAGCAAACGTGGAGCGGAGGATAGGGAAGTCGTTCAATAAAGCCTTCCACGCGCCTCGAAGCTTCAGGATATCAATGTCAGCAGGAAGTTGGAACGCAAAAGCATGATGAAAGGCCGTTCTCCCGCTTTTTTGCCAGGATCCGATGATCCACTTCATTCCAGAAGACGTGGGTAATATGTCCTCAACAATTTCAGCGGAGGAAGCGATCCGTGAAATTATAGCAGCCCGTTCGTCTGGAGGCAGTTGAAGTGAAGGCGAAGAATTATGCTTCAAAACATTATCCAGCCCGGGCCTAACCCTTGACACCATATCTCCAACTGTTCGGCTTATGATAACGTCATTTAGGCTCAATGCCAGCCCGGCCCGCCTGAATCGAGACACTATCTGTACGGCGGTGATGGAGTCGATACCAAGAGTCGCGAGTGGTGTAACAGAAGTGAAGCTGGTAGCGGGGACAGAAGTGATATCAGTCAAGAGCGACTTGATCAAAGGCGGAATGATCGCTTCATGGGTCTCCGCCGGCACTGGAACAGGGTCGACACAGAGGTCCTGTATTGAAGTATCGTCCAAGGCAAGAGAATCCAAGTGGAGCATCAGATTCTCTAGGACAGATTGGAAGCGCAAGAGTAGAGCCTCGAGCTCTACGTCGAGCATGTATTCGGGACGGCAAGCTGCTTTGAGCATGAAACCGGTTTCTAGTTGGCGCAGTTCAACGACGACAGCGTACTGTACTATGAGTTAGCAACGTAAGGCAGTAACCTAGCTAGAATGAGCTTGCCTGGATTCGGACTTCTCCGTTTATCTGTTCATCAAAGGACCACAGGGCAGCGACAGGCTCTTTGGTCCCAGAAGAATGAGGTTGGAAGACAAAAAGGCTGTCCCATAGACTTGTTAAACCCAACTCGCGCTGTATCGAACGAAGAGATGCATGTTGCCAAGGAAGAGCATCGACATTAAGTTGATGGATTGATCGTAGAATATCTATGTTACGGACACCGCCCAAGAGGCGAACGCGGCATGGAATCGTATTCTAGATAAGAGTAAGATAGACGTTCAACAAAAAAGAGGGACAACACACGAGAACAGGGCCAATAACTCCTTCTGCATCTGGGATGCTTCGACCCGAAACAGTGTGGCCAAAGACGACATCCGCAGATCCAGTCAGCTCAGCCATCAGCTTTCCCCATGTCGCCTGCCCTAAGCTCTGGACTGTTACCTCCGAGTGACGTAAAGTATCTGCCAACAACACAGGATCGCAGGAGAAGGTTCGTGAAGCTGTGTAGGATGTACTATGGCGTTGGGCACCCACTCGGGGCAGAAGACGTGAAGGATGGAATCCCTTCAGAACACGAGTCCAAAAAGAAGTTCCATGTTCCTCTTGATGCAAAATATGTTGAAGAAGGCTGTGGAATTGCGTTGACTGTACCGAGGTCTGCTCTTCCGGCATAAGGTAAATCGTTTGGACCATATCTAAGAGAATGCCCATGGAGAGACCATCGTACAATGAATGATGCATGACCAGAACGAGACGAGGTGCTCCATCACTAGGGACTTCGGGATGAGGAGTAAAGAGTCGCAGCCATATAGGCGGTATGCGAAGGTCACTCTCCTTCGTCAGCCTTATCGATCCAATAAATGCAGAGAGTTTGTTTTCGTAGTCCTCATTCGTTTCAAAGCTCTCCTTCGTCAAGGAGGTGACACTGACGGAATGTATGGCTTGTGCCCATACGCCCGAGTCCGGGTTGAAGTGGAATGACGTGCGGAGAATATCCAACGATCCAATGACTTGCATCCAGGCATTTTCCAGCTTATCAAACTCGACTTCTGAATGAATTCGAACAGGGAAAGCGTGGAGATAGAGAGAGCCACGAGAGTTGATCGTCTAGGCCATTGATAAGCTCACTGCATCTTTATGACCCGGAGTCAAAGGAAAACCTTACCTGGGAAAGCATGCCCGCCTGGAGAGTGGTAGTTGGAAACAAGGTCACTTTGTCTATTGAAGACAATTTAAGATCCTCTTCGACGAACGAACTTCGAATCCTAGTCAAAGCCGTCGAGAGCGCATTCTGATTGTTCAAATTGTCGGAAACATTGTGGGACGATGCGAGCCGGCTAGTAAGCATTTGTAGAGAAGCATATTTCATGATCTCCTCCGCTCGTATATCGTGTCCAGCTCTTTTCAAGGTACGAGCTAACCCCACCGATTTGATAGAATCCAGGCCGAGGGAAACAAATGACACACTCTCGGTCAAAAGTACCTCGTTGACACCAAGAAAATCGGAAAGAATTTGGCGTAATTCGCTGAGGAGTTTAAGATCAGTAACAAATTCGAGGTGGTCTTCGTCGTTGTTTTCCACATGCTTGGATATTTCGGTAGTTGACATTGGGGTACCGGAGAGATGAGACAGTATTTTGCCGGCGCAAGCGTCCAATGTGATGACTTCGAAGTCATCAACAAGGTTTCGAATGATTGCTCCGTCTAAATAGCCATCCTTACACAGCGCTTGGACGATGGCGGTATCTTGACAAGTATCAAGGACCACCTCGACAGAAAGGGCGTACTTATTTTTGTATTAGTATCACATGGTGAACGATGGCAACTAGTGACTCACATCCGCCTCGGGTGGCTGACTTTCGAGTACGTCCCAAATGTCACTTTTATCGTCGGCCTTGATGGAAACAGAGAATAAGAAGTCAAACACTGCTCGGCCCGGCCGAACCCAATTTTGCACTTTGCCCAACGGAACATGTTCCACCTCAATCATAGCAGAGGCTCGAGATTGTATATTTTGGAGAATGCCACCTGGTTCATTGAAGTCAACTCGAGTAGGCACGACTGACACCATGGGACAGATTGCATTTTCTATGTTTGTAATAGGCAGCAGACGACCAGAACGGATAATCTGTTTCAACTCCATGTTAGAGGGAGACTGATCACATTTTATGTGAAGCACGAACCCCGAAAGAAATATCATTGACATGGTATATTCTCGTAGCAGCTAGGACTGCGAATGCAGATGTTAAAACAGTTTGGAGAGTGACGTTCTGGGAGGCAGATAGCTCTTTGAGATGCGACAAAGTTGTATTGAATCGAGAAATGTGACGAATTGTTGGCGAAGATGAAACTTTAGAAGGCACCGAGACTTGCGGCCAGGCGAAGCCACGGAAGTGATCCAACCAAAACTCTCGGGCTTTGTTGAGATCTATGGAAGCGATACGATCCAAAATTTCAGACGGAGTAGCCAAGGATAAAAGGGTGGTCGCGCGGTATTCTCTCTCAACATCTTGGAACAGAAGCGGAAGAGATATCCCGTCGTAGAGAGCATGATGAATTGACAACACAAGGTACGGCTGATTATGGGCCACAAAGGCAAATAACCGGAAACCTGGAGTTTCGGACAATGTTGCATTGATGTCTCGTGCAATCTCAGGGGCCCGAGTACTCAAAAACCACTTGACGAAATCTCCGCCATTCCCAATATCGGTTTGCTCTTCAGACCAAGGCAGGGAAAGGTTGCTAGGGTTGATGACAACTTGAACGAGTTCGCTGCTGAAAAAAAATACGGTTCTTCGTATTGGATCAGCACATATCTTGGGACGAAGAAATTGTCTTGAAAAATACCTCAAGATGGTATGTCTTGTCATAATCACTTGCCAGGCTTGTCGAAGGGCGGTTACGGACGTGTGATTCTTGCACGACACGATAACGTGTTGCACATACAATGTGCCGTCGTCAACAGATCGAGACAATATACCTTCTTGAACACTATATGGAGGCAGAATGGACTCCACCAAAGTCCTATCGTAGGTTGATTGTACTCTGCTTAGCCATTTGGATGAGAACTGGGCAGAATAGGGAACAACGGCACCATCCACACGTGACAAAGACTGGTTCTCTATCAGTAAGGCGACACCAGCAAGAGTTGGGGTTGACATAATGTCCGAAGCGGAAACTCCACGACCAAATTCGTTGTGTAGATCTTTGGCGAACCTGATGGCTGCCATCGAATCGAGGCCACATGTGAAGAGATTAAGTTCGGGAAGAGCTATTGAAGGGGGAATGGTGGCATGTCGAGCAAGGATCCTGAATACTGCCATCTCTAGCTGAGTCAGTGGTCTCTTCTCCTTCTTGCCGTCAGATGTATAAGCCATTAACTCTGTCAAAGAGCTGATCTCGAGGGTATGGAAGATCTGCGCAAGAACTTTGGTATCCGTTTTCCCGTTCGAACTCAGGGGAAGCCAACTAAGGGGGATGATGTGGCTTGGTTGCATGTATCTTGGGAGTTCCACCTGGCATATGTTCTTGATACTATTCATCAAACCGATGGGAGGCGAAATGACAGAAGGTTTCTGGGTTTTTCGTATAGAAACAGGAACCAAGGGATCCCAAGTGACAAAGGATACTAGTTGTTCTGTTCCGATAGATGGATGCTTGCCTAGAATAGTGGATGCGTCGAGAGAGAAGCCTGGAGAAGGAGCTGCCTGTCGAATGATGGACGAGATGCCCTCGGATTCAATTCGAACGCCCCTCAGTTTTATCTGAATGTCGATACGCCCTATGATTTCGAAAGTACGATCCGGCATCATGCCTGATAGGACAAAATATCAAAGGAGATCGATCAGTACAAAAGAGGGAAAAACTTACGAACTAAGTCCCCTGTCCGATACGCCCAATCTCCCTTTTGTGGCCACTCTAAAAAGACTTTCTCTGTGAGATCAGGACGCCCTATATATCCACGTCCTACAAGGGGCCCTTCGACAACAAGCTCGCCAATGCCACCACGAGGCAGAATATTAAGGTTCGCATCGACAACCTAGAGGAGTTCAGTATCTGTTCGATTGACGGAAGGCACTCTCTGCTTACATATGCAGCGACATTGGAAAAAGAATGGCCAATATTTGCACGAGGGGTTCCAGGATCCATATACCGAGCGCAACACCCTATAGTTGCTTCACTTGGCCCATAAAAATTGGCCAACCGTACTTTGGGATGATCTGCCCATTTATCCAAGATCTAAATAGAGATGTTAGTTTATCATCACAATAAATCACTTGTCAACTCTCACAGCATCACTCATTTTTTCGCCCCCACTGGCAATATACCGGAGTGTCATATCCCTTCCCTCGTTTTCTTCGCTGACGGCGCCCAGAGTCGCTTCTATCAGACTGGGAACAATTCCAAGATGTGTAATGCCCAGAAGTTTCACATAGAAGGGAAGATTTTCAAGGAGCTGGGAACGTAGCGCGCTCACTAAAGGCATCCCCAGGGCGATTGGAACAAATGTTTCCCCCAAATGAACATCAAATGCTACGGCTGAATAAGATGTCCGGGTTAACCAAAGAAGGTTATCAAAGGAAGAACCACGAACAAGCAACAGCCAAGTAACGGCCTCGAGACAGATCGTTCATGCGAACATCCGCTGCTGTGCTACTGAGAGCGACGATGGCTTGGGACAAACCCTTGTTGGTCAACAAACATCCTTTCGGGTTTCCAGTGGTCCCTTGAATCTCAGTTCAGCAAAAATGAATGGGAGGAAACAAAACTGTTACCAGAAGTATAAAGAAGAAACGCCAACCCATCAGGAGTCACAAAGTCCACTTCATCATGCGATTCTTCCCTTATAGCTAACTGGACTGAAGTTTCCTCGAAGAACACTGTGCAAGGACCAAACAAGGACTTGGGAGAAACGTCTGTGGTGGTAAGCACAAATCGAGCATCTGAATCTCTTGCTATATAGGCTTTCCTTTCCGAAGGTAAATCAGGATCAATCTGTAGGGTTTCGGTTTAGTGAGAATGCGAGTTCTAGTAAAACAGAAATTGCGCACCGGCACATAACATCCACCAGCTCTCATAATTCCAATCATAGCAATGTGAAAAAGGACATCTCGAGTCATGCAAACGGCAACCCGATCCTCAGTCTCGAGCCCCATTTTTCGTAGCCACCGAGCCGTTTGATTGGCCCTATGATGGAAAGAGAGGTAGGAAAGAGACTCAAACTTATCAAGCGGCATTTCAGGCGACAAGTCGGAATACCAGTGCAGCGCGATCGAATTGGGGTGTGTGATAGAGCGACGGGTAAGGTAATCCGTGGCAAAGGACATTGGTATCAGATGAGGATACGCGGCTGCAAGGTCTTCTTCGCTTCTCGTCCTCCCACACTGTGACGTGAGTTCGGATGGCAAGTCAAGATGCGAGATAGAAGTTGTGGGGTGAGTTTCAATATGAGTAATCGTCAGAGCCACCTGAGTCAGAAATTGAGAGGAGATGGAAGCATGTAGATGCGACGTAGAGCATATGAGCGAGAGGTTGTTCTCCAGAGAGTCATGTATAAAGGTGAGAGGATATCGGTAAGAGAGGCCGGAAGATGGAGAAGAGAAATGGAGAATCGCTATACAAGGCGACTGCTTTTCATTGATGTCTAGGACACTTCGAATCACTGAAAGGGGAGTCGGGATGTTGGACTGAATTTGCTGCCCAATTGTGAGGAGAACATCATTCCACGCATCCGAATCGGCCCAGGTAACTCGGACAAACGTGAATAGGTCATCATTACTTGTCCATACAGCTAAGAGAACGTCTGACACGCCACAATATGCACCCAGGATGCGTGAAACCGCGAGAAGGATCTGAGGAGCGCGATCAGGTCGTGTAGAGTGATCGAGGATGTGTTTTGTGGTATAGATGTGATCCCGCGGACGGCGAGTTGCAGAGAGATCAGGCAATTCTAAGAAATTGTAGTCATGGAGGAGGCGTTGGGCGTCCTTCAGGACGGCTGGGGACGACATGTACGAAAATTGAAGACAGGTCGGTTCAAGTGTTGAGCCTGTTGAACAGGAAGACAAAGAAACACGAGCTTTCGACAAGATGCAGGCCCAGAAGCCCGGATAAACATGTTGGAGATGGGTTCCATTGGCACCTATTGGCACAATTGTCGGAGAACTTTTGCACTTTCTGACCGGTGACCCTTGGCGAACTTCGAAGTAATCAACGGGTAATCTTATCTGATATGATCCGACAATTCCGCTTAGTCCGTTAGCTATCCAAATTGGGTGGCGCCGAGTTTCTTGGCAAGGCCGCGCCCAAGGCCAAGCCGCCAAGGGGCATCAGACACATTATCAGATAAAATCAATCATCGATTAATCTGATTAGATGAAATCTGTAATTCCATTGACCATGCTTGCAGCTTCCACTTCAACTTGGCGACATGGATTTACTATCACGCAATTTCAAACGTATTAGCTCCCTTTATTTTCCATGCGGCAGGGAATCGCCCGGTTTCTTGTGCCTAGAATCACCGGTCTCCCGTGTGGCCCTGTAATAAGATCCTTAGCGTTTGCCCCCAAAAAGTTCTTGCCCCGTTACCATCTCTTCGGAATCGTCGCACCTTTCCCTCCATGTCTTCGTCAAAAGTTGATGAATCTACTCTCTACGACCTGGTTGGCTTAGGCTTCGGACCAGCGAACCTCGCTATTGCAGGCGCCATCGTCGAAAAACGTAACTCTACGGTAATGTTTTTCTTTTTTCTTCAAATAGCAGAAATGCTGACATTCTGTTGCAAAACTAGTCTTCGGGTTCGTTTCCGATCGAAAAAGCGCTGTTCATCGAGAAACATGATAGGTTCCAATGGCATCCTGGTATGCTGCTCCCAGATGCTAGAATGCAGATTAGGTTAGCTCGAAACACTGAAACTTGTCTATTCAGTCTGACTGATTGCCTATTGGACCTTCTAAGCTTCATGAAAGACCTCGCCACACTACGCAACCCACAGTCGCCCATCACCTTCCTTTCTTATCTACATAGTCAAAATCGACTCGTTTCCTTCATCAACAGGGGATCAACCATTCCTAGTCGCAAAGAGTATGCTGACTATCTTGCATGGACAGCACAATACGTACAAACCCATGGGATTGATATTTTATATGGCCACGAGGTCGTTGCTCTCAGCCGAGGACGGAGGAATTCTACCATCGACATCCGCTGCCGAAACCTTATTACTGGGAATCAGAGGGTTTTCAGAGCTCGTAAGTCATCAACTGCTGCCTCAAAACTTTTTCTCAAAATGATTTCAGGTGATGTTATCATTTCTCCGGGTGGTAGAGCTCGAATTCCCCAATCGTTGTCGCCCATTTCTGAGCACCCATCCGTGATACATAGCTCGGCCTATGTTACGTCTATTGACCTTGTTCTTGAGTCATCTCGTGCATCATCGGATCACCCTCTTCGTATCGCTGTTATTGGATCAGGTCAATCCGCTGCAGAGGTCACATTAGATCTTCGTGACCGTTTGAGTACAATTCCAAGTACTTTCAGTCATGAGATAGACATGATCATCCGGAAAGGCTCCTTGAAGCCCTCCGACGATTCGCCATTTGTCAATGAAATCTTTGATCCCTCCTGTACGCGTCTCCGGATCACGTTATTAATTTTAGTTGACCCGATGAATAGCAACGGACGTCTGGTTCAACCTGCCATCGGAACGAGTTCGAGCATCTGCCTTGAAAGAGTACAGAACAACGAACTATGGAGTCGTAAATCCTCGGACTCTCGAAATTGCATGTGCTCACTGAAAAGCAACTTCCAAGCACTTACTGATTCTTCGCTTGTTAGATGCATGAAATCATATACAACCAAAAGCTCGACGACGACATAGCTATCCGTCAAGGTTCAGTCAGCTCAACGTACCCTCGTATCAACGTTCGAACCTATTCATCGATCTTGTCCACCAGCGTCTGTTCTTCCATTTCTCTAGCAACAGACCAATCAAAGATACAAGACGTTGACAAGCCTATTTTCTCAATTATAACTCAGAATATGGTCTCTCACGCTATTTCAGAAGTGAAATACGACGCAGTCATCTGCGCCACAGGCTACCAACGTTCCTCCTGGGTTGACCTTCTGAAGGAATCTGATATCGGAAAGACTTTCGGACTTCATATTGGTTCTCGCTCTGTCCAACTCATCCCTGTGAGCGGGCGTCATCCTCGGCGGGCTGACAGCGCGGAGCTTTCCAGCCCTCCCGATTCTCCGACTCTCCCATTAATAGGCGAAACCCACATCCCGGCACCGTTGTACATTTCGCGTAATTATCAGCTCCTCCCGTCCAAGTTTGGCAGACCCGATAGTGCCACATCGCCATCCGAGCCCAGAATATACCTACAGGGCGTAGAGGAGGCGACGCATGGGCTCAGTGACACTCTATTGAGCGTCGTCGGCATCAGAGCGGGGGAAGTAGTTGACGACATTTGCAGGGGAAGGATTGAGAAAGTATGGATGGCAGAGAGCAAGCTGTGAACGCTGGGATCAGATAGATAGACACTAGTATTTATTCAAATCTTAGAGCCAAAACTGAATATCACTCTTATTATTTTTATCAAACCGCGTGTGCCTCCGAGTTGATGATCAATGCATCGATGAGCAATTTGTAGGAGAAGGAATGATTCAAAACTTTGTCAGCAGGACATGGCCATTCAAGGAAATAAATTCTCGCGGGAAACTAAAATTGTTGGCACACTATCACATCGAGGTTAGCATCCATTTCCACTCATGCGCATCGAAAAGTGTTATTTTTGTTCCACCAACGTATATCCGGGTCACGGTATGCCGCCCGTTCATGTTCGTATTCTCATTGACCCAAGATTCGTTCAGGTACTGCGTTCGTTAGAAATGACGCGAAGGTCTTTAGATTTTGTACCTCCAAGTAGGTCATTCATGTCATGCGTCCTCGACAACGACACTAACGTTTGCTGAAGATGTCATAAGAACTTCAAGTATGTCCTTATGCGTAGTCCATTTTTGATAATGATAGATGCTCTTCGCTAGAATGAAACGAAATCCTCGCAAGGTACGGTGGACTAAGGCTTTCAGAAAAGCGGCAGGAAAGGAAATGACCATTGTGAGTTTCTTCTAGGTTTGAAAGGTTTTGACTGACTAGTCTTCAGGATTCAACAATCGAGTTTGAAAAACGGAGGAATGTGCCTGTTCGTTACGATCGCGACCTCATGCAAACGACGATCAAGGCCATGAAGCGAGTGGGAGAAATCAAAAGTCGCAGAGAGCGCGCGTTCTTCAAGAACAGGTGTGTAAGCTCGTTCAAACCAGGTTCTTCCGCTCATTCGCTGCAGAATGGCGCTCAGTCGGGAAAAACAAAGGGCTCATCGCAAGAAGTCGCTGGAAGCAGTCAAGGCATCCACAAAACTACACGAGCCCATGGTCGTCGAATCCCCTACCTCTTCCAAAGTGCAGGAAAAGATCAAGGTTCTTACAAAATCACGGAGTGCCTTGGTACCAGGGGAAGGTCGTTCGATGGGCATGGACATCGATTGATTCTTCATCCTTTCAATATTTGGATTACGCTGCAAGTCTTGCACGCTATCTGGATTCGGATACCGTCATGTGTTATAAAGATGCGTTATGCTGTGTATTATACAAATGCAATGTAATCTGTAGTAGGAACGAGAGATATCAACTTGATCTCAACGATGTTTGTATTTCGCCTCATTTTCGTGGCGAATGTCTGGATCTAGAGAATTATGCAGGCCCAAAAGTGTCTTGCTAACCGCCTCACTTGCTCCAATCATAGGTTTAAGCACTGCAATAGGAACAGCGCGAATAACGGAACGCACAGGGCCCTCAGAAGCAGGCAAATCAGTATCAAATTGAAACTTGGGAACTAGATTAGAATTACCTCGCTTCCTGAACGTTCATAAACTTCCATAGGGACAGCGAGAATTGTTTGCGCTGCCGAATGAAAGTTTCGCCGCAGGCTCTTGTATGCAGATTGCACGCCTTCTTTAAGATCGGCGGGTTGCTGAGCGTATTTGGATATCATATCAGCTGAACCATCGCTGTCTTCTTCGTTTTCCAACTGCGTGAAATCATCTCCTGTGCCAATGGAAACCGTTTCAGTGGTAATGGGGTGGTTGAATTGACCACCAAGAACCCCTT
The DNA here is from genome assembly GCA_017657315.1 of Termitomyces sp. K1Ag. Classification (NCBI taxonomy): domain Eukaryota; kingdom Fungi; phylum Basidiomycota; class Agaricomycetes; order Agaricales; family Lyophyllaceae; genus Termitomyces; species Termitomyces sp. K1Ag. Next base: position 261,825 of record JAGGAR010023983.1, read on the forward strand.
CGGCTTGCTCAAGTATGACCTGAGTACCTGTGGCAAGGCGAGCACCTAATTTGATTGCCTCCATTGCAGTCGATTTAACGAATGCTGTGGCACCCTTCTGAACGCCGCGGACGATCCGCCCATCTTTCTTATACTGCGCAATCGGGAGTAGCACCAGGTCAGCAACACCAGATCCTACATTGACAGCCGAACGAATCGGCGCAACGCCGGATATGACCTCGACGAGCTGCGTAGCTTTGACATCGGGTGTCCAAAGGTCATTCAGCAGTTGACCAAGATTGGCCCACCCTGTGATCTTGAAGAAAAGAAGAATGAGATCAGACTGGAATACATCATCAAAATTTCATCACTAACCCCAGCCAGAGTGATATGTCGCAGCGTCATCTCGGCACCATCAAAATGGAAGAAATTCATCAACTCGATCGTCCTCCCTTCTCGCAAGGCTCGATAATCAACACGACGAGGTTTGTAGTCGAGTTTCAAATCAATCGGGAATACTTCAGCCGATTCTGCAAAACTAAATGGAAGAGTGTTGTTTTTGGGGGGTTTGCACTCACGGAAATAGATTTCTTCACCACCAGAATCCAGTGTTGGCGTGGCATGAGGATCCTTGAAGCTGAAGAAACTTTTCAAGAAATCGACAGCGTCTTGATCGACATATAATCGTAGAGGAAGGATTTTTGCCTAAACAGTTTACTGGTCAGGTTCTATTCTCCTAATTGGAATATATACTCACACGTAACCTAGCTTCCGCCACGGAGTGACCAGGAACAGGTCGGACGGTAAGTAGCTCAAATCGCACCATATTGGAATCTGTTTCGCGGACGTTACCCCGCGAATCTGAGCGTAACTCTGTTAAAAACTTCTTCCAAGTCGAAGTTTTTATATGGTCGAGAATTTCTGTGTCTCGAACCGTGAGCAAGGTCCTGGAGAGTAGTGTGGCATCCGGTACATAATGATCCACTGACGCCTCAAGACCCAAGAAGCAAAATTCCATGCTTGGACCACGAGAGCGCGTCAAGCGTTTTCCATGAACTCGAAATGACTGAGTTCGCGGCTTCCCGGGTGCAGGAGGCTTCAGCGACTGCCAAGAGCTCTGACTTCCAGTTTCTACGTCCTCTTTCAGCTCCTCGTCAATGGCGGCAATGATTGCACCAGGCTCGAGGCCTTCAACATCACGGTCTAGTCCGATGTAGATTGAATTGAACAAAAGAGCGCCCGTATCTTCCGCGCTAGGATCCTGAACCTGTCCACTCGCTACGAGTTGCCTGATTTTCGCCAGGCGCCGCCGCATCTCTGTAACTTCTTCTTCAATAGTTTTTCTGGTCTTTAGCCAATCGTATCCATCGTACAAGAGTAATGTGATGTCACTGTTCTTGATGCGTAGTCGGAATGTAGTTTCCCCATAACTACGTCAAAAGATTTAAGAATCAGACAAGGGAACAAGAAAGATTGATCACATACTTGTCATCTGTAGTTTGAGGAGGGACAGTCTCAAAATAATTCTCTGTCACCTTTATTCCTTCGGGGCGGAGCATTTTGATCGTCTCGCCTCCTACCCTGGACACAACGCCTATTCCACTCAATGTGTTATCTGGATATCCAGGCTGTGGCTCTTCAACGTCAAATTCATCCAAATCATCATCTCTGAGTTCACGCAATCCAGCCGCTGCCCCAAAAGATTCATCCAGGTAATCCATGTTTGTGGGAAGATCATCGTATATCATGTCAGGGGCTGGGCCTACTTCTGGGATTTTCTTGAAGGCGAGGTCATCTATAGAGGCTATTCGAGGCAGGGCTAAAGATCAGATAACATAACGAATACAGAAAGGTTTCGGGCGCACCCATGAGTCCCGAATTTTCTGTATGTCCCTTTGAAACCAAAGTAGGTCCTCGATGAGCTCTGGGGTAACTATATACCAGAAGTAAACATTGTAAAGTAAGCGAAAATTTTTAATCACCTCTCCCCCGAGGTGGGTCGAAAGACAGATCCAACATCGTCTACGAATGCAGAAACAGCGGCCAACGAGTCTGCAGCAATGTGGATTCGCATACGTGACTGATCGATTGATATCTGGAAGTACGACCAATAAGTTGCCCTGAAGGTCTATAGGTCAGATCCACAAACACTAGTGGCTGGATGCGCCGTGGTGTGTATAATAATCATAGAAAGGTCCTCAATCTCGGCGGTTAGAGCAAATCCAGCGGCCTGCAAAGGTCAAGAGTCCTTGAAAAAAAACCTATCGAGAAGACGACTAACCTTCCATAAAGCGGTTCCACGGCGTAAAGATGTGTCATCGACAGCAACCTCATTAGAAACATCATCAACGGCAAGCAAAGCTAAAGCAGGTATGGAAAGGTGGACTGAAGAATCCGGAGACTCTCCAATGACATCCGTCACAAACTCTAGATCATCAACGTGGACAACCACAGCACCTGGATGGTTAGGGGCGTACACTCGAATCGCTCCATCCAGAATCCTGACAGATATACGGGTTCTTTCACTAGGAATAACAGATTCAAAGGTCTAAGGGACGTTTAATATAGAAAATGCCAATACAACGGCATACTGACCCCAGGTGGCGACTGTGTGAATGAGCTCAGATCCTTGATCCATGTGAAATCGGGGAAAATTGTGAAGGTAAAGCCCGATAGAATCAGCTTGAGGCGGGATTCTTTGGCAGTAGTTCCCGGGAGGATCAGTGAGGTAAAGCGAAGCTTGACCATGGGATTTGGAGCTGACGTCTGACAAAACGGCTGTGAAATGGGCTTGACCAATGAGGAATATCAACGTACCAGACTTCGAGGAGATGTAAGGGAAAGATAGGTTCGACTCGATGTGGACGTGAGCATGTCTCTGATAGTCACATCCATCACCCTAAGCGTGAGGACCATTTCGTCCTAATGGATCGTCATAGTTGTAGTACAGCAAGAGATAGTTGACGAACATACCTTTCCCTTGGGTTTGGGTTCTACCAAAAGATCGATATCCGAAGAGTAGACGATGAATGGACGAGTATCCATTGTTTCAGAACGAGGCACCAGAATTCGAATGAAAGCTGTCCACGAATTATAAAGATGACTACTTCACGTGAGCAGTAAACCCACCCTCCAATACATTCAATTTTACCACAATTTCCGATTGAGAAGGTTCTGAACCTGTGCTCCACGCACTTCCACTCCCGCTCCTCGACTTGGCGAAGTAACGGCTACCTATCAAACTTGCGTCACGACGTCCCGTTGCAGTAAGCCGATCTTCGGACGGAGGTCTGTCGATTAACTGCGCCACATCATCGGCCCAGTACTGAAGGCCATCTAGCAAGGATTTAGTGATGTCTGCGGCGACAGAAGGTATGTCAATGCTGATAGCGATGAATTGTGAGTATTCGATGGAAGATGAAAATGATTGCGTAACGGCAATCCGCGGAAGGAGGGGAGACGACCCAATCTCAAGTACATCGTCAGAACTGGATGCAAGAGATCCTACGGATAATAATGTTTTGGCGTTTGATTCGGAGACAGGGCAATATGCAACAATTATTCGCTCGAAGCCAGCTCCTACTAGAAATGCTTCGTTGGAACCTGGGGATCTTTCGCTCGCCTGCCCTGAATCGCTGACGAACCTGGCGCTCTTCTTTGTTGGCTCGGGCGATGTACAAAGTCTAACATTATGCAAATCAACCAATAATGCTCCCGAACGCGGAGAACAATTAGGGGGAGGTGGGCATCGTATCTGAACCCGTATCAAGCTGAATATGACCGAGGTCTTCGTATTTGAATTAAGTGTTTTGTTGCTCTAACGTCATTCAGTCGTGTTAAGGAAACAACTGTATTATAACTCACTTTTCTTAACCTTTGCTTTGTTGACCTCGACGCAGCTCTTTTCTTAACGCCATAGTCAAAGTCAAGATCCAAATCTTTGAGAACTAACTTCTCCAATCTTATTCTCTCCCTCTCACTCTGCTGGGTATCCCAAGAGTGACTCGAAGCCGGAGGTGTATTGGCTCCGTCACCGTCATTGTCATCGGATCCATCGCTTTGGAGCACTTGATTCGATGGTCGATCAACTGAGGCCTTTCCACTGATAGAATTAGCCAGAAATGTTGAGAATTCATCTCTACGAAGGACTATTCCAAGATCCAAAAAGATATGAAGAGGTACAAGTTTGACTTGAATCTCATTTGATGGATCTTCCAGATCATCTCCGGACGACGCGATTCGGTGCCTTGCGTTGAGTATAAGTGCCGAGGGCGAGATCATAGTGACATCACCTCGATGCGCTATGTTTCGTCTCCGAGTAGATTTAGTGCGCCATAATGACAACTTCAGGCCATTCGAGAATTGGTCATCAGCTGTCCAATCCATGAGATCGAAAGTGGGAAGATTGGGATCAACACTGTCTTTTGAAGGATGTCGATGGCACATTTCATATTGGCTAGCAAGATCGGGGTCCGTAATCAAAAGTGGCAAGACGGCTAGATCGCGCGACGGAACGATATGAGGTGACCCGTAGATGTAGAAAAGAGAAAAATCTCCAATTGTACATGCGCATGTTACTCCTTTGGCTGTCGGCAACCTCGGCTTCGTATCTTTTGATAGAGACGGATCGACTGAACCGGACACTGAAGACAACGAGGCCGAGACTGTTTCAATGTATAAGCGGACATAACTGTGCGGTAAAACCGGAGGTACTAAAGGCCATTTAAAGAAATCAGTCAACGAAGGCGCATCGGGGGTCTTCATGTGCGACGAGGGAAGAGGCAGCAAAACCACGAGGCCCCGAAGGTTGGAGACCAACTTGAACTCAAAAGAGGACTTGTGGGGATGAACTTCTGATCTGTGTTTGCTAGAGTGGGATGAAAGATCGCGAACCAGATCGAGCAGACCGCGGATTTGCCACGCCTGAAGTACACAAGCAATTACTCCGAGTGTTATCGTAATTTGCAATCCTTCCTCTCGACTAGTTCGCTCTTGTCTTGGAATCGACGGTCCTTCTCCAGAAGACACCGGTGAAGGGGTGTTGATATGGAAGAGGAGTGGGGACGACCCAAAAGACACCAGGATCTCCTCCACCTTATGGTCGAAATGGTTGTGAGGAGGCAGGGATATATCAGGTAGGTCTACTGGCTGGGCGACGGGAGAAGGAGTCCTGCTCCAACTTTGTTCCACCAACAGATCAGCCCCTCTCTCTATGTAAGTCGGAGTAGTGGAGATGGCACTTTGGTACATGCTGCTGGCAGCTGAGTTGCTAGGTGAAGGTTGCTTAGGCGGCAAAAAGGCCAAAGATTGCGACATAGCAAACTGTGCTTCTTCATCCATGGATGATGATGAAGAAGATGGTGAAACTGGTTGGGGGCTATCACGCGAGCAACGCGGGGGGGTGGTTGACGAGGACGAGTGCCTTATTGGCGGGTATAATCCAGGAGAATGAATTTCCGGGCGAAGATCACGTGTAGAGAACGTCAATCCTGAGACTGATATTGTACGTCGCTGGCCAGGAAAGTGTACTGTATCAGGAGGAAGTCCCGGACCGCCGCCACCGTTGTCCGTATAATATCGAATATCAGAGATAGATGCAGTGATACTCATATTCTCAGGGTGTATAAGGGTGACTTTCGTACTAGTCGCGTCAAATTCAAATCTCGCAAGTAAACGCTCGATAAGGGTTGCAAAGATGGAGACTCCAGCAGGGTCCAAATCGGAATACGTAGTTTCATCCGAGTGAGATAGAAATGGATCGACTGAAATTCCACCTGGAACGCTGGGGTCATCGTTAGTAGATTGTGTCCTAGGTACTGCACCAGGATGGAAGGATTCCCATAGCACAGCTTCTTCCTGAGGAGATAGCTCATCGTGAACAAAGGACTCCGCTATGGAAGCAACAGAGTCGGCAAGATTTGAGGGTCTGTTAGCGCTAAGAAAGGAAGGCGGGCGAACGACAAAAGTAAGGTGAAGAGAATCGATTGAAAAACCGAGGGTCGATGACAAGGGATTTGGCCAAGGTATTCGGGCAATCACGGATGAAATTGATCCAACTTGTAGAGACATAGGAAGGTCTGCTATTAGTGCATTGATTGCCTTGAGAATCATTTCCATTCAGTACTTATATTAACTTCGAACAATCTACACGCACTTGATCGTCCAGCCGGAGGTCGTTGATCTGGACAAAACCTAAACCTATATTCGTGTCTATTTGATGAGAATCAAGCTGCCCGGGCTTCAAAAACTGTCCAAGCGACTTCTTTAGCACAAATGAGATAAATCGGCCTTGAAGGCTTGAGGGGAGCGGGATATTGAGAGTGGGCAAACCGGGGAGCCATGAAGAGAACCATGAAGACATCGAACGATAACGAGGAAAATTCAAACAATTGAAGATGGTCTCTGATTACGACGGAATCTCTGGAGCATAGCCTCGAGGAAGTCACTAGGCATGAAGGCCGCAAGCTGCTGCCTAAAGGTGCTTACAATCATAGGTCACGTGCTCATTCAGATCAGGATAGACTCGCACCAGCCGTCCTTAAGACTTAGATACTAGACACTGATGTTGAAATCAAAAATCAGATGTTTCGTTTTGGGTATGTGTGGTCCGGGTAATAACTTCCATGACATTATTACACGCCAACAGTGTACCATATCCGTATCGTCTGGTTTTGAGACTAGCAGGCTAGTATAGAACAGTAATTTAAATTAAAAACAGACCTTGTTGATATCAGATGACAATCGATTTGATATATCTGCTGGCAGGAGGAGTCATTTTGGAGTCATTATAGCCTTTTGAAGATTTTTGTGAGATGTACGAATATGATTTTTTTGCACCATAGAACGAGATAAAACAAGCAAAACTACTTATGGCGAGTCAGTCTCCTGTTCGACAGTCTCTAGGAATCGACCCAAGTCTCGCGCCACATAATCGTGAACCTTGCTGGTCGGATGCAGCCGATCGTACCAGATTGCACCTCCAGCCTTACGGCAGTCTGATTGTGAAAATCCATGCTCCTCTGGCGAATCCAAAAAGCGGTTGAAAGTAGCAGCTGAAGAATGCAACAAGACAGTGGTTTCGGGGTGCCGCTTGGCGAACTCTTCGGCGGCTTTCTCGAGTTCGCCGTTATAAGCTTGATACACCGTAGATGCGCGACCCTTTGAGACTACTCACCATTAGCTGACGGTGTCATAACGTTCTCTAAAATTGAGTTTTACCAGCGGGGCTACGGTTGATGGGAGGAACGTCGATGAAGAGAAAATTACGTGCCCCTGCTCCGTAAAGTTCCTCTTGGAGCTTGAAAAGGCGGATCATGCTTCCTTTATGCTCTTTTGTATAGCTGAAAACGACCCTTTAGTACCGAGTCTCATCAAATGAACTGGCAGGACCTGCAATCGTTAATGCCCACCCAAGTAACTAGCCATTTAGCGTCAACGAAACGTCCTTTAGCCTTCAAATACTCTGACCTACTGAACAAAGAACTGTCAGGAGACCAGAGAGCCCAGTCTGGTTTTTGGCCAACACTGAGGAGAAACCGATCTATCTGACGCTGTACTCCACTAATGGTGTCCCCCCCAACGGCATAATCATATACAAGTAAGGGATTTTTCCAGTACTCTGGGTCTTGTGTTGCGTCTTTCCCAGCAACAAACCTTGGGCGCGGAACATACTTCGTAAGGAGATGTCCAACCCAATTGGGGAGGCCCTCTTCGTTCCAAGTCAGACCAGGGAAGGGAAGTCCCAGAGGGTCCTGAGCGGTGGATTTGTAGTCACTGGCATTTATTACAAGTTCGAACCCGATGGAACTATAAGAATCGCCACTATGAATCAGATTGATTGATTAGCTGTTCGTCTCATCACGGTATAAAGAGGAACAGAAGACGCAGACAAAATCATCAGAGAAGAGAGCCTTGAGAATCCAGGCCAGCTTGATGTTACTTGAATAATTTTTGACATTGGTGTGCTGAGAAAGAGTCAACGCTCGACCGCCATCGGTTCCGAAGGACCCACAAAGTATCAGTGTGATCGAGTCAACTATCTTCGCCACGTTTATTGCTCTTATATATCGCGCCTATGGTATTTTGTGTGAGACCAGCGGAGATTCATTCATCTTAAGTCATGTCAACTACTAAGGTAGACACATTTACTTCTGAAGACATAGATTCAAGGATATATATACAGGTTTGATACAGGTGGTACTTCGAAGAGGAGCTGCATTAGAACTAATCGTAAGCTGGAGAAAGAGTGATGTCATAATGGTCGTCGTCGATGGAAGAGAAGATAAAACCCTCTTCAAGCAACCTCTCAAGAGATTCCCTGGTTTGACAAAGTCAGTCGCCGATTTCATCATAACAATCTAAAGGACGAACGTAAATTCTTCTGCGGTAAGGGGATCGGTGCGGCTAGATGATACTGCTGTGATTATAATTGGCAGGTAGACGCCCTTCCAAGGGTCCTGATTCCCAGCATTTGCTTCTTTTGTGAAGGAGATGCAATTCAAGATGTCGCGGTCGAGAGACGATAAACGGGAATAGAGTTTATGTATATCAAGATGCTGCAAAAAAGTAGACGTAAGAGGAGAGGATGGCGGAGATGACGGGGAAGAAGATCGTATTTGAGTGTTTCCCAAGCCATCTTCGACATGTTTAGAGTTACGAAAGTTCCCTCGGCTGGACCCAAGATGCCTTGGACATAGAGGAGAGTCATCAGACCTAGCCTTGCCCTTGCCCTTGCAAATCGATGGCAGAGTACGAGCATTATCATGTCTCTCAGACGCCGAAAAATTCGATGTTTGAGTCGGGGTAAATGGGGAGGGAGGCATAGAATCGGAGAGCCCCGGAATATCATCGGGCGCGTTTTCCTTATTATACTCAAAACTTGGCTGGAGGGTTTGGATCAGATTGAAGAGGCCTCATATTACACAAGTACTTCCCGCTTACTGGGGGACCTCTTTCGTAAGCCACTGTATCATGAATAGCCTGCAGTATGTGATGGTAAGGTTCGTAGGGACTGGAGGCAAATTCAATCTTTGTAGCTGTAACATAATTTGAGTTGTTCCAATTGTCGACTTCACCGATGACTCGAGCATATGGAAAGGCTCTTGTTCCGATACTTGAATCGAATGATATATAGTAGTTGATGACAAGACGAACTCACTCAAATTGAAGCCAAGTCTTGTCTAGATCCATGTCATTGTCTCTGTTCCATAGTCGGACAAGGATTCTTCCTGTCCCGTCATCAAGACTGAAATCGGCGTGGTTAGCGCTGTTCTGGCGAAGACGAAGGTTTCCAAGGAGAATGATCTGAGAAGCATGAGGCGAATAGCACGAGACCATAGGTAAAGGTTACCTTTTTAAACTCATTTCCCTCGATTCTAAAGGGAGCCGTGGAGTGTACCCGAACGGCCTTTAAGATTTGACATACGGTGGCGTGGCGGATAGTAACAAAGTCAGGATCGTATTGAAGCGGGCCTGTGAAGACAGTCTCAAAAGCTGGGTGACGATTACAGAGATCGATATCGCTGGCTAACCCTACCTGGCTACGGGTTTCGTGCGACATACCGCTTAGACACGGCGTTCTCGTCGTCAATGCCAGTGGAAGTCGATCGATGATCGATGAGTCAGATATGTGTGACATCATCTATTGGTCGACGCGCCTGTCACGCGTTCGTGACAACCCATCCCAAGACTTAGACACCTCGTCGACAAGCAACCCAATGAGTCACTGTGCGTCTCCCAACATCAAAATCATCGCCTGACTCTCAGCTTGAATAACAGTTAACGACTACGGAGGTGGTGGAGGTTTTCTTCAAGGAGGCTCTCCATATTCTTCGACCAGCAGTCCTGGCGCAGGACGCGTAGGTCTATTTTCTCTATCCCATGCACCGGTTGAAAACTCCCACTCCTCAGAACAGGGAAGCTTCACATTCCCTACGCCCCCTGACCGTCGCTCAACTCCTCAAGGCGACGCAGGCGCATCCAGACGCGGAGTGGACCGTCGATGATGTAGAAATCGGCCACGTGTGTCTCGTCTTTTCAAGGGGCTCACTAAATGCTTATCGCTCTGATTTTTAGGTCACGGTGGTCGGCCAAGTTATTACAATCCAGGCCCAAACGACAAACTTCGTGTACTGGTTAGATGACGGCAGTGGCCGGATCGAGGCGCGTCACTGGGTCGATTCGACTAGTGAAGAAGACTCTGGGAAGTGGGGAGGGATAGAGTGAGCTCTTTCTCCTCGATGGTTTCTCTTTACTGATGAAACTCAAGGGAAAATATGTATGTTCGTGTTACAGGGACCCTCAAGACATTTGGTAACAAACGATACATCAATGCCACCCATATTCGGGTCGCTACAGACCCTCATGAGGTCTACTTCCACATCTTGGAAGCAATATCTGTGACTATTATGGCGGATCGAGGATTTGTAAGCTATTATTCTTTCCTAGGACCTCGGAGCTATTTACAACGTTGTTTTTTCAGTCTTCTGCGCCTTCAACTGGGGCGTCGGCTTCAAAAGGCTCTGTTTCTGCCTATACGGGTCAGGCTTCTAAAATTTCTGACCAATATTCGCACCTTCCTCCCCTACAACAAAAGATCGTGCGTTTCATTGCATCGCAACCTCAGAGCGAGGAAGGTGTACATGTTTCTGCTATTGCCCGAGCGGTAGGGTCCGATGGAGACGCGCAAAAAATAAGGTCTTGGTCTTCATTCAATGGTTTAAATATTACTGATGCGATGTCTAGCGATGCACTCGATCATCTTATGGATGACGGTCATGTCTTCAGTACCATCGATGATTCTCACTTCAACTTGTCCATCTAATTGATAGTCTGCTATCCCACTTGCCACTCTTGACTTGTGTTGCATTCTCAAAGGAGATAGGTGATTTAGATTGAGCAGAGGTGGTTGAACTTGTTGCCTGAATGCTAATGTATATATATGCAAAGAAATGAATGTATGATATGCAGTGGGGGTTGAACGTTGAATGGTCTATGATGGAATGAAGATTCCAGAGTCTAATTGGCATATGTGGAACACACCCGTCCAATGCCTTTGCCCACACCTCCAATAACCTTTTTGCGGGCATCGGCAACCTTTTTGGCGACATTCAACGTGAAGTCGGTGTCAATCTAAGAGGCGTTAAGTGTCGTTCCTTGTAGGTTGTGGTTGCACTTACTCCCCGAGTAGTCAGAGTCACACATGCATCAACAAAGGCTTTTCGACTTTCCGGTGTTGCTACAACCTCACTTTGCTTGACTAATTCGGTTGATATATCTCGCAAAACCGCAATAGCATCAGATCGTATCGATTTGAAGCTTGCAACGAGCTAAAAAAAACCGGTGAATATCCAAAGTATTCAAATGATAGCTTGACTACATACAGCGCCAAATTTATTTGCCTTCACGACTGCTGTAGACCTGAAGCGTAGGGTCTCGACAGTGAAGAGAAGAAGAGCCTTGAAACACTGGTCAATCTTTTAAATCTAAAGACTTGCATGTCTCTCACTTCTTGTACAAGTGTTGCGACGTGAAGGCTCTCAACTGGTGAGCTATTCCTTTGTGTCTCGGCGAAGCGTCCTTGCAGGGCTGAATAATGTAGGGTCAATTCCAGGTCCACTGCAAGACTTTTGTGAAACCCACTTTCGAAGAACCGAGTCACCTGCTCGGGAGGCTCAGTAACGGTTGGAGGTTCTTCGTCCTTTTTCGAAGGGGAAGACGACCCATTTAAGGCCGCGAGATCGACGCCTTTAAGGGGATAACCAGTTTTGAGCTCCGTCTGTTTAGCTGCTTCGGCAAGGACTACACTGGGCGGTGGGCGGGTATAGTCGTGGTAAGGTTCTAGCCATTCAGCCAGAGCATGCGCAAATCGAACGAAGAGCAATTCATCTTGAGTCAGCTGTTGCGCACATGCGACTTCAGAGCGGGGATTCAGAACGCGAACATAGGCACCTCAGCAAGTTCTTCTTCACTCAATGCTTCGGCAAGACGTTGCCTCAAAGGAGGGCGACTGTCAGCACCGAAGTTTTGTTTGGGGCGGTCCCCAATCAAGAGCTTCTCTTCCACTGAATCGTCAAGATCGCTACTTTGTTGGAAAGCCCTGATGTACACCTTCAAGAATGCCTTGAGCCATCCATGCTGAGAACCGCGAATATCAGCTGTGAAGAAGAGAGGACAACAAATAAAACCCACCGACTCATTCTTTTCCAGAAGATTGGTTTGTGAAAAGGTATCGCTCGAAATTTTGGGTTGGTAGTTGGACATGATGTCAAAATCTCGATTGTCGTGGTGTGCTGTCATTCGTGTGGATGACTAGGACTATCCGAGGGGAGCAATGAAAGGGTACATACTGCGGTCAAAAATGAACTTTAGCTCAATGAGCTCCATGTCAATGACATCCGAGGTGATCTGCTCATGAGTAAGACGCATTCGAAGGTGTTCTATTTTCACGATATCACGTTGGAGAGAATTATCAAGTCGGTCCTCGAAAATTGTGAATTCGGGTATCTAGGGGAGTCAGTTATTCGAAAGAGAAGTCAGATACAAGTTATTACCTGAGAGTATCTTTCTCCTTGGAAGGCTCGAACGATAAAATCAGCCGTCTGCAGATGTTGATCAGTGCTGATAAGAGTTGGAGGTGAGACATTTACCTCTTGCGAGTTACTGAGATATATCTGGGTTGATTCCAAACATTCGGTCGCCAGTGTCAGGTCGCCAGTGGAGGCTAACGAGAAAGTAGAAGCCCGAGAGAGAAGGAAATGAGAAAGCGTGTCATTTTGGACCTGCTTGACACCCATAGCACGATAATGATCCAAGGCAAGTGAGGGCGCGCCTACCGACATAAGGAACATCAGTTCATGTGGATAGGATCGTAGTATAGAACCCCATACCGAGCAGACGATATATGCGGATGAGTGTCAGCCGCGCTTGGAATGATTGTTTGCTTTTTGTCAAAGCAAATTCGAGAAGCGTCACCGCATTGAGAAGGTATTTCTCATCCGAAGTCAACTTCCAGAGGGTGACAAGGGTGTTAGCAGCTAAGAGGGCAAGATCATCCGCATATTGAAGTTCGGTAGGCAGCAGGTTCAACCCCAGTTTGAGGCCCTCTGAATATTGTTCTATGTAGAGAGCTACGCGAGCTGTTTCCGCTTCAGCGTTCAACTCGGATCGGGCAAGTTTGTATCGCAACAGCTTATGGGAATTGATTAAACGCTGTAACTCTTGAGGAGTGGTCTGGAAATGAGTTTTTAGTATTTGCAAACCCAAAGCGACTCAACAAGCTTACGAAAGACTGCGACACAGCCTGCAAAAAGGATGTCCACTTGTTCGACTCATTCTCTTCCAGTACAAGGTAGGGCTTTAGATCCTCAAAACAACAAGCCTTGTCTCCAATTCGAGTGAAATAATCCTGCATCAGAATGACCAATCGATTTGAATCTTTAAACGTAATAAGGACACTGCATGTACAGACAGGAAAGGGGGAAAAGCCATACCCTTGGAAATCCCATGATTACGTGCGCGCTTTTCTAGTTCTAGTAGGGCAAGCGCCGCAGATCGATCTTTTGGTCCATCCTCCTCTGCTATGCGGGTGAAGAGCTCTTGGGTCTTCTCGACTTGTTCTAAGCCTTCTACGCGAGAAGGGGACGATCCATCGGAAGACGAGAAATATGAGAAGGTCGCATCCAGAACCGAAAGGAACTCCAACCAGTTGCGGTCGCTTTATCAAGATTCATTTCGTTATCTTTTTATACTGGCGGTGAAGCATAACACTTACCGCTTGTCCAAGATGCGTTCAGTGGCAAGTTTACCCTCATCGACTATCATACCCCGCTTCCACCAGATATCCCGTCTGATCTCGTTACACGACAGGCTTGTTGAGCAGATTGCCTTGCCAATATCGCTGTCGAGAAGTTTGTGGGCATCATCATAGAGCTCGAGCTCTCGCAATATGGAGAGATGAAGGTGGAAGCGGTCATTGCTTTGATAGGAAGGCGTTGGAGAGGATGTTATAATTCTGTGAGCTAGTTTGTACAATATTGTCCTCATGGCCGGAGGGGTAGCGGGGTCGTTTGCCTAATAATAGAGATTAAAACCTGCTCGTGCGACATAAATACTGTGACGCACCTGAAGGACCGCGCTCATCACGCTCCAGTAGAGATATCGGTCCTCCTGGAATTGCTTGTGCATCTTGGTAGCAATCTCAAATCACAAATAAGTCAGATATTATAGACCAAGGCGATGGAAGCGAGGGGTCGTTGGTAACAGCAAAGAACCTACCTGTTGCGCGGATTTCCAATGACCAGCACGAGCATTCGCGAAGAACGTTTGCGCACCGAGTTCCTCGTTTGATGGCTGTTGCTTATAAGCCTCTTCAAACATAAGAACCATATCATTGTCTGGGTTATTTTCAGTGTCCAAAAACGGTAGATGATCGCGATGGTATGCGCACGTCGGCCTAACCCTCTTAGGACGTGCATCATAGCCGACAGAACAGCATCATCCGTCGGCTTTGACTCGAGCACTTCGTCACAAAGAACCAAAGATTCCTCAACCTTTTGAGACCTGACCAGGGCGAGAGCTTTTAAGGCCTATGCTGGAATGAGTACGTGACGCGCATGACGTCTAATCATGGCTACCTTGACGAGAACGTTTTGGGGGTTCTTCTTTAGTAGCTTTGTACAGGAGACTATTGCTGACTTGTTTGAGCCCGTGTCGAGGGCGTCTACCGAGAGGTCAGTGGACGCATGCTGTGGGTGAGACGCGTTCACAGACCATAGATGGGACGGACTTGACGATCCAGAGCAGTTGACATGGCAAGATAGTCCGAGTCGGCGGGTGGTGTATGGAGTCCAAAAAGAGAGACTCGAGAATCGAGATTGTCAAGGACAATTCAATTTTTGAGGACCGATGTTTTTGTCGAAACTTTTTGCAGAGTCCGATCCGATATCCGATTTCCGAAGCGCTCCGTGTCATTGCGTCTAAGTACTACTCTCATCCCATGGCCCCTCCTGTGCTCTTGTCTCGGTACGTCTCTGTCTTTCTTACCATATCCATACTTACACAGCCCCAGAACGCTCGACCCATTTCTTGGAATTTTCACAGGTTTCTTTGCCTATTATCTTCACGAGACGCATCCAAGGACTGCTCTTCCTCCAGAGGAACGATTGTCCGCTCTATTGCGGTGGAAATGGGCGCAGCAACAGGAAAGCAGGAAGGAGCACCTCCACTCACTGGAAAATACCGCGTAATCTACAATGTACTTTCAAACGTACTTCTAAACCCCCGATAGCTTCTAAATTTCCTTTCAGAAACTTTTACAGTGTCGCGTCTTTAATGTATCAACATCAATATAGACACGCGTGTCCTGGAATACGCAAGAAGACTTTTGTTTCATCTGAGCAGCTCGCGAAGAGCGGACATGACGCCTTCAAACAGCTCTTTCTCCCGCTCAGTCACTCCCTCATCGTCGGGCCCATCAGACTTCTTCAGTGCGAGACCGACCACCACGCTGCGTCTGGAGGTCCCCAGTGCGCTCAGAGCGGCTTGTGTCCATACGATAGTAGCGATTTGACTAGTGTAAAGAGAGTGCAATGTGTGCATGTGCTGTGACGGACTGCTCCCTAACAGAGGTGTCAATTGGATTGCGGGTGATGGGGGAGACAAGGGCTGTTGGTTTGGATATTGTGGGTCTGGTGCAGGAGCAGGTAATAATGGTGCAGTGTCCGGTATCGATGCTTGGATCTTTGGATGTTGCGTTAGACAGCATTACCGTAATGGAAAACATCATCAATACCAAAGTCCCGACTTTGCCCAATTGTGTGACGAGTACTAACACGCGATCTGCGAAGAATTGCACCAATATTTCAGTAGGATGGCCTCCTAACTGCCGCGAAACCTGACGCGTCGACATTATTGAAGATCAAGTAAGTAGTGCACAGCCACCAACTCCATTTCGCTTGTTCTTGTCATCATGTTGCACGATGGCAAGGTC
The DNA here is from genome assembly GCA_017657315.1 of Termitomyces sp. K1Ag. Lineage (NCBI taxonomy): Eukaryota > Fungi > Basidiomycota > Agaricomycetes > Agaricales > Lyophyllaceae > Termitomyces > Termitomyces sp. K1Ag. The sequence goes on from JAGGAR010023983.1 coordinate 277,792, forward strand.
ATTCCGCAAAAAGGCAAGACCAGGGAGAGCAAAAGTTGGCAAGTGGGCTGGTGGGACCTTCAGCCTCTCGCTGAACGGTTTCACAGGTTCGTAGCAAAACGACTTGTTTATCATAATACTCATCATACATTGCAGACCCTTGGAGTGGTCCCAGTCCTCCATAATATTCTGCGCACACCCTGTGCAGCCTCTCATTACTGCGCGACACTTTTCATCGTCAAAACAATTCGTTATTTCACCCCCGACACATGTTGTCTCCGCGCCAACCTCATATTGCCCTCCCAGCCTGATATCTGTGGCTCCTGACGATGACTGGTTATTTGCCTACTTTCCAGGCCGTAATGTCGAGGGAATAGGCGTTCTATGGGTTCGGGGCCCACAGATTGATAACTGGACTGTTAAAGAGTCCTGGCCTATTTCCCATTCTACCGCTCCTGTGGCTGCGAGTTGGCTTGGACAGGCCCGCGAGGTGATTATACATATCGATGCTTGCATGTGCTGTCCTAATTCTCTCTTAGTGGGTGTCGGGAAACACCCCAGGCTCAGCTACACGTCTGCCTCCGCGTGGGCCACGTCCTCCAGTGTCTGATCCAACGCTCCTGCTTGTGAACCGGAATCAAAACATCACTGTCTGCTATTTTCGCCAATACGTGCAGTCAATCAAATTCCTCACTTGTTCCACTGCTCAGCCCACGGTCACCGGCGAAGGGCAAATGCTTTCTGCAGATTCCGCCTCCACAGGCATCAAACAATGCTTCAAGGCTACCATTGGCCTCGGCTACAATGGTGTGGATTTTTTGTTACCTGTGTTATTCTTGACGGAATCATTGGCTAATTCATACATGCAGAAGCCTCTGTGCTGATTGCAATGAGATCTCACTACGTCCCACCACCAGTAAATAATACTTCCCACTACAGCACAATTGACCCCAGCCTCCCAGAGGCGATGAAACCATCATCGCCTCTAGAGATGCGTTCAATGGAATGGGAGAGTTGGGGTGAAGAAACAGTCATCAATCTCTATGAAGTACAGTTCTTGTATAATGGAGAACGGTTTGGTGTGTTCTTATTCTCCCATAGCTGTTATGACCACTTAAAATGAGTAGGCTTGAGTGCTGAACCCTTACAACCGATACTTGGATGTGGCAAGACTCTTGTTGGGCTCGACTTCATATGTTTGCCGCCTTCACTCGATGTTCCAAACCCTCCTCTCTCACCGCGTAAGGCAAACGAAAGACCGTTATTCTATCTTGTATCTTCCTACCTTGACTTTGAGAACTGTATATTGCCCTCTATTCACACCACTGCTTGTGCTGACTTTTCCTTCAGATGATTCCCCTCCGAAATCAGAGTTGATCTCACACTCTATCACTAGATTGTCGACTTCTGGCCCAGTTCACCTCGGGCGCGCTTGGGTATGCTGAGATACAGTTTCTTTTTGCGATCAGCTTTTATACATTCGTCACAGAAAATTCAGAGGACTGCCTCTCGTTCTTTCACACCGAGAGTCGTGACCTATGTCTTGCCGCCACCTATACGACCTCATTTCGGCCAACAAGACATCATTCTTGCTGGTATTCTGGATACCTCTGGACCGATACCGCCTGCTCACACAAATATCCGAAGGGCGCCAATAGGAAGCACAACGGTGTTGAATCTGTAAGTCTCACTGTTACTCTGCGCTTTCATCGTGGCTCATGATGATCAGCGCTGACCTGACGGATCATGAGGGATACGAAAATTCACCTATCCTCTGTGATGTAACGAGGTTGGGCCAAGATAGTAAGACTTATGCAGTCCTAAATGTGACCTTTCTTATCATATCATAGTCCCTCTCAATGCCGTCTTGTCGCCGAACGGAGTCGCCTTGGCCACGATCTCTTCATCGTTGTGGCCCTTGCGGACTTCAGTTCAACCAGTGCCTCAGATGAGAGCTCTTTTAGACGCATCAGGTAAATACTAGTGTCGTGTAACTCATTCTTCGTTCCTCACGACATTTCAAGAACATCGCCTTCTTCCTCTTGCTCCTTCCCTTGCAGACAGTGTCATTTCAGGCAGGGCTCCAACGGACATTAGCCACTTACTCTCTCTTTCGTCAACGCCTTTTGAGGACACTGTGGAAACCATATATCAGGCTGATAAAATCCTAGATGATCAGTCGTTGAATTTCTCACATTCTTCGACCCTGGGGATACTTGGGACAGCGATAGTAATTTATAGAGAACGGGCGTTGGTTGTTAAGGACTCCTTTGAAGACCTGACTGCACGTTGGAAAGTTGCCCATGAACTTTGCTCCCTCGTTGCGTGTAATCAGGCTTTCGATGATTGCAAAGACGGGGATACATATGATCTAGGTATCGAGGATCTTGACTGAAGGCCCAGACTTGACTTAATTCCTCGTAGATGCTGTATGGCAGTTGATCGGCCTGTCGACTTGGATTATATCTTTGACAGAAAGTCTGCTCAAGGAGTGCGTCATGTCCTCCAACTTGGACTCAAACGACACCGAGAAGGGAAACGATGGAGACGGATCTATGTCAAGTCCATGTATGCCTCGTCTCTTCTCCCCACTCTTTGTAATCTGATAACACCATTTAGCGCCACCGCTGGATGCTTCCGTCCTATTACACATTTGTCATCCATTTTTCCTTGACAACTTTATGATGGCCTTGTCCCATGTACAGAGGTTCTGCGTTTACGTTAAGTCTCTCACTGCGCGAGGGGAGACCGCTCAGATTGCCCGTGACATCACCGTGGACTTAATAAGTGATTCGGGTATAGACATCTCAGCTTTGATTGCCACTCTGGAACAGACTCGTCAGGACGTCCGATCTTTTGAGCGTGAGACCCAAATTCTTACTCATTGTTTAATGCGAGCTCTGATTTTATCGTTAAGGCGAGAGTTGTCGACGGGCATTGGTATCGTGCCAACCAACGTCTGATATGCATCAGCTTCTCTCAAAAACCATCCGCAATGTAACTCAATCCTCTATTCTCACTAAAGCCACGCTCTTTATCAAGCCACACAACCTTGTCGATGGGCTAGGCAACTTAAGCTTGTCTACCGCCTCCAAGAAGGACACGGATAAGGATGTCATTTCCAAAAACTTACTTGCTGGTGTCGCTGCGAGTATGACATGCTCTCAATGTGGAGGAAAGACCGCTTTGGCCGATGATCTTAGCACTGGGGGCAGTGTTCCTTTGCCTTGGCGCGCTTGGGGAAAGAAGTGGGCCATCCGATGTATTTGTGGAGGAAGATGGAAGAATACCACGATTGTGTTGTGATTTACTTGCTGTAGAATAGAAAAAGTCGTATTGTCTTTATTTTCCTCCGTTGCTGGTATCACAGGGGGAGCATTGCTCCAAAATTATTGGAATGGGGGGGCTACTTTTTTTGTTCAATTTCCCTCCAACTTTGAGCAGCTTCTCCGAATGTTCCAACGATGAAGGATCTCCGTCTTCCTGTACGTCCAAACGAGCTCCAAACAAGGCTTCAAAGTCCAGAAGTTTGAGATATATATGTTCTCGGTATCAAAGAAATCCTTGCTGGAGGCGTTGACGTCCGAAGGGTGTCTGCTGTTCCATTGAACTGATTGTTCGTAAAACCTAAGTTCCTTTCGCCCCAATAGACGTTTAAGGGGACGCAGTGGAATGAAGGGTCCCAGGCAGTGCTGTGCCTAATAAAATGTTAAAAACTTGGTGACCATGTGAACAAATCAATCAGAGCACCCCTAAGGCTATAGTGAGCGCGGGAATGTTGAACGACAGAAGACTCTGCATAGCATACCGGTAATGACAACCAACCAACCGCATCGTGGGCGCCAATCATATCGATCTGATCACGTGTACCTCTCTTTTCGTAGTTGGCTTAATATATTCCATTTCGACACTCGTCAACTCATCTTGGGATTTCGTGTCTGTTATGCCTAAAATTTCTTTTCCTTCGCTCCCAGTATCCGGTCTCTTTGGGCTTGCCAAACCGTCTGGCCCAACGAGCATGTCTGTCATCAATGATGTCAAGATTCTCATTTCTCAATCGCGCCTTTTCGTCGAAGCGAATAAGTTAGAGAAGTCAAAAGGGCAAAAACCAGCGCGGAAACATGCTCGGGGAAGTGTCAAAATCGGGCAAGGGGGAACTCTTGATCCCCTAGCAGACGGAGTTTTAGGTGAGGAAGACTTTAGCTTGGACCTAGTCTCGTAAGAACAATTTGTTGGACTAGTGGTGGGTGTCGGAAAAGGGACGAAAAAATTGTCCGATTTCTTGGACTGCACCAAAGTAGGCCGCGCTTTTATTTAAGATGGAAGCTAAATAGCGTATTTTGATCAGGAATATCGTACAACTTGCCTGCTTGGTTGCGAAACCGATACATACGATAGCGAAGGCGCTCGCGTTCGGACTGCGCCATGGCACCACGTAACGCGTGAAAAAGTGGAATTGGCCCTTGCTCAATTTTCTGGGGAGATTCAACAGACCCCTCCCATGTTCGTGACCTCCGTATTGCTAATATCCCTCCTTACCCAACTTAGTGAACAGCTTCTCGGCTTTGAAAATGGATGGAAGACCTCTCTACGAATATGCTCGGAAGGGCATTCCGCTTCCACGGCCGATTGAATCACGCAAAGTGACTGTGCACTCCCTTGAACTCGTTGAATGGTTGGGTACCGATCATCCTTATCGTTGGCCCGAAAAGGTGTTCTCTGAAGAGGAGAAAAAGGCAATGGAGACTGCGCTGAAAGGGGCAGAGAGCGATGTGTCTGTTAAAGATGATCTCGATCCGGCCGTGGTGGTTGACGTCCCGACTGCATTTGTTTTGAAGATGAAAGTTTCTGGAGGCACATATGTTCGATCTATAGTGCATGACCTGGCACATTCGTTGGGATCTGCTGGCCATGTCGTTACGCTGACGCGTTCCCGCCAAGGCCGTTTTGCCTTGGAGCCAACAGAGGAAGGGGAATTTGGATGTGTACCATGGGATATATTCCAACGGGCTTCTACCGAACCAGGTGACATCGACGAAGAAGGGTGGACCGAATGGGAGAGAGAGGTTATCGAAAGGCTTGACGTTATGAATACCCAATGACGAGGTGATCACTCAAGCTCAAGCTTCAAGCTTCAAGCTTCAAGGGGCATTTTGTTTAGCTCACAATCGTCGACCTTCAGGAATGTTGCCCTGCGTGATTTCGAGACTGTAGACTAAATATTGTTAATATTATCCTGACTGTTCAGTCTTTCTCCATCTTGGAACGCGTCACTCGAGCTCTCTTGTAAGACCTCTAAGTCTCATCACCCAATTGACCAATAATCTTGGTCCCTTTTGACTCAGACAGCCGTCGGATGGCCCATTTAGCGATCTCCAAGTCCACTTGCCCGCTTGCCATGATGTTGATGTTGTTTAAACAATGTCTGGGTCCTTACGGACTCTCTCATGTGTACGATTAGGATGTTATCTCAATTCAACGCGTGATACAGCACGAGTCTTGGTCCAATTTCCACTGCAAGATACATTCTCAGCAGGTGACACCGTTGAGATCGTTGATCATCTCATGGCCGAAAACAAACGCTTTGAAAGAACTGAAGACGCGAGGGAAGTTCCAAGTCTTCGATACGGAATATGTTTCCGACTTGACTGACGTGTAAAGAATGGCTTGCAGGTTCGCCTATGGTGAGTGAATGCCAAGTGCAGGTGGGAATGAGGAAAGACAGATAAAGATCCCGGACGGTCCGGGTATGAGGTGTTCACGGAGCTCGGGCCGTTGGGGACCGACGAACACCTAAGCCCCTCTTTGCACCATTTATATACGCCTGAGTTGGGGAAAACAGGATGTTGAACCCCATTGATATTTCCCTGCCTTATTCATGGCTGCGAACGGAATAAACGGCGCCACTTCTGTCTCTCGCCCTCTCAACCCTGGCATTTATGCACCAATTCCGTCCTTTTTTATGCCATTGTCCGAGGACCTAGGTAGGCAGACTATCCTTACTTTCCCGAATACATCTGCACGACCTTGTATTTTAACACAGATATTCCTACTTTTGAGAGTCATGTCACCCGTGTCGCAGCTGCTGGTGTCGCTCCTGTGATCGCCGGTTCTATGGGAGAAGCTATTCATCTGTCACATGCGGAGCGTGTCAAGTTGATCCACGCGGGACGACAGGCGCTGGATAGCGCAGGATTCAATGATATTCCTATCATTGTTGGCACTGGAGTAGGCAGCACCAGGGAGACGATAGAACTAAGCAACGAGGCAGCTGCAGCTGGTGCTGATTATGCCATTGTCATTGCAAGCGGTTACTTCGCGGGGGCGTTGACCCGGGCAGCACTCAAGACCTTTTTCGTAGAAGTTTCTCAGAAATGTCCAATCCCAGTCATAATCTACAATTGTAGGCTGTCCGTCTCCCAAATGTTCTCTTCCAATCATTTAAACAATTCTAGACCCGGGAGCCAGTGGTGGAATTGATCTAGATTCGGACTTGATTGTTGAACTTGCGACCGAGTGCCCAAATATCGTCGGTGTCAAGCTTACGTATGTTATCAGTAGTTTTCTGTCATTTCTTCGTGCTCATTGATGATAATTTAGCTGTGGCAACGTCGGTAAACTCACAAGAATTGCCGAAACCGTCTCAAGCGCTACATGGGCCTCAACCTATCCGCGCAAGAACCCCAATTCGAATTTTCTTGTCCTCGGAGGGTTTACTGACTTCCTCGTTCCCTCCATATTTGTTAATGGTCATGGAGCTATTACAGGTCTTGCCAACCTTGCACCCGTGAGTCCGTACATGTCTGTTCTCTTCAGCCTCAGCTTATTTCTCCTGCTTTAGCACACGATTGTCAAGGTTTATCAGCTTTCAGAGGCAGCTCGAAAGGACTTGTCTTTCCTTCCCGAGGCTCAGCGTTTGCAGGGCGTTATAGCACGTGCCGACTATACCATAGCAAAAACATCGATTTCTGGTACAAAGTTCCTTTTGGAGAAGTTACATGGGTATGGTGGTGTCCCCCGCAGGCCTCTCCCACCCATTGCAAACACCGCTGCCGAAGCCATCTGGACACATCCGCACACCCAGGAATTGGTCAAAGTCGAGCGCGAACTCAGTGGAAAGACCATATAGGATTGGGCCATGGATCTTTGGAGGATATTTGTCATGGGATGGGTAAGGTTCAGGACATATTCATTTGCACTCTTCAGTTTCATTGATTCGTGGTCGTTGCAAGGATTTCGTATCACGTTGCGCATCTCTTATGCCCCTGGGTATTGAAATCTGCTCTCATATTCATCGCTGCCTTCCATGTATTTCGCAACTCTGCAATTATAATATTACTATTCGAGACATCGTAATACCAGGTTAAACTCGGGTCTGTCGGAGTGAAGGTACGGTTGTCTACATAAATATTGTTTTGTCGCAACTTGTAACTTCATGGTAGAAAATTCCGATGTAGTACCGATTGTTTTTACTGCACTGTGAGAGTCCGAATCTTCACCGCGCTGACAAGTTGTCTTGAGTCCGGTCCCGACTTGCATCTGGTGCAGGTTGGCTGCTTGGTTGGTTGTGATTAACGTGCATAACCATGTCCGGGATCTTCCTCATAGCTAGCTATTTTCATGCCTTGATTCCCTTCTCATCTTTTCCTTCTGTTCTTGACTATCGCCCGAAATATTAATACTTTCACGAGCTTTGGAAAATTGACGGTCAACGGTCATCCTCCTTCATCCTCAGCTGCAGCCACAACAAGAAATTACTACTTTGGTTTGACTTTGGTTCTAGTTCTTCCGGACCCCGAGCAAACACCTCGCGAAGAGCTCATAAACATACTTCGTGAAACCAGCTCGGCCAGAGCGGTTTATGTAGGATCTCGTGGCTTCAGATTGCTTGCTCTAGGTTCCGACGAACTTGCATACATGATTTGGTGGCGCGTCGCGTCATAGAATGACAGGTTCATTTTCTATAAAGACTTTGGAAAGATGTCGACGTCGTGACCAGATAAGAGCACATTCTTTCAGTTTGCGGGCCGTCGATTTTGACCATTGTACACCGTGACTAGTGACTGACCAAGATGCTAAAGTGTCTCGAATGAAAATTTCCAACTGGTAGTCACGTATCAGAACATAAAAGGGGAGAAGGAAATAAATAGCAGACTTTATAGCAGATGATATAAGGTTGAGCAAGTAGATCCCACTACCGATAGTAAGTATTCGAATTCCGAGCACTTGGCACCTGGCGATTGCGGGGAAAACAAGGAGTATTGCCACGTGGTCAGACCGTTTAGTTCAGTTTTTTATAAGAAGTCACTGACCCGACACTTGTCGTCTCTCTCCAAGTTGTTCGTCTGGATGCTGGCTTCCCCAAAGCAATTCCGTCTATTCTAGGAGTGCAATATGCTCTCATATACACTGGTAGCCAGTCAACTTCGTAGCATTCTCCGCCCGCAACTACTTGTATCGCATGGTCAGTCATATCGATAACCGATGAAGCGTATACTGGTCGCTAATGTTACTTGCATCATCGGACTTATTTGAATAAAGGGTGCCGTTCTCTTCATTCATCCACAAAACTATACCAAGGCACTTCTTCAAGTACAGACCCCGCAGGTGTACCTTACCGGTCTTTGATCGTCGGTGTTCCTAAAGAAGTCTTTCCTGGGGAGAAACGCGTAGCTCTCACTCCGCAAAACGTGGCTCTTCTTCTTAAGAAGGGGTTTTCGAGAGTTTTAGTAGAGCGTCATGCTGGTGCAGAGGCGCAGTTCCTTGATGAACAGTATGCCAAAGTTGGAGCGACTCTTGCCTCCCGAGAAGAGGTCTTTGCATCCTCAGATATCATGTTGAAAGTTCGACCACCTCTATTTGAACAAGAGTCGAGCCACGTCAAGGAGGGCAGTACTATCATTTCCTTTATGTACCCTGCGCAAAACAAAATGATCGTAGAAAATCTTGCCTCGCGCAAGACCAATGTATTTGCTGTATGTCGACTGGTGTCTTGTCCTTGATGCTAACTGATTTGCCATTGGAATAGATGGATATGATACCCCGCATTTCCCGAGCTCAGGTTTTCGACGCATTAAGGTATCATCGGGATTAAAACATCATCGTGTAACTGTGTTGAACAGCGATTTTTGCAGTTCAATGGCTAATATCGCTGGATATAAAGCAGTTTTAGAGGCATCTAATCATTTTGGAAGGTTTCTGACTGGCCAGGCGACAGCCGCTGGGTACGTTCCTTTGAAAATTCTTTATGCCCTTGCATACTGATAACATATCAGAAAAGTAAAGTTGGCAGTTGTTTGATAGCTAGAAAAATGCCTGACGGGATAAAACAGATTCCCCCAGGGAAAGTGCTCGTGATTGGAGCTGGTGTCGCAGGTCTGAGTGCCATTGCCACGGTGCGTGGAGTGATCTGTTATTTCTTGACAACCTCTTTGACAATGCTCGACTTAGGCAAAGAGGTTGGGGGCAATCGTCCGAGGATTCGATACTCGATCTGCTGCTCGCGAGCAAGTACAGTCGCTGGGTGCGGAATTTCTCGAAGTAGCAATTCAGGAAGAAGGAGGTGCAGGCGGAGGTTATGCAAAACTCATGTCCAAGGAGTTCATTGCGGCCGAAATGGCGCTCTTTTTGGAGCAATGCAAGGACGTGGACATTGTGATTACCACGGTCAGCTTTTTTATGAAACCTGGTAGTACTCCAAGGACGCTGACCTCAATTCTATAGGCATTGATACCTGGGAAGCCAGCTCCAAAGTTGATCACCAACGAAATGGTTTCTGCCATGAAGCATGGTTCTGTAATTGTTGATTTGGCTGCAGAAGCTGGTGGTAACTGTGAAGCAACTCGTCCAGGAGAGCTTCACATCCACCGAGGTGTGACTGTGATTGGTGAAAGAGGCTACCTTCGATCCCAATATTCATGTACTTATTTTCTTGCAGGATATACCGATTTACCCTCAAGGCTTCCAACTCAATCGTCCACTCTCTACTCAAACAATATAACCAAATTTCTCCTTTCAATCGGTGACAACGGGTCCTTCAAAATAAATCTCGAGGACGAAGTTATTCGAGGCTCCGTCATTGTTCATGAGGGTGAAATCCTTTCCCCGATGCCTCGTGTGATGCCTGCCCCTGCCGCTCCGCCTCCCACGCCTGTTAAAGCAGAGGCGGCTGTTGTCGCGATCACACCATGGCAGAAAGCCTCTCGAGAGGTTGCTGTAGTCACCGCAGGGATGGGAGGAGCAGTGGCATTGGGGAAAGCCACAGGGACAGCTTTCATGGATAGCTTTTTTACGTTTGGTCTCGCTGGTTTGATTGGATACAGGTGAGCGTTTTATCTCAAAAATGTACCTTCCTAAAACTCGGCCTTTCAGGGTTGTTTGGGGTGTTACCCCAGCTCTTCATTCGCCACTTATGTCTGTGACGAATGCAATCTCTGGTATGGTGGGCATCGGTGGACTTTTCGTTATGGGTGGTAGTTATCTCCCTGGCACGATACCTCAAACACTAGGTGCTCTAGCAGTTCTTCTGGCTAGCATCAACGTCGCTGGAGGCTTTATAATCACGAAACGTATGTTGAACATGTTTAAACGTGAGCTATTTTCTTTTCGTATTGCGTTCTACCTCCGAATCACTTCTTGCAGGAGCCACTGATCCGCCGGAATATACTTGGCTTTACGGAATTCCAGGTATTGTTTTCACTGGCGGCTTTTTGGCTGCGGCGAGCACTGGAATGGATGGTCTTGTTCAAGCCGGATATTTGACGAGTAGTATACTGTGCATTGGTACGCACTTTTACTTTGTCATGATTACATTGCTGATCTTCTTACATAGGCTCTCTTTCTGGCCTCGCTTCTCAGACAACTGCTAGACAAGGCAATGCTCTAGGTATTCTAGGTGTCAGCTCCGGCATACTTGCATCGTTGGCTGCTGTTGGCTTCCCGCCGGCTGTAGTAGCACAGTTCGCTGGCGTTGCAAGTATTGGCGGCGTTATTGGTGCTATCATTGGCCGGCGCGTAACAGCGACTGAATTACCGCAGACCGTAGCCATGTTGCACTCGATTGTTGGTCTGTCAGCAGTGTTAACTAGCATCGGGAGTGTGCTGGTGGATATTGCTCATCTGAGTACTCTGCATGCAATCACTGCTTACCTGGGTGTGGTCATTGGTATGGTTTGTTCTTTCTCGCTCCAATTCCTCAATTCAATTTTCCTCTTTCAAGGTGGCATCACATTTACTGGATCCATTGTTGCATATCTAAAACTAGCTGCCAAAATATCAGCCAAACCGCTAGCTCTGCCTGGAAAACATATTATCAACAGCTCCCTTCTGGGAGCTAATGCGTTAACGTTGGCGGGCTTCTTGTCTATGGCTCCCACTACTCCAGTCGTTGCAGCCTCTTTCTTGGGAATGAGTGCTGCCCTAAGTTTCATCAAAGGATACACCACTACCGCAGCAATCGGAGGAGCTGATATGCGTAAGCGAGCTTCAAGTGTTCGTCGACATTTACTCACATGTTCTCATTAAAGCTGTGGTGATTACGGTCCTCAATGCATATTCGTTAGTCTCGTCAATCAGTTAACATATATTCGCTGGCTGTGCTCATCATGCTTTGATCAGAGGGTTTGCTCTCGTTGCTGAGGGTAAGATTCGTCCTTTCAAACTTTCTACGTGGTCAACGGTTCCTTAGGTTTCATGTTGGATAATCCTCTATTGACGACGATCGGTTCTTTGATCGGCGTCAGCGGCTCGATCCTCTCTTACATCATGGTACGGTCGGACATGCAGGCTTTGGATGGCGCAACACCTCACCCGATACCACTTACAGTGTGTTGCGATGAATCGCTCACTGACCAATGTTCTTTTCGGAGGAATTACGCCTACAGCATCAACAGAAACACATGAAATCAAAGGTTCGATCACACAAACAACAGTGGACGAAACAGTCGAAGCGCTCGCGAATGCAGACAGTGTCATTCTGGTGGGTAGTATTATCAAGTTATTCGTCCTTATCCCTTTGACCCAAGTGACAGGTGGTTGGATATGGCATGGCTGTCGCTAAAGCTCAGTATGCCATTTCTGAAATCGCAGCTATGCTCCGAGCCAAGGGCGTCAATGTTCGAGTATGAGTCTCATTTTTATTTGCCTGGATTGTCCCTGAAGCTCATGTTCTCTAGTTTGCGATACATCCCGTTGCAGGTCGCATGCCGGGTCAGTGCAATGTGCTTCTGGCGGAAGCATCGGTACCCTATGACAGTGAGATTACCTGTCCCTCGGACGGTTTCTGTTGACCAAAACTCTTCCAGTCGTTTTGGAGATGGACGAGATCAATGACGATTTCAAGGATACTGACGTGACACTCGTCATCGGTGCTAATGACACAGTCAATCCCATTGCTTTAGAGCCTGGTTCTGCCATTGCCGTAAGTGTTGATTTATTAGATCAAGAAGATATGATCATGCCGGCAATTTTAGGGGATGCCTGTCCTCCATGCTTGGAAGAGCAAGCATGTGATTGTCATGAAACGAGGTCTAGCCAGCGGTTACGGTCAGTCTCTTTCCACCGGAGTTGGAATGGTGCTGATCTTCGTTTCTTCCTTCGCCAGCCGACGTACCTAACCCAATGTTCTATATGCCTGGCACACGGATGCTTTTCGGAGATGCAAAGGACACATGTGATGGTCAGTGGCCTGGCTTTTGTCATCAACCAGACTGTATTAACGAGAACAACAGCGATCAAGCGTGGGCTGGAGGTACATTTGAAGAGCTAGGTTGATTATTGGTCTATACAATTAGTAGATTCATTTCTACTGTACTTGGCTACATACCCTCGAACTTGAATACGGTCGTGTTACGTTCCTACCTGGGTTGAGCATCGCGCTGTGTTGCTCGATCTCTCGGCTGACCCTCGGGGCCAGCATTCGTCGCTGCCACCAAGCAATTGTTGTTCCTTCGCAGTTTTGTTTGGATACATATATTGCTAGGGGAGCATGGTCGAAACGGTGAAGGAAAGGCGGCCGCTCATTCTCCGCGTCAGGCGCGCACCTAATGAGACGTACCGTGCTCCATAGCGTTACTAGTATGCGCGCGATAAACGATTTTACTGAAGGAAAATCACCGCAGCTTGTTTTTTGAAGGCTTCCAAGCTTCAGCTTTAGTTGCACGAGTATAATAAATACATATTTAATTATGCTTCCGTCGTAAGAGTTGCATTAAGGAATGGCAGTATCCTGTCCAAGCTGGTATGATAGATAGTGTCGATAACAAATATTGTCTCATGTTTCTTTCAAGAGGAAGCTCCTGGACCGAGGGAGTATAGTGTGTTACTATCGGATATATGGCGATTTTTCGTTTGAAGAATGGGAATCAAACGGAGGCGTAATAATGACAGATGGCAATGAGCTCAATGAAGAAGTAGACGAGCTCGTGGAGGTAGTACGTCCTGCATAAACTGTGAAAGAGCGCTGGGGATAAACACCTACGTCTTCCCGATGCTTCTCGTTCCTAGCCGTACTCCACAAGAACGCATCGCGTGCGAGAAGTCCTGCGCGATGGGCGGGTTGATTATACAGCCAAGTCGCAACAAGTACAATACCCGAACCGAGGACAAATGTGAATGTCATCTTGAAATGGAATAGGGCAACAGAGGCAAGGAACGAAAGTACGATACTGAGGCTCGTTGCAAAGCCCTTGAGGATGTTGTCCGAGTATTTGATAACCATCGCGGTAGCGAGACCACCAAGTACTTGCACCGCCACGGTTGCCCACGCCCACAGACCGAAATTACGGAAGAGCGTGGAGAGCCCCCCTCCGGCTTCGAGACCACGGCTTGAGAAGATGATGGGAACGAGGGCTGGGAGGAGGGAGAAGAGGGAAAGCTGGACGTTGCGCACCCACAAATCGGCTTGAGAGTTTTTAAGGACCATCTCGAAGTAGACACCGGCCAGGCCAGATGTAAAACACGCAGCAGCGACGGCGAGGAAACCCTTCAAGGCGTTCATGGTATGTACATCCACAGACTCGGCTGATGTTATTAGGACATTGCGAGCTTCGCCTGCTTGGATCTGAACAATACCGACGCCAATTGCAAGGAAAAGCAGAGCTATCCACTGGCTGGACGAGAGTTTGCGACGTAGAAGCAGTACTGAGAAGCCCGCGGTGGTGAGAATTTTCATTTGATAGGTTACTTGGAAGGTAGCCGCGTCTAGATTGGAGGCTGCAACATATTGCAGGTTATTTTGAATAACTAGCGGATGGTAAATGAAAGTATTTTGTAGACCAGGGATTAACACACGCACCATAGAGGATAGCGGGAATAGACAATTTCCAGCAATCTGGACTGAAAATGCTGTTGGCTAGTTTTCGAAGTCGGCGTACTCTGGTGGCCCAGGGCAGTCCAGCTGCCTGGGACGCGTCATTAGGATGCTCAATATGCAAATATGCAAAGACGAAAGATATAAGGCATTTGAAGACTTCATTCATGAGAACCGCGGTGGCGGCGGAGTACGTGCGGGAGGGCGGGGTGGATACGCGAGAATGGTGCATTATGAGGGTCAGCGTAGAATTTTGAATGGCGAGCGTCACAAGACTAAATTGCTGCTCAGGCAATGCAACTAGAGCGCGAAAACGACGGCAACGCACGAAATATGCTTGAGAGGGACGCCTGCCCAGGCGGGGACTGGGTCGTGGTAGTCGCCCATTTCCTCGTCATAGTCGTCTATAGTTTTGTGGTGGAGAATGGTGGAATATTGGGCCATGGCAGGGTAGAACAACCCTCAAGATGGGAGGAGCAACAGATATTCGGCGTTGCTGCGCATGATGGCGACCATCGCTTATACTCATCACGTTTCCGTCATAGCCTCGCGATCTTCTTCTATGTTTTTCACTCATTGTTCGCGTCTTGTTGTTTGTCATCTTGTACTTGGTCTAACAACAAGAATACAACTGCAGCCATTCCTTTGTCCATTCCTTTATTCATATCTTTTGTCGAAATGACTACAGGTCGCCACAGTTATATTGCAGGACTATATAAGTCCCCGAGAGCCATGTATTCAATATTGCTCCACTTTAGACCATGGCTTTCTGCAAACTGCCCTGCGCGCGCCCAGCCTACAGACAAGCACCATACCCGGTCCGTAGATGGATAGGCACAGGTAGGCTTGTCCTATATCAGCTCTACAGGTAGTAGCCCTCAACCACTTTCAGGCCACCCTACGTACGATCCGCCGTCTGACCCAAGATGGAAAGCCATACCGGTTTATCATTATAACGTCTGTCCTCCAGCGCCTGTGTGCGTTCCCGCCCCTGTACCCGTCTATATTCCCGCCCCTGTACCCGTTTGTGTGCCCACCCCTGTCTATATGCCTACTCCTGTTGTCCCGTGCAAAATCGAGCCCGTATACCCATTTCTTCAAGCTAACAAGTTTGACTTGTTTAACCCCCCTACTCGCACTAAACTACCTCACTACCACTTCCCGAAAGTCTGCCAGCCACAAGCTCATTATTATCCGCCGCCTTATCAACCGCCTTATCCGCCTCCCCAAGTACCTTATTGGATGTCTCATCCTCCGCCTTTTCCTCGTAATTCCGCGAATAAACCCGAGCTTCATCCGATGCTTGCGCTACACGAACGTTCAGAAAGTGGACCCAATATTCGGTGGCTTCTTTCTGACGATCCATTCCATTATATAACATGGGACAATGATTGTCCGTTACCTGACAGAGATCGAGAGAAGATTACTTTATACCAAGAGGCGGCTTACCCTAGCAGCGACGTGGATAACATTCGAATCAATTACAGTGAACATTCCTACAACCCATTGGGTTTCGTCGGAAGGAAATTTGTTGATTTCCTAATTCCTCGAAGGAACCCCTGCCTGCCTTTGACTGTTGGAGATGTTTTACAGGGAATATTTTCACACTTTATGACGCCTCTCTCTCCCGAAGACTTACAAACTCTCTCTAACGATAAACGTGAAGAGGGAATGGTGTATGACGCGAAATACCGACGTACACATCTACGACCAGGACTGTCTGACACACGAGATCCAATCAGGCGTGTCGACACTCTAGGTGATCGTACAAGGTTCGGTGGACTTCGTGTTCACGAGGTTCAGAACGGCACCTTAGTTCTGAATCTCAACCTCTTGCCTGGACAAACAGAATCATGACTCCGACTTCCAAGAACTCCACTTTCTTCGATTTGTGGCCGTCTTTGTGAGCGGTACTATCCATTCATGTTTCTCTTGAGCTTGATAACAAAGGAATCTGTGGTCGGATTAAGATTCCTCGACGACTCTTAATGATATACTTATGATACCTTACCAATGTAACTATCGTGATGCCATACTGATTTTATACTCGCACAGCTGAATGCATAGAATATAATGTGTGATACGTAATGTTTTGAATTCTAGTAGCCCGTCCCGCTTTTACATCGAGAAGCCTACGGCGAGATCAGCGAAGCCCGCTACTACGGTGAAGAAAGTGGCATCTACAAAAAAAGTTCCCGCGGGCAAAGCGAAACTGTCGCCACCGCCAAAAACTTGAAGACTACAGCGCCCCAAACGCGGATCAGCGAAAACTCGGCAATACAATATTCATATGGAACTCGTACTTACAGGCCAAGACGATGGCGGGGACGAACGCTAAGGCTGCAGGCCCCAGTGAAAAAAGCTGCTGCCACCACGTCCATCACCAAACCCGCCGCGGAAGGTAAAGCCAAAGCTATCCCGAAGAAGAATGTATGAAAAAAGTCATTACTCTTTTGGACGTTGTATGTGGATTGACTTCCTCAGTAACTTGCCAAGGGCGGTATCCATTAGTTACCCATACATTTTCTACATCTCTCAGGACATGGAATTTCTGGTGTTCTCTATGACTCTGTGTATAACATTCCTTTATCCCTCTGAGTCGCCTATTCGCACGTCGTTTTTATCTGTATGATGTAATTCATTCTTGAGTGTGCCCTCACATTCGAGCACTTGATACCTTACAAGTTACAACTTCAGCGCTCAGCACTAGCTTTTGCAACACAACCTCCAGGCTTCAAGTTATTGTTACAGTTAGGTGTCAGATCATGACGAATCATGAAGCCATGCATGACGTAAGCGCGGCACACGGTCACGTTGGTGGCGTGACTGCAAGCCCCAGGCACGTGGCATGCCTTAATTTGAGGTTAGGGTCTAGTAGTAGTATTACGCCAGTTGTATGTAGTAGACGCCTAGTAGCAGCCTGAGGCCCTGTAGGCTGTTGAGGTCCATTTGCCAATGGCTGTCGAATATCGAACCAACCTGCAACTCCAGTCATTCCATTCCGTGGATACCTCCCAGCTGTCTTCCCGCCACTCGTACCCCACCTTCATTTCAGTCCAAGACACTCTCTGGCTTCAACTTCAGTGGATCTGGCGAGGACTGTTTGACGCATTTCGCTGGAATATCATAATATCCACCATCATCGGGTAAGTTTAGGTATCTGAAGACTTTGACCATATTAATATTCAAGAGTAGAGACGCCGAAATCCGCGTCAATGTATATAAATCGCTCCTCCTGAACTCGATATGCCTCATTTCAATATACACCTTCGACTATCTTATTCTTCCGCGAGTTCAAGGCCAAGAAAGATGGTTCCATAGTAGCATTGGTTGGTTTTATCAAGTTCTGTGGTTACTACCCATCATCGGTGCATCCTTCTATCTAAACGTGAGTTTGTCCAATCTCCCAAGCGCTTGTACAGTCAGACAACTCCGCTTTTGTAGAGTTCGTGGTGTTCTATTATTGCGAGGCGCACCTACAGCCTGTGTTACGGTGCCCGTGCTACAGCGCAACCTCCTGCAACGTACACTAGTATGCTGAAAGCTATTGCTACTTCGGCATACCAAGGAGTCATGATATTCAACTCTGCCATCGTGTCTTTTGCTTTACATCGAATTCCCTATATCGGTCGGGTGGCTGGACTTGTTTTTGTGTGTTGGGTTGACGCGTGCGTAGTTTCCTTGAAGGATTGTTTCAAGTCGTCGCTGATGTTTTTTGAAAACTCAAGGTATTACTGTTTCGAGTGAGTTGCCTGTGCTAAGACCGGTGTAATCATATGCTTGAATGACGACGATTAGATTCGTGTGGATTTCCCGTGGCCTATCTTTGGCACGCCGGATACGACACCTTGAGGAAAGATGGGCTTATTACTTTGCTTTTGGTATGTCCACTCCTGTTTGCCTAGCACCTGATTGATTCATAGGTACATTAGGTCTTCCTTCTGCCCTCCTTTGTACGTGTGGCAAGGGGCTTGCTAATGCTGCTATATTCGCTCTTGTGTTTCCTGCGGTGTGTCAATCGTCCTTTTCGTACCAGTGTACATATTCTGACATGCTTTGCATTTTGCATAGTATATTATCTTAGCGACAGTGGCTCGCCCCGTCCCTACTGACCCATATAACCCACTCCCGCCGTCTGACAATTCGGAGGTCGTTCGACACCCTTCGCCTTTCGTTCCTATTCGTTTACCTATTTTTGCCCTGGTGATGCGGCTGAATGACGCGATCGTACGGATTCTGAGCGTGGGACCTCACAAACGTCCAGGGCATACTCGAAGCTTCAGCGATACAACCGACATTATCGAGGAAGGCAAACCCATAAGGTTGAAGGAGATATATCAAACGACAGTACAGCCGAGTCGAGACCGAGTGAATATAGGTAGAAGGAAGGTGGATTAAGGACATTTGCAATGATAGAATAATGATAGAACGGCGATAAAGATAAGCCCTCTTATTACTAACTGAATCCTGCCCGTTCAATTAATATTGTGAGATACGAAACTTCTTTTCGTCATTCCAGCTGTACAATAAACGAGCTATTTTAGTTGCTGTCCCCAATCTTCCATGGGCAACAACTTCCATGGGTCGTAGATCGGATGCCAGGGATTCCAATACAGTGACATCATGTTTCACTTGAGTTTGATAACAGTGTCTGTAATGATACCTTACGAATATAACTATCGTGGTGCCATGATGATATTATAAATGCCCAGCTGAATACTAGAATATAGTGTGTGTGTGATATGTAATGCTTTGAATCCTAGTAACCCGTCCCGCTTTTACGATCACCTCCATATAATCCATAGATACTGTAAGTTGGGCTTCTGTAGTCTGCATACGCCTGAGGGTTCGCATGTTCTAATCCCATCTGTTCCAATGAAGGTAACAACTCTGGGAGTGGGATAGACGGTGGCTTGTCGTTGCTCCTTATCGAGTTCCTTTTGGAGGATGGCGAAGTCTTCACTAGTGACGGCCCCTGACCACTTTTCGCGCTCGTTCCTCCTGACGTTGTCTTATTCAGACTCGTTACTGACAGTCGCTTGGTGGACAAATCGTCCAAACGAGTTGTATTTCCGGCAAAGTCCATTAGCATGAGACTGCCGAGAGCGGCGCTCGCATCCATGGCAGTCGAGATAACAGGCAGGGATGGACGGTGATCATCTTCCTTAGCTTTTTCAGGAACCTGCTTCTTAAGACTTGACGTTTGAGGCTTTCTTGGGCGTTTGGCATCAACAACACTGAGTGAATCGTCTGGGTACAACGTCGGCTGAGGCGAAGGCGGAATATAGGCAGATGCAGGAGACGATAGCCCCAAAGCGTGTGTCAGTGCCTGAGCGTCGCGGTCTCTTCGCGCGTCTGATTTGCGAAGGCTGGGTAGACTTTCTAACCCAGAACCTTGAGCCTTGCTAGTGCTAGCCAGAGCTGGATTTGATATACGTGGATACGAGTTGATATTATAGTAAGAGGATTTGATCCTGCTACGACCAGCGTTGTTCGCAGAAACTTCCCGTTGTGGCGCGGTGTAGGGAAGGAACGAAGGGGAACTGACCTCCGATGCTGTGTAGCTCGACCCTGCGGAATTGCGATCATTCGTTGATATCGGGTCTCTCGCTGCTTCTGCCGCGGAATTTCTGCGACGTTTATCCAGGGCTGTTTTAGGTTCAGTTCGCTTGAGCACGTTGGAGCCATCCGCCGTAAAAGTCGTCATAGGTGATCTGGTGATCGCTAGTCCAACATTACTATAATTCCTAGGAGATGAAGAATACAAGGATGCAGACGCGGCCGACATGCGAGTTGCAGTCCGTGACAGAGCGCCTTGAAGTTGCTGTAGCGAGGCATGAAAGGGCGAATTCCCAGACGTTACGGTCGGAACACTTTGAGTATGTCCATGGCCAGAGTAAGCAGATTGTGTCCTCCAATTAGAACCAGAAGTAGACCCGCGCCCTTGTAAGCTGGGAGAGCGAGTTACAGAGTCGAAGCTACAAGGCTTACCTCCAGCAGCAACGTTGGGCTGAGCGATGCTAGGTGGTTTAGTTATGACGATTCCAGGCTGCGGATAATGCGACCAAGACCAGATTCCATTAGACGACCGTTCTTTTCCTCCAAAGATAGGAGAGTCTTCAAGAGCTAATTCCTTGTCATCTGCGAAAGGGTCATCCAGAACCGGAAGAGAGGGGCGTGGGCGTAGACGAGTAGGGCGAGAATAGTATTTGATAAGAGAAAATACTCCAATAAAAATAAGTGCACATCCTACAGCCAATAATACAATCAGTGGGATAGAAAGCTTGTGAGACTGTGCAGTCGCGTTAGTTGGGTGCATTTCGGCTGCGCTACCAACTGAGGACCCAGTCGCTACAGGCAGGAATGTGGGAAAAGAAGGTGTTGGCGTGAGATCTTTATAGCCTAGAGCTGTAGATAGTGGGTCAGATGACAACATAGGCAAAGCCGTTTGGCTGAGTGGG
Organism: Termitomyces sp. K1Ag; assembly: GCA_017657315.1. Classification (NCBI taxonomy): domain Eukaryota; kingdom Fungi; phylum Basidiomycota; class Agaricomycetes; order Agaricales; family Lyophyllaceae; genus Termitomyces; species Termitomyces sp. K1Ag. Next base: position 298,540 of record JAGGAR010023983.1, read on the forward strand.
ACTGAATGAACGAGCTGACTAGGACGGGCGGTAGGCCCAGCTACATGGATAGATAATGGTATCGGATGCGGCCTAAATCCTGTGTCTGGTATAGGATTCGGTACAGCTGTGACCTCGCCCCCAGCCGAGTGCCCGTTCGCCACGAAAGCTTCGTGCTTGCCATCACTAGGTTTTGCGGTCTGAGAAGGGAAGATTTGCGTGATTTGCTCTCGATTCCGTGTCATGCTGGGCACAGAGGACAGAGTCCATGTTTTGTGATGTATTCTCACAAAGCGGTGTGAGACCTTGCTATTTATCTTGACATTGGACTTGAGCTGATGAACCGGAGAAGTCGAGTTCTGGCGAGAGACAGGGTAGGGTAACCGGCGGATTGTGTCCATACGTGGCATCTGTTGTTCTCAGCCGGTACGTGGTGGCGACCGGCGCAACCAAAATCAAGGCGTTGTTGGGGACAGGTAGAGATTGGGCACTGTACGTGAAAGTCCCGGTCATGATCAGACGCGTTTTATCACGTGAATAATTACATAATTCTGTCGCGTACATGGTCGAAAAATACCTCCCAAAATACCTAGTTTTACTTTCTTCAGGCAAAGCCCCCGAGCCGTGTTTTTTGTTTGAGTTTGCGAGACAACAAGCTTTCTTTATCCCAATCTTTGGAAACAAAAATATTGTACTTACTCCTATCATCAGCCATCGATTCGTCTCGCGAGACTAAGCAGAACATTGCGAGGTCCTACAGACAGTGGCCTCGACAAAGTCTGTTTGCTAGGCAGTCGGAAAACATAGCCTTTTTGGAGCCTATCACACGATAACGACGCGCCCTGTAATAGGATGAGTGCCATTGACAGGAGCAGGTGTGTCTTGTCCTACCTATGGGTTACAGCTGAAAGCGAACCTACGCATTGTCAGTGACAATGAAGAATCTCAGGCATCACAGCTCCTCCAGGCGATGTTGAACCCTGGGGATGGTGGTCGGAAGATGGGTGACATGCGTCGCCTCGGCCAAGGAAACGATCTCATTAGAGGTTCCACGACTGGCCCATCTCCTTCTCGGACTTCAAGTTCCTTACATTATAATTTTCATGGTCTAGGACAGACGCAGACGCAGTACTTGGATGAAGAAGTGGATGTCAATGAGAGCTCGCAAAAAGAGAACATTGAGACCGCTAGGGAGGAACGCCTTAAAATGTCTGCGACACTAGCTTCAAATATTCCTCATGCTAGTTCCTCATCTTCTGGTGTCACAAAGGTGAGAAATAACAAAGCCTCTAAATAAGGATATATCGTTCAGTACCGTTCTTTCAAGCCCAGATCAATAACCGTCAAAGCGGTGTCTTTGCAATCTCCACAGAAGAAGAGCACTGCCCCTCCGACCACCGACAATTCTGCACAGCGACAACCGACGCGATCCACAACTCTTCCCAACACTGCAGCAACGTCTCGTAAACATATTGCAAGCCCTATATCATCCCAAGACTCGTTCGGTGTTCTGGATCAGGACCCTAGTCAGCAGTTTTTGGCTACTTCAAAACAATTCAACGTACCTCTTTCGGAACTCCCGAAAGTTGTTCTTCCTCCAGCACCTGTGCCATCTACTCGCTCAAGTTCTGGTTTCATGCACTCCAGACATCATCAACGCCGATATCGGCATTCTCCGTCACCATCTGAAGGAACAGTTCTCGTCGAATCCACACCATCTGCCTCGGGTGGGTCTCAATCGCAACCATATCCAGAGGCACAACCCTCGGAAGCCATGCCAGACCTTTCTAGCAGACAGTCTCAATATGTAGAGGCCAGCCGTCTCATAAACGATACTGAGGACACCGCCCATCATCCTATCGAGGAGTGTTTGAGTGACGCTCCGTCGAGTTTTTATGCGGATCATAATGATGAGAGCTTTCCGTCTACGGTCCTTGCTCCTACCCAACCTTCAACACAAGTGGAGGATAACGATGCCATGGATGTCGAGCCAGTACACCCCTTTGATGCTGTTGTTCATGAGACCACCGCTTCTACGGGAAATACGTCGTCTTTTACCACTACCAATCCGAGGAGTTTATTCAGCATGGTTGATCCCAAGAAAAGGTATCGATATCAGCATCTAGTACAACCTCAAAACCAGCCATCGGTGGCCACCGAACCCCCTGGAATCCGGACAGAAGAAGAGCCGTCCTCGATGCCAACAAATCGTCGCTCGATTATTCCCAACTTGGGATCGAGCCCACCTCCTCAGGTCCATTCCCAGATGCTGGTTGAAACACGACCTTCCTCAGATGAGGAGCTACGCAAGCCAGCTCCACAACGTTTCCCTGGCCGTCCGCAGCCGACTAACAATTCACATCTTCGCGATGAACCATCTCGTCGCGAAGAGATTGGAAGTCATGGAACAAGTGTTGTTCCAGATTCAGAGCCTCTTCAAGATGAAGCTCCGGGAAAAGAAATATTTGTGTCTAAAGGCTCAGGCAGCACTCCTCATTCCGGGAACATTGTTGAGGATAATAGTTTCCAGAACATACGATCTATGTCAGAAGCCAACTCGCTACCCGACGGTGACGACGAAGAGGATGTGCCCCTTTCTGACGTATTGCGTTCCAGGGGCAAGAGACCTATCCCGATAGATTCGAAAGGGAAAGGGAAACTTCTGCATGATTCTGCAAACGACGATTTGAGTAAAAAACCTGGTTCTCGTCAGGTGATTATTCTCTTCTGTTATTGAACCGCTTTCTATTCTAACTTTCATTCGACGGGGAAAGCGATCGGCTATAGGTCGTTCAATTCAACAAGTCACTTCCATCCCTCCGATCCCGCCTCTTGACGTGCCCGTACCCACGTCTAATGTTCGTACTACAAGGGCGTCAGCTGCTCTACCTGTGTATCGGCCTCCAAGTACCGTCTCGTCCTGGCAAAGTGGAGTAGTACCATCCTCCATCCCTAATGAAGATGTAGGTAATGCTGGAGTTAAACCTTGTGCCAACACCACTGCCTCTAAAAGGGGCAAAGGCATAGCCTCAACTTGCGTCAGGCCGACGCGAGCTCCAGCCATTCCTGCAAAAAGGACTCGTAGGCGTGCAGAGTTGAATGCAGAAAACTCCTCTCTCTCGGCGTCAGACGATGAACTTTTAATTCGGGCAGGTGGCCACGAAAGCGACTCGACTGAACCGGCGGACAACGTGGATATAGATCCCGATTTTGGGCGTGCAACCTCCAGGAAGAGGAAACGCAGTGGTCCGTCGGCGAAGCCAACAAAGACAAAACCTAAATCTTCAAAGAAGATGAAAAAGGTCGCTTCCTCAACACCATCTACTCGACCAGCGAATCGGTTGAGATCGGCGACGTCGGCCAATAAAATAAGTGACGTAGCACCTACCCGCGTGCTTGCACTCTGGAAGCAAGACAGTTGCTACTATTCCGGCACTGTCTATGCAGATGTAGGAGGTGGCATGTATGAAGTCCATTTCGATGACACGACGAATGCCCACATCCATATCGACCAGATGCGGGCCCTCGATCTCCGTGTCAATGACGACGTCATGATTCCTAACATCATGCGCGGTTTCAAGGTAACCGCTGTCGACAAACTTGCTTCCTCCCAACTTGTTAGTGTCTGCCTTGATGAAGGAATCAAAGAGATGGAGCTTGGGTCATTGAGAATAGCAGCGAAAACTATTGGTGCCGCCTGGCAAGATCGCACTTTATCTCGCCATTCAATCATACCTACTATTAAGCCGGAGCCTAGTAAAGCGAGTCCGGCCCCTTCAGGATTTTCCCTGACTACTGCTCCTTCTCGTCGTCCTGGCCGCAGCCACGTCTTCGAAAAGACTGCTTTTGTGGTTAGCGTCTCGTATAATGAGGGAAGTCGGGAGAGAGAAAGAGAGACTCTTTTGTCCAGAATCAAGAATAACGGTGGGGTCATCGTGAATGAATGGCAAGATGTATTACACATGGAGGGAACGTACTTCAAGCATAATAACAGGTGGGTTATCAGGAAGGGGGAGGTTCGGTGGATTGGGGTTGAAAGTATTGCACGTATCTTCCTGGTGGCAGACCATCCGAGCTATAAACCCAAGTTTCTGCTCGCATTGGCGTTGGGTGTACCTTGCTTGAAGGTAGAATGGTTTTATGACACTGTTGCTGCCGTGAGCCATCTTTTGTAATGCAGCGTTGATCATGACTCACGAAGACATCAGGGAGAAGAAAAGGCCTGGCTTGCATACATGCTTGATCAAGGGTTCTCGGAGATGTTGTCAACTCAAATCTCTCAACAAGTGGACGTAAATTGGGGAACTAGTGTTCACCATCTTACCGACATCATGGAAAACAGGGTGCCCTGTAAATTGTTTAGTGGGAAGTCCATCCTGTGCGTTGGCGACGTGGTTCCAAAGATGAAAAACAAGAAGGTCTGTCAGTTCTATCGTGCGCTTCGTACCCTTGGCTGACGTTGATCCCAAACAGCTTTCTATCGCTGAGGAAAAGGCGCAAGAAGCTCATAATGCGATCACGCGTATAATATTGGCCATGGGAGCGGATCGTGTCGAGGCCGTCACTGATGTTGAACATGCTTCTGCACCCTTACATGAATTTGATTTCGTCGTCATCAAAAAGGCTGAACACTATAGCTTCGAGTTGGGAATGGTGCCACATAAAACAGTGCACTGGAATTGGGTGAAGGAGTGTTTAGTTGCCTCTCGACTTTTGCCTCAGCCGGAATGGGGGTTAGAATCACAGGAGGCTTAATATCCTAATAATTTTTCAGGCCATGTACGAACAACGTTTTCTTGCGTGCTATATTATATTCCTCTAATCATTAATATCCATATCTGACATTGTAGTGTACACCAGCCCTTGTATATAAACCTAGATCTCTTGCGATTTTGTATCTATTCCATCGGTATCTACTAGTTTCCATTGTGCTTTTTGGTGGGAATTCTAGCCCATTTTAGGGTCACAGCGACGTGTTTAGAGGATCATGAGATACTGTGTTATGTGTAGTACGTTTTACAGATTGTATTAAAAAAAAAATCCAGCAACATGTTTCCAAGTGACAGATAAAAGTATAATGTACTTTAGGGTGATAAGCTACTTACACCATCGCTGTGTGAGACAAGAAAAATACAAGTCAACCGATTACATCCTAATTCCGCATCGTGCACACACCCTCTCCGTGTCCAAACTATATGAAACAAGTTAGTTGAAATTTTGATGACTTAGTGGGATTACTAGTGATTATTTACCACATGCAGATGAAGCCGATGGGGAAGCAGAACTAGATACGGATGATCAAATGCTTTTGCATTCATAACAAGAATAGCAATCTCACAATAGCAGCAAGAATTCCACATAATCCAAACCGTATACTGTTGACATGATGACCTTGGGCACAAGGTGACAGGTATACTTGTCGATAACATGAGGTCGGAGGTGGATTCTCTTCTGATTAAAAACTGACCATTATTCATGGGAGGTCCCTGGTATTGCGGCTGCTGGTGGACAGGTGCAGACCCATATGACGTCGTAGGCTGGCCATAGTACTGGGTTTGAGATTGACGGCTTGAGGTGGCGTTAACAGAGGGCTGCTTGTAGGCTGGAGGGGGAGAATAGCCCTGTCCTTGCTTGTCTGACATGGTTTTCTACAAGACAAGAGCCGCTTGTCTAGCCGCTTGTCTTTCGAAAGTAAGACAGGGATACTACTAATTCTGAAACCTCCCTTTCTTGATTGGTGTTATGTACACGTGCACTCACCATCTAAGCATCCTGGTGATATGCAAGGCATTTCCAATTGCAATGTTCAGCAATGATTTCAAGAAGATTATTAGGAGGGTGAGAGTCACGTCACAGTGCACTACTTCAAGTTAATCGTATAAGTATGCTTTGCCTGTACGTAAATGGCGAACCGAGTCGGGAATCTCCAGTGTCAGCCATCATATGACGTGTTACACGTGATGTTTTGAAATTGAAGGAGTTCTCATCTGAGAAGTTCGGTTTAGTACGCGAAAGAGTCTTCGTTTTAGTAAAATACTCATCATGGGCGACGAGGAAGAGGAATATGAAGTTGGTAAGTGCTGCAATTTTTGAATCTATTCCTCAGTTTTACTCTCCCCGCTATAGAGAATATCACTCAAGCGCGTGTAGAGAAGGAAAAAGGGAGAAAGAAGAACCTGATCTGGGTGCGTATATTGAACATGTTGCAGCTCATGCGTGGGCTGACTCTGAGTGAAGAAATACCATGTCCGCGTAAGTAGCATACTCTATACCTGGGTCTCTCAGTGTCACTAAAGCTTTCCAACGTGTTAGTGGAGAGGTTATGGTCCTGACGATGATACGTATGTATTATTACTGCTTCTGAAAACATGCCTAACGCCAAGTTATTCTAGCTGGGAGCCCAAAGAGTCTTTCGTTGGTTCCGAGCATATGATTGAACAATTTTGGGAACGCGCCAATTCAGGTGGTAGGGACTATCGGGACATGAGTCTTTTCAGGATCGGAGAAGAGTTTGTACTGACAGGTCCACCGCGTGAGTGAATAATTTTTTAATCTTATACGAGCTAATTTAAACCCTATCTATGTTAGGTCGGAAGCCCAAACAGCAGTCCGTCAAGCCTACTTTTGCGGTTGCGACCCGGGTCTCTCTGGAAGCAAGTTCCAGTAGAATGCTGGAAACTGGCCCATCGACGAGCGATAAGAGAAAGCGCAGTCCATCTATCATTGAAATTCAAGACTCTGATGATGAAGTGAGACCTACCAAACGCGTCCGCGAAGACAAGGAAGTTGTGAAATCATCACCAAAGAGCTCTATACCATTGCCTGGACGTGACAGGAACGTTCGGAGTACCTCTCAAAAGCAAGTCCCATTACCCACAACAGCACGCACTTCACCCAGAAAACTCGTTCGTGCCGCCTCCTACGACGAGATCATTCCTGCATCGGATGACGAACTTGCACGGCCATATGATACGGAGTCTTTCAAGGTAGCTACGGATACGGATCTCTTGGAAACATCTTGGGACAATAGTCACGGTCATATTGGTACCACCGCCGAGAACGAGCACTCACGAGAATCCGCCATGGACCAGGACGATTCGCCTAACCGAGTTGTTTCTCATCCAGCGGTAGATACTGCAAGCCAAACTGCGAAACTCCCCGCTCATAGAGCTAAAGCTGCGAACCCTAAGGTCAAAATAGCGGAAATTGATTATGCTGCGCCCGAAGGGGCCCTCTCGGTCAAAGCTCGCTTATCTGGGCAGGGGACAGCATTTTCCGCGAAAGGCTCATCTTCCCATCGTGTCAAGGCCGGAAACGGGTCAAAGCCAGGTCCTGGTCGGTCGTCTGCAGGATTCATGAAGAAAAATACCAGTTCCCTGCTTACATTTGAGAAGGGCGAGCTGAAAACGGTGAAGGGACGTTATAACAAAGAGGTTAATGAGAAAAATGAGGCTTCAGAAAGTTATGACCAGGCCGAAGCATCGCCCGCAGGCTCACTGTGGGGAGGTGACGATGAGATAGCAAATGACGATGACGCTGACTTATCGAACGTTGCTCCTCCTACTGCAACTGAATTACTTCACTTGGCCGGGGCTGATCTCGCCAGCGAGCCCCTCCCGGATTTCGAGGACGACCCTTCCGCTACTGCAGCGATAAATCCCGATTTTCCACCCATTGCACCTGACCAACCGACGCGAGCCACAGAGGCAGATTCTCCCTCTGTCCCGGAGCCTCAACAAGACTTATCTCGGCCCGCTCATTGGGAAAGGTGGGGATGTTTTACTTGACTGCTGTCATCGTTAATGCTTCTTGTCGCCAGTCTCCAACGCGCAAAAAACAACCTGTTCCCTTCGAATGCCACCTCGGGATTACAAGCTTCAACACCCCTTTGGAGACAGTCGACCATGTTTGGGCCCTTGTATGTGTTGCTAAATGTTCCTTTTTATCTTCATTACGCTGACACTCTTAAAGAGGTTTCGGGTCAAATTCTCAAACCAACGAAGTTGTAGCCTCTAACATGTGCGTGTCGTGACACTGTACCTTCCTTGCCAGTTTTTTTACTCTTGATTAGAGCTCAGTCTTCACCGTTCTTCATTAACATCGACAGCTCGGTCTCAATACCTGTAATTCTTACCGATGTCGCCCCTTCACATCCTGGGTCACCATCCCTTGAGTTCATCGTAGCTAAAAAAGGTCCTCCTGGAGTATTCTACAACCAGAACGCTGCACTCGTACTTTTAGATACTCTACGCACCGGTGGCCCCTCTGCGAAAATTGGTCTTCACCTGAGCGCAAATTCCGAGCATAAGAACCAGTTCGAGCAATTTCGTTCTCGTCTGAGTGCTGGAGAACTGGTGCGATTTTATTCAGCTGAATACAGAATATCACTGACAATTTCGATCAGTACGCAGGAATGGCTGGAGATGAATTTCTGGCATTTTGCTCATCAGATGATTCCCTTCTCTCTCAACGGTTGAACATCTGTCCCCAGCTTCTTGGCCAGTCGGGGGATATCTTTGTTGAAAGAGTGGTAATAGAGAATTACTCCGCGTATGCAGAAGCGGCTCTGGCGGGTATTGAGGGTAGTCCAGCTAGTTGGTAAAGCCATTATCATATATGTACGACTTCACAGTACGAGTTCTATGTATTTACCATTGAGTTTTGACGCTTTTGATAACCAACCCTCACCACACCGTACTTGAAAAACATACGCGAGATGTCACACATCATGTCTTGTTGTCACATAGTCCTCGTGATCATGACTATGTACGCGTTCTTGACAATGACATTGTTGTTGCATTGTTGACTAATGCTACGACGGGCACCGACGACCAACGATGGCAAAATCGTTGACCGTCTCCAGGAAAGCACCCGAATTAACAAACCCTTCAAGCCTCCAACGTTGTTGGTCCCTAGTATCGACCGTGTCCAGCCACAACGGAAACGAAAACGGGTTTCGTACAAGGGTCAACAGGGTGCAGATGATTCCGAAGATGACGATGAAGCTTCCAGGAAAAAGAAGAAGAAGAAGGATGATCGCGATGGGAACTACCACAACGAAGAAGACCTTCTTGCCGCTATCAGGACCTACCCCGTGTATAAACCGAAGCCATTCGAACAGGTCGTTCGCAGGTTTTCAATGCCAGCAATGACGAACAAGGATGGCGCTACGGTCCCTCTAATACCCACCAATATATCACTTGGAATACGCCCAAAGGCGAAAATAATACCCAGACCGTTGCACGACCCTATGGAGGATCATGCGATTGTTCTTTATGACCCTACCATTGACGATCGAGAAACAGACGAGGAGAGAAAGGAACGCGAGAAGGAAGAGGAGAAAGAGAAAGCAGCGCAAGACGCGAGGGAAAAGACTGCAGGCATGTACAATCCTCACAAGAGCTTGAGGGTTCTACTTGGCGAAGGCAAAGACCAGAAGGAAAAAATCGACAAAGTACCTGTCGTCATTGACCCGAAATTGTCTAAAGTTCTCCGGCCCCACCAGGTCGAGGGTGTAAAGGTGAGTCTGGTCCACAGACACTTGTGACTATTGACAGTGTTTTCCTAGTTCTTGTATAAATGCGCCTCGGGAATGCTCATGGAAAACCAATATGGTTGTATCATGGCCGATGAAATGGGCTTGGGGAAGACTCTTCAATGTATTACATTGCTTTGGACTCTACTTAAACAATCGCCTCGCGCTGGAAAGCCTACTATAGAGAAGTGTATTATCGCTTGTCCTTCTAGTCTGGTAAAGAACTGGGCCAATGAATTTGGTGCGTTGTTCGTTGCTTCCTTCGTATCTAAATAACTAAAAGGACTCTCAGTCAAATGGTTAGGGAAAGACGCGTTGAACGCGTTAGCTGTCGATGGAAAAGGTGGTAAAAGCGAACTATTGGAAAAGGTTGCCCGTTGGGTAGCTGCCTCAGGGAGAAACGTCACCCAACCAGGCAAGATCTCTTGGTAGGATACCCGACTTCCAGCTGATTCTGCGATAGTGATGATTGTTTCGTACGAAACTCTCCGGACCCTTGGAGCGTATCTTGCCAGTTGTAGTGTTGGTTTACTTTTGTGTGATGAAGGGCATAGGCTGAAGAATTCAGGTGAGCCTTTTTTCATTGCCAAAGCACCACTCGTGATAAGGCCCACGGCAGAATCTTTGACGTACCAAGCACTAAACGCTTTGAATGTCAAACGACGCGTCATTTTGACTGGAACTCCTATTCAGGCAGGTACCACGACCTTGGCGTGCGCTGACGATTATCCTGACTCTGCATGGACAGAACGACCTTACAGAGTACTTTTCCCTCTTGAGTTTCGCCAATCCCAATTTCCTGGGCTCTAAGAATGACTTTCGGAAGAACTTTGAGAATCTGATTATCCGCGGACGAGATGCAGAAGCTACAGATGAAGTCAAGGCGAAGAGCGAGGAAAAGCTGAAGGAACTAGGTGGACTTGTTACCAAGTTTATCATCCGGAGAACAAACGACCTTCTCTCCAAATACCGTTCGTTCCAGCTTTTCTATATGTTGAAATAATCTCAACAATGCCTTCCAGTTCCTGTGAAATACGAGCATGTCGTGTTTTGCGGACTCTCGGAATTCCAACTGTCGCTTTATCGACTGTTCATCTCTTCCCCGGAAATCAAGGCTCTGCTGCGAGGAACGGATTCCCAACCTTTGAAGGCGATCAACATTCTCAAGAAGCTATGCAACCATCCAGAGCTGCTAAACCTCCCTGAAGACCTTCGAGGGAGCGAGCATTTGATTCCAGAAGGGTTTGCGGGCGCTGGCGCTTCTAGCAAAGACCGAGGACGAAACCAAGCAGTGCGGTGCGACTGGAGTGGCAAGTTTGTAGTGTTGGAACGGTGCGTTACATGCAACGCGATGATATCATTCTGATGGTAGATTGCGTCGTAGGTTCTTGCATCATATAAAGACGCATACGACAGACAAGATTGTCTTGATTAGCAATTACACGCAGACACTAGACTTGTTCGAAAAGCTCTGCCGGTGCAAGAAGTTGGTTTTATCTATGTGACGGTCTGCGCGATACCCTGCTGATTTATTTATCTCCCAGGTATGGGTTTTTCCGGTTGGATGGTACAATGACCATCACCAAGCGACAGAAGCTCGTTGATCAGTTTAATGATCCTGAAGGGAAAGAGTTTATCTTTCTCTTGAGCAGTAAAGCTGGTGGATGTGGTATCAACCTTATAGGCGCCAACCGGCTGGTTTTGTTTGATCCTGGTGAGTCATTGTTGATCTTGCACGCGACGGATGGCTCAGTCGCCTATATAGACTGGAATCCAGCAGCAGATCAGCAGGCACTGGCACGTGTGTGGCGTGATGGTCAAAAGAAGGAATGTGAGAGTTATGGTCTAGGCATTGGGGCTGAATCTGACATGTGTTAGGCTTCGTGTACCGGTTCATATCGACGGGTACGATTGAGGAAAAGATTTTCCAGCGACAGGCAAATAAGCAGGCCCTTTCGTCTGCTGTGGTGGATGAGAAGGAGGACACTGAGCGGCATTTCTCGTTGGATGCACTGCGGCAGCTCTTCAACTTTAACGAGAAAACACTGTGCGAGACGCACGAGACGTTCAAGTGTAAACGCTGCAAGGACGGGAAGCAGATGGTCAAGTCTTCGGCTCTGTTATACGGTGATGCAAGCACGTAGGTGCCCCAGCCTTTTTCTCAGTAGACTTACTAATGCATCGGTAGATGGAATCACTTTACAAACGGGGAGCTGGAAAACAATCACGATGACCTGCTACGAGCAGAAGTTGGGTTGCCAGAGGTATCATTTGTATTCCAGTACATCAGTCATTAGCAAGAAGGGGGCATTAACTCATAATAATACATACACTATTCAAAGATATTTACTATATCACGTCGTCCCAATCTCCCCATTCGCCACCGACGGCACGGACCTTGACTTTCTCGCCGGCAACCCCAAAATACGAGGCCTTCATCCAGGCCTGCATCTCTTCCTCGCTGAACGGGCCAAAGACTTGGTCGGGCTGGGGACCAGTGGGAATGTCCCATTTGTATTCGTAGCGTACGTCAGCAGAGGGGGGAACCCATGAAGAGTCGACAGAGCCGGAGGATCGGACGGCCCGTACGAGCTCTTCGTAGGTCTTGGAGTAGATGTCTGAGTCACCGAGAGCCATGATGTTGGACGCGAGATGGGTAATCTTTTCGATTTGAGTGGGTTCGCGAGGGGCTTTGTCTACCGACATGGCGTCGGGTGCTGCTGGTTTAGTTTTGGCTCTGGTTAAAAGTTAGTTCTGTTGTGCAAGTTATTAGGAATAGAGACTTGCGATTTGTGGGACTTTTTAGCTTGTATGCCTAGACGTTGTAGAGCCTCGAGAACAGTTTCGCCCTTCTTGAGCATAGGAAGCAACTCTTTCTCCAAGTTGCCCTTGCCACCACTCTCCTCCAGCTCCTTCTCCTCTGCCTGGATCTTATCGCGCTGGGCCTTGTCATGCTGGCGTTTCCTCCGACGCGCCTGCTTGATCTCGCGCTCGCTGAACCCGTCCATCCATCGGTCGTGCACAGCGTGCACATCGACTGTGCGGACGTAATTCCCGTCCTCGGTGAACTTGCCCTCCTCCATCTCGTCGCGCATGTTGAAAGAGGACATTTCGTAGCCCATCCCAGCCTTTTTGCGGCGCTCAGCATCGTCCTCGTCCTCTGGCTCTGACTCTTCCTCGGATCCAGAGCGCGAATCGTTGAATTCCTGCCCCTCGATGTCGCCGAGACGGAGGTACTCGTCCTTCTTTTTCTTCTTGGGCTCGTCCTTCTTGCCGTCTTTTTCGCCTATAGCGAACATGTCGTCGTCGTCGTCGTCATCGTCCGCAGAGGGCTTGTGCTTGCGGCTCTCGACGACGCCCTCGCCGTCATCGCTGGAGTCGGAGTCGTAGCCCTCGGTGCGGACGCGGTTGCGGCGGTGGGAGGTGACTTCGAGTGCGGCGTCGACGTCGTCTGCGAAACGGGCTGGGTCGTCAGCAGGGTCGACGAAGCGGGTCTTTTTGGAGGAAGAGGGAGTGGCGTTTGAGGCGGCGCGCTTCATGGGAGATCTGTGAGGGAGAGGTCACATGAGGACAGGAGCGTGAAATTTCAGGAGCGCTAATCTGCTGAACACTTTCACTATGCTTAGCCTGCTCCCCCGAGTGTTCCGTAGATAAGTATCGCCGTCAGCTGATATCTCCTCTGAATATATTACCTCCAGCGATCGCGGCTGCTCGGAAACAAATCCGGCCTTGATGCTCTCCACGACGTTCAGCCAGCTCTTGGGCTACTCGTCCATCGCCTGCTGGCTCGGTGCACAGTTTCCGTGAGTCAACCGTCTCCCCCAACGCCCTCGCCGTCTGACTCGCCCCAGCCAAGTTGTAGAAAATATAAAGCGGCAGTCCTGTGAGGGCCTTGCTCTGCCTTTCCTCGCCAACTGGCTCCTCGGTGCGCTCGCTCTTGTTTTTCCCCGCTGCCACTCACACTCGCGCTAGGCGACGTCTCCAACCTCGTCGGATGCATTCTCACACACCAGCTCCCCTTCCAGGTTCGCTTATCTCTCTCCGCCGGACCTCATCCGCTTATCTCCCAGCAGAAATACCTCGCAATTTATTTTGTATTCGTAGACCTCTCCCTTGTTGTACAATACCTCTACTATTCCTCTCGCCCCAGACCCTCCTACCCACACACCCACACGCGTCCCCTCCCCTCCGTGTCCCGCACCCGCACCTCCCTCGATCGGGCCCGCTATCGCACCCTCTCTGTCGTCGCAGCCAACGTCGCAGCATCAGCAGCTCTCGCTGCCCAGCAGGACGAGCACGCGCACGTCGACCACCGCCGTCGCTGGCCCGTCTCGCACGACGACCCCGACGTCGACGAGAACGCACTCGCCGCTCTCGCCGACAGCTTCCACTCCGAAACAGGGCGGCGCAAGAGCATATCATGGAGCATCGAGCGCTACAGACAGCGGTCTGGAAGCCTTGGCGGGGTGTTTTCAGCCCAGTCCAGCTCGGAGGAGGATATTTTGCATAGTACGGCCCACCGCGGACGCCCGCTGGAACGGGATGGGCATGTTGGCGGCGGTGTCGGGCTGGAGATTGAGCCAGATGTGGCTAGTCCGAGTCTGCATTCAAAGACGAGAGCAGGGACGATGATGTTTCTTGGTGCGTGGGCGTTGTTTGGGATTGGGACATTTGCGCATCAGCGGCGCGCGGTGGGTGCGAGCACAGGCGTTGTGCTGAGTGCTGGAACGCTGCATGACATGACAGAGTCTCTCGACGAGCGCGTGATTGGGCGTATTTTTGCGTGGTTATGCACGACGCTGTATCTGACTTCGCGTTTGCCGCAAATATGGAAGAACGTGAGTACTTTCCTTCTTATTCTAACCATCTGACATTCTTCAGTATGTTCGGAAATCCATAGAGGTGAGAAATACTCCTGGTAAGTAGATGACTTATCTCACAACTATCGCAGGGCCTGTCGATTTATCTTTTCATCTTTGCCTTTTTGGGGAATACCTTCTATGTGGCTTCTATCTTGACTTCACCGGCTTTGCAGCAGCCGTCTCCAGAGTCGACGGCGTTCATCGCAGAGAGCATACCGTGCGTCTTTTAGTCTCGTGCCCTGCAAGTGCTCACCCCTGTGCAGGTATCTTTTGGGCAGCGGGGGGACCCTGATGTTTGATGTAATAATTGTTTCGCAGTCATTCATGTACCGGCCACGGCCGCGACGGCACAGCACGCTGTACAGTAGGATGTCGGAGGAAGAGACGGGACTGTTGGGGGACGAGGTTACACGGGGCCGGACACGAGATAGCAGGGACATGTCATAATAGATGTACATAGGAGAATGGGCTCTTGTCCACGCCGTACCCAGCTCGTGAGCACCATCAGCGCTGCCATTGATATTGATTGGTTGTTATCGGCATGGTCCGCGGACGAGGGACATGAGTATTGTTGGCCATTCAACTCGTAACATATCTGGAGAAAATCTTTATTATGCTCTGGTATATATCCAACACAGGAGAAGGAGCAATGTGTCGATTGAAGTAAGTGGTATCCAAAATGTACGTTTACAAAGCAGGCTTGGCATTCTGAACCAGACTGACAAAGTACGACTGGAACCATGTGCCAGCTTCAGGTGTGAGCAGCATCACTGGACAGATAATGCTAGCAAACATCAGCCACAACCGGAAAAGCTTACGCGAGGCCGCATTGAGAATCATAGCGGGGAGAGCCTGAGGATGTGTTGCTAGTACCATCACACTCGCCTCCAGGCTTGACCCAAACGATGGAGTCGACAAGAGGAGACCCGGTGTTGACAGTCGGCTGTGTGCCGAATCCTGCACCGAGGACGTTGCACCAGTCTCCCCTTTTGCACCCGGAACGGCCTTGATCGACAATTGAAGTGAGCGGGGAATCCACTCAGAAGAGGAGCGACTCGAGAGAGCTGATGAGGTGAATTTCGTCGTAATTGGGCCCGGGATTGCCAGACGTGATGGGGTCAGGAGTCCGTACTCCAGTTGATACCACCGCACTGAGCCCAGATGGGCTGGGCAGCATGGACGAATGGGACCAAAGAGACAAAAGCCAACAACGAAGCGTATTTGAACATCTTCAAGAAGGGAATCGAATACTACTTGAACCAACTTGACTTTATACGTTCCCGGGCCAGCGGTGCAAATTTGGCGTTGCACCGACGTAGGATTCCATAAAGGAATCGGGAGTATCGCATACTGGGGGCGAGTGGTGGTCACAAAGCAAAACGGGCAATGACTCGAGTTTTACCTCCGGTTCGGGGGCAGGCTTTCCACCTCGCAATTGTCACATCGATGCATACAATACAAGGCTTCGACAAGGCTTAGACAATCCAACACCTTCCGACCCGCGTTCCGCTCCTTCCGCGCCTCCGATCAGCTCGGCATTCACGTAACGCCACAAACGCCACATATCTGGACATGCAGCTAAGTAGGTAGATAGATAACCAGCGAGGTCCACGCATGAACAGCTGGGGCCCATACTACATATGCTTGGTCGCGTCCAAGTATGCTATGGACATCTCTGCCTTTCGAATGCTGCGAAAACCCGACCAACGTATGCCCAGCCAATCTTCAATATTTCAATAATTATCATGTGTCTTCGCTCGTCTAGAAAATTGGCAACCATGAAGGTATGACAGTCATGCTGTAAAAAGAAAATATTTTGAAGGGATCTCCGATGAGTCATTGTTAGGTATCTCGAGATGAATGGACTTGAATAAATGTCTCTGGATAGCGAGCTAGTCAGATAAATATTTTGGTTGAGTGTTTGGGATTGAGAAAAAATGTTTTTTCCCCAAAATTGTGGAAGGGACTGCCAGTTGATTACAGATGATCAACAATCGCGAAATCGGACACTATATTATAATCTATTCGTCTATTCGGCAAGAGACAACGGTGTTGATACGGTATATTGTCGGATTATTATTACAAATCATGTATGGAGGCTACCGAATATGGAAGATTGAGATTCCAGCTCAACCACAGGATGGGCTCTTCGCTGTTTGACGGACTGCTGGTCGGCGCCGAGCCCAGCGCGCAGCTTGCCCAGTCCACGCCGTACCAGCTCGTGAGCACCATTGCCCCACAGCGCTGCCGCTCTCACACATCCCCAGCGCGCCATTGTTCTCGACTACCTCGCCCACCACGGCTACACACGCACCGCCGCCGCATTTGCGCGCGAGAGCACCGTGCGCCAGCTCGATGCCGACGGAAACGAGATTGCCGTCTCATCAGGTCTGCCAGCGCACGAGGTGGCACGCATTGAGCAGCGCAAACGTAAGCCACGACTGTGCGACGCTTGCCTCGCTAATCTAATCACAGAGATATACCACCTCATCCAATGCGGCCGCGTCGACGAGGCAACTGCGCTGCTCAAATCCCACTTCCCCACTGTCCTCGCCGGACCGGTACCCGCCCGCCCGCCACCACTCAGCAACTCGCCCCGCCGCATCGCCGACGTTATACCCTACGCCTGCGCCACCTCCACCGACCCCAAACACCTCGCCCTCAACCTCCGCGTCCTCGCATTCATCGAGGCATGCCGCACCCGGCCCCTGCACTATCCCCCGCGCGACGACACCGAGCTTACTGACCCGCCCGACCAGGTGACGCTACTCAACATGGCCCAAAAGCTCCTGGCCCATGCGCAGATTCTCCCCAACGACGCAGACCGCAAGATTTACATCGGCGAGCTCAACAATGTTGGCGGGCTCCTGGCGTACAAGGTACCGGAGGAGAGCACCATGAGAAAGTACCTCGCACAGGAGCGCCGCGATGCCGTTGCGGACCAGATTCATCGTGCCATTCTGGGTATGTTTTTTGGTCGCTTCAAGACTTGATTCTGATCCTCCTTCAGAGAACTCAGGTGTATGCTCGATATCGTCCTTGGAACTACTCGTGCGATATACGTCAAGCGTGTGGTATTTCGCAAACAAGATGGACGTCAAACCTCGTCCAGGCGCCATCCTTCCTCCAACCCAGCAACCATCCGCGACCAAGGAGCCCGAGGTCAGTCGTCCATCTTGCTCCAACGATTTTGCTTCTAAATCCACTCAGACCGTCCCGATATTCGACCTCGGCCTCTTCCTCGACCAAAAGACATGATATTCACGAAACCTTACGAAATTACTTATTGGCATATATATCAATCGCTTTCTGTTCGTCATTGTACCACCTCTACATCGTCCCATCGTCCCCTGTTCAGTTTTCTAAGGACTGTACTAGATACAGCGCACTCGCGCAGCCCCAATATACTCAAGTTGCTCCACCGGCTCCATTCCACTCGCTCGAAAGCCTTGTCCGAGTCTTCCATGATGGAGAGCCAGGAGTTGTACGAGAGATCAAGGACGATCAGTAGGGGACATGTGTTGGGAAGTCGATGCAGGGGTATTGGACTAGACAAGTTGAGCAGGGCCATACGGGTGATGGTCGGGGGCAGACTGAGGAGTGTAGATGTTGCCATACGGGCAGACATGAGAACAAGTGTACTAAGAGGTTCCGCACCCGAGTCTCCATCCTTATCCCAGTCGTCTCGGCCATTTGTGTTCGCACTGCGAATGAAATAATCATCTCTCAGCACCGCCTGGGGCGAAACGACGATCAACTCTGTGTCCGCGTGCCCATCTGGCTCGTATAGCGGCCAGAGCTTCGCCCCGCCCAGCGGCGCATGCACGGCCGCGTAGCGCACGAGGTCCCGCCGGAGATGCGGGGCCAGCCACGGTACGATGTCTTGTGTAAATTCCTGCGCAGGTATAGAGACGAGGATGCGGAGACATAGGTTCGTCAGAGTCGGCACGCCCCCGGGAGTAGGAATGACAAGAGAGAGCGCACGCGAACGCCAAGCGGGCGTGTCGTGCGTGTCTTGTGTGGGTTTGGTCAGTGTCCAGCTCTTGGGTGGCCCTGGGCCGGCTGCTGTGTTCTTGTACGCACTGCTTGGTTCTGTGGTCCTTGGGGGTGGATCATCTATGGGGAGAGTAGGCAGAGTGCGCGCGAGAGAGGACGAGACGTGTGTGCGTGAACGACGGAGGTTCTGTGCGCGCCGGAATTGCTCGCCGCGGAGGTTGTGCAGGAGGCTGTTGACTTGGTGGGTCATCGCTGGCCGTGGCTGGTCATGGTGGTTTGTGACAAAAGTCAATGTTGATAGAAAACAAAAAGATTATCATTACATCTACTCTAGCGGTGTGAACGGGCTCCGCCTATACGCAGGCGCCTCAATGATAGGTGGTAGCGACTTTGCAAGCTCAGCAGTGCCAGCCGGGAATGGCAGATCATCCACTCCCTTCGGCAGCACCTTCTCATACAGCCCCTTTGCCTGATTATGCGCACTCAGCGCATTCATCTTCTTCTTCGCATCGCGGATGAGCACATGCGCGTCGTCGACGCCTGGGATGTTGCCTCGCACGAAGATGAGGTCGAGTGCCGAGTCGACGCGCACGACAGAGAGATTTTGGGCTGTGACGCGTTCGTTGCCCATACGCCCTGCCATCTTTTTGCCGGGCCAGACACGGCCTGGGTCCTGCGCAAGGTGGTATGGGAGGAATGTAGCATTGAAGGGAAAGAAAGACGTACTTGGCAGTTTCCGGCGGATCCAGAGGAACGGTGGGAGACGGAGACACCATGGCTGGCTGCGAGACCGTGGAAGCCCCATCGCTTCATGCCACCTTGGAATCCTTTGCCAATGCTGAGATAAAATAATGAGAAGAATATTGGTATGAGAAAACGGTGGACCGTACGAATTGGCGATCACGTCCACGTATTGGCCCGGCACAAAGTGAATAGCAGACAGTGTCGTACCTTGACAAACATTAGGTCTACATAGCTGGTGTGAGATTTTGGCCAACGCACCAACAGGAACAAGAGCATCAGGCGTTACAGGAAACTCCTTCACAATCCGCTTCGGCGGAACCTTGGCTTTCCTGAAATGTCCCAACATCTGCCTCGACGTCGTCCTCGAGGGTCTATCCGACGCAGCGACCTGTACAGCATGATACACCGAATGGTCCCGTCTCACAGTCCGTATATTCGCCGTAACTTGACAATTTTCCAACTACAGCCCCATCGGGATCAATGCGTCGTTTCGTTCCCGAGAGAAAGAGAGAAAGACAAAACGCACCTGAAGCACAGTAACAGGGACACGCACACCCTGATCGTTCCAGAGGACAGCCATACCGCGCTTACGCGCTATCACACCCGTCCGTATTGAGTTGGGTGACCATTTTGCGGGCTCGGTGGACTTGGCGGTCGACGAGCTGGCGACGGGGGTGGCCTTTGCGATGCCTGTCGTATGGAGGTGCCTTACGCACGTAGCCCCCAATGGCGGGCGTTGAAGAGCCCACAGCCTGAGCTGTAGCATACTGGCAAGACGATGTTATATGTATGTCTGAATCGGGTCGCGGAAACGGAAGACTGAGAAAAAGTTGGCGGACTTCAAATTTGCGTAACTTGGTTTCACAAGTCGTTTTTACCTCAGTCTAATCGCACAACGAGTCCAAATGGAATGGACTCCTGGCCAGTCGCTGAACGAGCTCGGACGACCGAGAGTGTTGGGAGGAAGAAGAAGCAGAAACTTGCGGTGAGAGGGTATCCCGAGGTCGATGTTGGTGCTGGTGGACCGAATCTCGTCACTCTGGTTGAACGGGACGGCCGTTTTGAGTGGATTTCGCTCGTTAAAGGCGACAGTCAAGGTGCGGGATTCCGTCTGGCGATATATTTCTGTTTTTGATAATCAAGTTCACAGTGAACCGCCTTCGTCCGAGTAAACACACTACCATCTTCCCTGCGACGCGTCCACCACTCGATCCACCAGCGAAAGTAACTATCCTTCAAAGTGCAGAACGTGGTGTTAGTTCTGATTAGCCTCCAAGTTGATATTCTCGAGCTAATGAATTTACAGGCAAACTTTCTTCGTACTTATCTTCCTGATGTTGACATCCCAGCTGAACTCATTCGCGACGAACTCTCCCGAGACGCGAAAGTAATGGAAGGGCTGGAGAAGTTTGATCCTTACATGGGGAATTTACTTCAGCCTATTGTGGCATACGACCAAGCATTTCTAGCGTTTCCCATGGGTGAATTGAACTGCGATCTGAGTATGTTTCTGGTTGTATCGTGAAGACGCGACGCGTCCACCACTCGATCCACCAGCGAAAGCAACTATCCTTCAAAGTGCAGAACGTGGTGTTAGTTCTGATTAGCCTCCAAGTTGATATTCTCGAGCTAATGAATCTACAGGCAAACTTTCTTCGTACTTATCTTCCTGATGTCGACATCCCAGCTGAACTCATTCGCGATGAACTCTCCCGAGACGCGAAAGTAATGGAGGGGCTGGAGAAGTTTGATCCTTACATGGGAAATTTACTTCAGCCTATTGTGGCACACGACCAAGCATTTCTAGCGTTTCCCATGGGTGAATTGAACTGCGATCTGAGTATGTTTCTGGTTGTATCGTGAAGAAATTGTCTGGGTTGATTGGTTGCTCGATAGATATGTCTCCCTTTCGTGATTTAGGCGACGGAATTATCTTCAAGCCTTCTGCTCATCCTTTACGAACGTTCGATACACCCATACGGCAGATAGCTACTACCATTCCCGGGTTGCAGAGTGCGTTTCTAGTTTGTCTCATTTTCTTTTCCACTTTCTGACAATTTAATCCAGCGGCTTATCTTGCTGTTCGTACATTTGGACAGACTTCGTTTCTAGAAGTCAATACTTCCAGAGCTACGCCATACCTAGCTGACGTTGCTGGTCTCTCGCATAGCGACACCGGCGGACGTGCGATCGTTGATGTCGTTCTCTCCGCTACGCCGTTTTCCTCTTTGGTCGTGAACGATTTTGGGTCGGTTTATCGGTGCAGTATTACGGATGGTGACAAGATTGTGTAAGTCCATTCTTCTTCTGTATGTCATACGCATAATGTGCTTTTTCCCTTGACAGGGACCTCATTCATCCTGCTGCTGAAGCTGAGGGC
This sequence comes from Termitomyces sp. K1Ag, assembly GCA_017657315.1. Taxonomy (NCBI): domain Eukaryota; kingdom Fungi; phylum Basidiomycota; class Agaricomycetes; order Agaricales; family Lyophyllaceae; genus Termitomyces; species Termitomyces sp. K1Ag. The sequence goes on from JAGGAR010023983.1 coordinate 320,036, forward strand.
AAAAACCAGCTAAACCCTTTTTGGCGTCTAGCTCGCGGTACAGAAGATACAAACTACCTTCTCGCATCTGAACGCTCCCTTTTCCAAATTGACGTCAGGGTATGAGTCATTTCTCTTATCAAGGCGCAACGTTAAAACAATTCTAGACCAATGAATCTGTTGAACTTTTCTCCCTGACTGGAACGGGTGTAGTGACATCTGTGGAGGACCAAGGAATTGATAACATCGTCAAGCTGTGTACCACCAACGAACTCGTATGGATTGACGCCCGATTCTCTCGAAAGCCTCTTTTGGCCTACCAGCATGGCCGGCAGTATGACCGTTACCTTGAAGCGCGGACAAGTCCGTTGTCATCTGGTAGGTCTTGACATGCCCCTGTTGTCCCCTCTCTCACAGAGTATTCCAGCAGCGACCTTGCTGACTTCTCGCTCTAACTCAATGGTCACTGTGTACGACGTTTCCCGCTCCAAAGGCGAGCCCATACACATCAATGCTCCGTCTTATTGTTTCTTCTCGGACAATGATGCGTCTGCTTCCTACACAGGCAGCACACTATTCAGACATCCCCTGCAGGAGAACGCAGATGCCTTCAGTCTTATTCGATTGACTGAGCGAGGCAGTTTGCATAAACTTGACTTGGGTGTATCGGTAGAAGGGGGCGAGACTTTTGGAGTCTCTTGGAATGCTGATGTGAGAGAGCTTGAGACGACGCCCCTCCGTGCTTTTGAACCTCCGTACGCTGATCAGGCATTTGCTGAAGTGGACTTATCCTCTGCATACGATCGTACGTTCAGTGACCATTCATCAAGGCTTCTCTCATATATTGGATACAGACATTTTATGCCTTCATGAACAGGAACGAGAGCAAAGGGAAGACGAAGACGCCGATGCCGTTTACAATTTGCTCGAAACTATTCAAACATTTTGGCAAGGACTAGAGGCTCCGATAGAGCATATTCTGACAACGTAGTTTTGATTTTCATCATTGTTAGAGTCGATTGCTCATCGTAAATCAATCGTAGATATGACGCAGTTCTTCGAGCTGGGGATGAGCCGACGCAGACCTCTAGAGCCGACTTTCTGACAGAAAATGTCATCAACTCTACGAGGGGATATCGCGCATTAACTCAAGGCCGTCTTTCCCCCAATGTCCTTGAAAAAGGCTCGTCGTGGCACAAAAACCTTACTGCTACCCTTCAGCGGCTTGACCCCACGTTCCCGGATGACGCACAGAGTGGCGCAGAGGCCTTTAAGCGATACGACCTTGCTGAAAATCCAGAACGTTCCCCTCAGTCATTCAGATACGAGAAAGCAGCACGCGAACAACTAGCACTGGATCTTGCTCTGTCTGCAGATATGTTCTCCCTGCAGCCGTTCTCGCGTGCCTCCAATGAGAGTTCGGCTTTAGAAGATTTGACCAAAACTCTATCTTTAGCGAGTGAACCTCCTGCATTGGACTTTGGGTACCTTCGACCAAAAGCCACCGACCATTATAAAAGAGAGGAATCGGACGAGTCTGAAGCTTCAATGGGCGTCCGCTCTCTGCTGAAGGATTGGCTTATCGGCGCAGATCCAGAGAAATATGTTTTCGTGGACCATTATGATGGAAGTTCTCTCACGCCACAGACAACTCAGAGAACAAACCCTACGCAGGCATTGGAACTACCTCTTGTAACGCAATTGCAGCGTCCACCTACAATTCTCGCTGCGGCTGCTGTTCCACCACGACCACCAGAGCTTGGCCGGAGAATTGTAGCCCAGTCGCAGCCTGATCTTGGAGCGGTGCCGTCCCGCACTCTTGGATTCGGTAGTCAGATGACTCTGTCGGGCCAGCCTCAGACACAATCTTCACAGGAGTATATGATGAGCACACAGATTTTGCCTGGGGCACATGGTGGGCGTCCAACACTGCCTAAGAAGAAGGCAATGAAAAAGCGCATTGGAGGCTTCTAGCTAGGTTATTTCTTGTATAGAGATGACAGTTGAGGACTGCCGATGAGAAACTTGAAGGAATTATTTTTGCTTTCCATCAACACCCGCTACCTTGGTTGCCAAATTGTGACCAAGGACGAACATATATGGATTTTTTTCTGTGTTGCATATGTCGGAATCTAGAAGACTCAAGTCCGGACTTGACGGAAAACAATACAATGTTGCTTTTTTCGGATTTACGTAAATGGAAGGAGCTATTCGGTTCCATGATGAACCTGACCACGATGAAGGGCACAGCAGCTGGAGTAAGCTTCGCTCTCTGCCTTGCACATGCGCGTTCACACAGTCCTCCTCGCCGCAATCCCTTGCGTTCTATGCCGTCATAATATTACCGTGGACGACCAAGATCCTGCTATTGTCTACAATCCTGGATCAAGCTGGACTCTCTCGGCCAACAGCTCCTTGGATGTAGGAAGCACTCACATGCTCACGCAAGATCCCGCGGCTACGGCGACCTTCAAGTTTACTGGTTCGAACTCTATCAATTTTTTATCTTACATATTCATTCCTGCTTCCAGGCGTCGCCGTCTATTACCTTTCTCCACTTTGGCCCTACAAGGTCAATACTGCTGTGTCGTTAGACTCTGGTCCAGTGGTTCTTCTTGATCTTGTTGATCACAGTCGACCCGATGTCGGACAAGGTCCCGAAACTGTGCAATCTCATGTTATTTGGGGCTCAGGCGAGCTTTCAAATACGCAACACACCTTGACCATCTCAGTTGGTGCTGGCCAACCATATGCCGTCGTTGATGCTATAGTGTAAGTACCAACACATGGCGAGCCTCGCGGAGTCATGCTGATCGTCTCCTTCAGGTATACTGCCCTTGATCCAAGCGATGTATCGACCTCTGCCTCCGCAAGTTCTACTACATCTACATCAAGCAGCACACAAGCAGTCTCCAGTTCCAGGTCGAGTTCAGCCACCGTTGCAGCTGCAGCCACGACGTCAGCGTCGGTGGACGCGTCGCAGAGTGCGTCAACACATGTTGTTCCAATTGCGCTAGGTACCGTCTTTGGTGTACTAGCTTTACTGCTCATCCTACTCGGAATATGGTTCTGCGTCCGACGAAAGAGAAGACCAACATCGGAGGCATGGTCAGTGCCAGGAACTCCCTATCCTGGTTCTCCTCCAGTTGCACCCGCAATGTCCAATGTGCCAATCAATGGCGGCGACTACACGTATACCGGTGTCAGCCAACCATATGAGAATAGCTGGGTAGGAGGACCGGCATTAGGCCTCATTCCTGGCGCGATGTCCCCTGCAGTGGCCGCAGCGTATGCCCACCCATACGGGAACGCGGCACCGATCACAGACCAGCCTAAAGACGGCGGGTGGCAGGGTACAACTGCCCAAATAGCACAACGTTATATGCGTTCGCCTAATCGATACCAACCAACTACTTTATCCACTATTACCGAAACAACCTCACCACAAGGATCACCTCTCGCTAACTCGCCCGGTTCTTATTTTGGGGACTTGACAAATGATAGTGCAGGTGCAGGTGCCATCCTGGAAAATCGAGAACCTCCGTTCCCAGTTCTTAAATCTGATAAAGCTTCCTCTCCCCCAGCATATTCCCAATAGTATCCATTGATGATAATCACGATATACTTCGCGACCAGCCTATTTACGACCTTGTGCCCATCACTCCACAAAAAGGACAACAACACTCTTGGTTATTCGATTCCGTAGTGTGACAATCTATATTCCTGCTAATTGATGGGGTACACAAAATCATGTAAGATTACGTTCTTGTCATTTAGTTCGGCACAGTTCAACAACGCTTTCCAACCACGCTCGACGTTCACTACCCCAACCTCCAAGCCTCCTCATCTTCCGGCCTGGAAGACTTGTATTGCTGGTTATGGCCATTTGAGCCATTAAGGCTCGACCTTTGGCACGAGCAGACCAATGATGTGAAAGAGCCCACCAGAGAATGCTGTCGCTGGAAAAGAAGACTTCTCCCAGAGTTTCTTCACACCCAGGACTGCAACTAGGAATTTGTCCCAACAAGCGAAGCATCGTCCGGATGCAAATGCGAGGAAAGTACAGCATGAGAGGCGGGTCCAACCCTGGGTAAGAGATAAGCATGACGATGTCCATTGATGTCATTCAAGTTCGTACAAATAAGATCTGTGCAGACGTCGGTGACAAATTCCGCACCCATTTGCTGGTAATTTCCATCAATGACCCAACCCTTGTCACTTTCCGCCATGGCGGCGAGAATTTTTGCTTTGAACTCGTCTTCTGTAGTCGCTTTCCAGCCTGGGTTCCAGTATAACCGATCGAGGGAGATGTATGGGACACCAAGGATACGGGCAAGTTCAACTCCAGTGGTACTCTTGAGTGGATTGGCCCCACTCGCCTACAAGAGTGTATTTCAGCTTACCTTGCCAGTTCCTTCCGGACAATGACAGACGTTAGATTTCAGAATTAGATATCTATAGCAAAAGAATTTCTACCACTGTTGCCGATAATGTGGATCTTATAACGTCCTTCACTGTCGCCCAACAATGGAGTCATGATGGTTGGCGACAAGGATGAATCCGAGTCCGGTTGCATGTGATCGCGTATTCAAAGGTATATCAGTTGGTATCCCGGACCCTCCGATGATTTTCACAAGCAAGAGCTCGTATATATATGTATTGCACTTCCCAGAATTTCAGTGATTTTGCCTAATTTTTAAGAATTATGACCAGAACGGACTGTCATTTCCTGGGCCGCACTGAGTCTGAGATCGCGATGAGGATGCATAGCGAGAAAGTTACCATTTGAGAAGAGGTCCATATAGTATCTGTATTACAAGTACTACATAGTCCAGTCCCATAATATAAATTGGTTTTCGGACATATTTGGCGGAGTCAAGTGACAGGAACGCGTTTGCTCGCTTGTCGGCACTTACATCCACAATTCTTCACTTGAAAGATCTCGTGTTGTATCCACCCTCTAGCTCGACTCAACGCTGCTCTGTCGTGCACCCGCACGAAGCTGGTCCGTCCGCCAGCCAAGTAACCGAGCTCTATGGATGGAAAAACGTTGACCGTTTCTTTTTCCAACAGTCTGTCTCACTGACGCGAGCCTACAGGACATCTAATCCTCTGTATGACCCGGCTGCTCTCCACGATGTTCTTCGACGTATGCATATATTTCCTCCATTGTCGTGCACAATTATCTGAACGGACTGCTTCAGGCAACAGGGCTGCCGTATGTGCACTCTCGGCCAGTTGTATCTCCACTTTCACTGGATATCCGGTATGTAGCCTCTCACCGCTACGATTTTTCCCCGATTCTGGATCTCATTACCATGTTGCACAGCTGGACTCTCTCAAGTCCAGACTGCAGACAACGAGGACACCCATAACCATTCCTAGACTGGCCGGCATTGTATATCGAGAAGAGGGTATCGCGGGCTTTTATCGCGGACTTTGGATACCCCTCATCACTATTTCGTTCGTCCGTAAGTGCTGAATGCTTTTTGGTTAGCCTGGAGCCATTTTCAATTCGCTCAATGTCAGGCGCGGCGAGTTTCACGATATACACTAGCACAAAAGAGACCTTTCGTGACCGCAACATCCTCTGTCGTGATAGTATAATCGATGTCGCTCTTACTGGTGGCGCCGGCGGTGCCATGTCTGGAGCTTTGATATCCTTCGCCAGTTGTCGTGCGTTCTTTTCTCATTCTGTCATCCCGTATGACCTCATCATGTACTCTAGCATTTGAACTCGTTAAGGTCAGCAAGGCTCATGGATATCTACTTTTCTCTGCTTCACTCTGCCAATTAGATCCGCCGGCAGCTGGAGTATTCTATTGCTGCTACTAAGGGAGTACACCTAACGAAGCCTCCTGGAACATTAGAAGCTGTGATGCAAATGTTCAAAACCAACGGATTAGGAGGACTCTATACTGGGTTTCGTTTACATTTTCGTGCGTGAAGTTGTTGATCGAACTTCCAATCCACTCATACAACTCCCATCTCCAGTCCGGGACACGGCAGGGACCGGGCTTTATTTTCTTGAATACGACGGCATGCGGCATTTACTTGGGCGGAAGAGGAACGGGGAACAGGGCCCAACACCGTCATGGTTGCCCATGCATCCAAATTTTGTTCCGTTCTTTTGCGGCTCTTTGGCTGGGGTACGTCATGTTGGTGTTCTACAGCACAAACCCTAACCTTCGTCTTTTATTGAGGTTACATCATGGGCTCTCATATATCCCCTTGATGTGTAAGTGGATTTTTTTACACTCTCTTTGTTCTTCTAATCAAAATATAGGGTTAAAACCAAGATACAGCAACGGGCGCTTGCCGGTGATAAGCATCGAGGAGTCTTCGAGACCCTTCACCGCCTTATACGAGGTCTGTACAACACGCATACCTTAGATACAATACATCTTCTCACAACTTGGCACAGGTCCAGACCCAAATGCTCCAAAACCGTTACTAATGGGCATGGCACGAATATATCGAGGTCTTGGTGTCAGTGCTGTGCGCAGTATCACCACCCACGGATTACTTTGGACACTCTTCGACCTGGTCGGCAGCTACATAGACAATTTACCTTACGCACCCAACTCAGAGCGGTGTTGAACAACCCTTTTTGGTCACGCTACATATCTCAATAATCTAATCGGTCCGATCTTGCTGGTCTTTGACGTGCACACTGATTAAATTAGCCAATCGTATTAGATGTAGCTTCAACCCCTGTATACACCATCATACGCTACTCATCTTGTCTCGAATGCAAAATTGCTCATATAATATATCCTCACTCATTCTTGATTTATGTTACTTAATCAATTCCGTGAATCTATATGGGTGGATTTACATGACCTCGTTAGCTACCGAGCTTGTACATAGTCATCAATCTTCAAGAGCAAGCAGACCGTCTCGGTGGCAAGCTCAATAGCACTCGTTGAAACGAGTAAAGGCTGCACAACCTCTTCCTCCAGAATGTTGGATATCAAACCCTGAAGCATTGTGAGTAGGATGTTTCCTTCTGTAGACAAAGAAACACGCACTCTGCGAACATTGATACCAGCGGTTCTCTCCCCGAGAGCATGCCGATTCCGGAGTTCAGTGACAATGGCAATGGGATTAAGGCCCGCGTTTTCAGCCAGCGTGACGGGAATAACCTCGAGAGCGTCGGCATAAGCCTGAAAACAATATGCTTCCATGCCCTTCAAAGATTGCGAGTACTGTGATAGAAGACGAGAGACATGAATCTCCGGGGCACCGCCGCCGCCAATCAAAGCACTAGGATTGCATCAGTAAAGGAACCAACAGGCTATTCAAGCTTCAAAGGAAAGACGTACCGCTTTTTCACGAGGCATCGGACAACACAGAGTGCGTCGTGAAGACTGCGCTCGCATTCTTCAACCACTAAGTTGTTGCTACCCATGGCGAGAATACTGACAGTCCGCCCCCTGTTCTTGACCCCCGTAATCTTCACCACCTTCGCTCCAGACTGTGAGTCCTCTTCCACCAAGTCGGCATAACCCAGCTTATCCTCTGTGAACGCTTCAATATCGGCAATGGGTTTGCAACCGAAGCTTTTTGAGAGAAACTCGATTTCGTCACGCTCAATATCTTTAACAACAAGGATATTGAGACGCTTGAGGAAGTTAAGTGCAATCTCGTCGACAGCATCGCGAAGGATAGATTTCTGAATGAGAAGGACATTGCAGTTGGCCTTCTTTATTTTTTTGCAAAGGTTAAGCAGGTATTGGCGACCTTCTTTGATAACTTTGTCCATCTGGCGATAGTCGTTGATTACAACTGTGTTGTCCATCTAAAATTTGAGAAAAAATGAGATAGCATGAAGAGAGGAAACGAGTGGTACACCGTACATCGGGTTTAGGAGCACTGAGCTGGAACTGGATTATTGCAATTTTAGCTTTCTCCATGCGTGTAGGACCACCAGCGGATGTGACAACGTTCTGGTGCAAAACAACCCCATCGACAAGCTCAGTATCCTCAATCGTTCCTCCAACCTTTTTGACGACACGAATATCCCGCAGATCAACATTAGAGGAACTTGGTGTCACAAGACGCGTAACGGCAGCGACGGCGATAGGTGCCAGGGTAGATGAATATTGAGAAACGATCTAGATAGTAAATATCAGCACCGATGGCAGATGAGCAGGTCTGGTTTACCTTGGAATTTAATGATGTGCTTGCTGCGCGCAAGAGGCTTGCATTGTCACTCAAATCCACTGGGGTTGACATTTCCGTGAGGTATTCCACGGCCTTTACTGACGCTTTGAGGAAGGCTTCTGCAACGATCGTCGGATGAATCCCCTTCTGCAGCATCTTTTCAGCAGCACCGAGAAAGCTTCCAGCCAACACAACTACTGAAGTTGTACCATCACCCGCTTCGATATCTTGTGCAGCGGACAAATCGACGAGCTGATCTGGACATTAGTGGTAAATCAGACCCAAAAAATAGACCTTGCCATTTTTGCGGCTGGATGAAGAGCCTGTATGCTTTTAAGAATCGTTGCGCCATCATTGGTAATGATCACCTCGCCCTTGGCTGTTTGGATCTGTGAAAAATATAAGAGGCAGTCAAGCGGAGATCAAGAAGGAACGCTCACCATCTTATCCATTCCTTTGGGTCCCAAGGATGTCCTCACGGCATTACTGATTGCTAAAACGGAGAATATTAATTACTGCAGCGAACCAGCGCGAATGCACGAGAATGAACGGACCCTTTGCCGCTACCATGTTAGACAGACGCAGCTCCATGGGCTTGCCCTAGAACAAATGGTTGAGATGGTAGACATGAGGATATGTTGGTATATTACCTTGTCATTAAAGGCAGCATTGGCGCCAGTCAGAGGCTTTGTGACGCCCTGCTGGCTCTGGGATGGGTTTGCGGACATGAGGATGAG